>VYXF01009249.1:452849-521058 GCA_013397295.1 Polioptila caerulea | reverse complement strand
CTTGTAGTAAATATAAAAAAAAAAAAAAAAAAAATTAAAAAGTAATAATGTTGGCATGAGTTGCATCTAGGATCAGGATATTTAAAGGGAAAAGTGTAATGTTCTGCCTTAAAGAGAAGCTGAGGAAATGCATCTAGATCAATGTGCATCAGTATAAAACAGAGTTTAATGTCAAGGGATGTCAGTAATTGTACCATTACCTGTGCCAGTGACAGGCAATTTAAAGCTAAGCCCACATATTGATGGCCTGTGCTGTGAGTTCCCTGCCCTGGGTACCTTGGGGAGTGATGAGGATGTGAGAAACATCCCAGCCTCTTCCCAAAGGAGTCTCCCTCCTAGGAGTAATTAGGCACAGGAAGGTGTAGGGAGGCATAATAACCTTTTTTCCCATGCCCACGGTGCAGGAGTGATTCTGCCCTGAGCCAAACACCATCCCTCAGGAAGCCTTTTCGAGGTGGGTTTCTAGCAGTGGAGTTGGCTCCCAGCTTTCCAGAAAGCCTTGGACACTGCAGGTATTTTTCTACTCCTTGCCAACTGTCTCATTTTCAAAGCTACAGCAGAGCTGGAGACACACTTTGAGGAAAATCAGTTTAGACCCAAGACAATTTAAAATAGTTTTAAGAGTAAAAAGCAGTGGAGAGCTTGTGTTGATCCTGTTGTAAAAGGTGTGTACGTCATACCTGCCATGAGCTCCACTAAGTTTTCATTTCTCTGAACTTCTAGCAGTAATTTTTTTACAGAAAGAGCAGAAAAAATCCCCTCCAGCAAATATATAGATATTTTTATCCCAGCAAATGCCTAATGGTATGAGAATGTCTTTGATGACATGAAGGATTTATTTCATACTGCTTTATGCTTTGGTAGCCCATCCAAGGAAAACAACACTGATATTTGTGGATTGCATTTGAATTTGGGTGGTTTTGCCTCCTGAGGTGCCATTGCATGGTGTGTGAGTGAAGCCAACAACTTTTTTACACCTTTCTAGAATTATACAGAAATCAGGGCAATATTATTTGAGAGTAACAGGACATGGAAAACCTGCAAGGGTGAGCGAGCTGGGGTCTCCTTGGAGGATGATTCCCTTCACCCCTCTCTCTACAACATTGTGGAAAACAGGAATTCTGTGCAAGCTTTGTCCAGAATCTCCTCTCCTGCTCTGGGGTTTCTCTGCCAGCGAGCTGCGACTCTACCAACTGTTAGAGAAACAGAAGCTCTTCCCAGCTCACGTCACCCAGAAATAGCCTGCTGTCTACAGGCCCTCCTAGCCCAGCTCTTCACTCCCTATTTTAGCATCCCGCCCCAGTTCTGTGGGGAAGATCCTGAATCTGCCAGGTATTTTGTTCCTGCAGGCCTGGCCTGGAGCACCCTGCGGGCTGGGCTGCAGGATGCTGTGCCTCGGCCTCCTTTCAAGGCACAGGGCACAGAGGCACCTGCAGAGAGAGGTCAGAGCTCTTTGTGGCCAGAGATCCAAGGGAAATGCAGCTTCACTCGCTCTCAAAGACAAAATCTTGCAAAGGCTTTCAGGGCAACTGGTATGTAATCTCTCAATTCTATTCTGAAGCTGGCAGACAATAAAATAACAATGAGTCCCTGGCCTGATAATCACATTTCAAGCAGAAGCTAACAGAGGAAAAAATACTTTTATTTCTCAGGAAAAAGTCTGACTGTACTGGTTATATGCTGACATCCAGAAATCCTCAAGGAGGAGCCAGGAGACACTAGAGGGTAAAATGTGGGATTGCCCATTTGGTTTACAGATAGCTGGATTTAAAACAAATAGTGGTATGAAATGATATGCACAGTGCAATGTACTGACAGGCTTCCCAAAGTGTATTCTGCAGAAAATACTTTGTGTGTATTATCTCTGTGTCATAGACAGAACAGGATGTGGGAGTGTGGATGCAGATCCACTCCTGGACCTGGCTCAGAAAAAAAGGTGCAAGAATTTTGTTTGATCAGACCCCTACAAATTACTGGAGTAATCATTGTTATCTGCTTAAATGAGAGTTTCCATAGCAGCAAACATAATATTATTAATTGATAGGACAAGTAGGTGAAACATCAAAAATTACTTCAAAATTTTATACTTTTATACTTGAAAATATTATTTTATTTCAACTTCCTCTGATCAGAAACAGCTTCTAGGGGATTTGTTAATGCATTTTCAAGTACACCTTTAAAACTTTCCTATTTAGTTTTAGCAACTAAATGCATTAGTTCCACCAGAACAGAATATATCTACCAGACAGTCTGAACCCTGGAGCTCCCCTCCCTCATACATTGCAGAGAAACTTTGTGTTGGGAACTTGGAGACCACGGATGACACTATTCCAGCTACCTACATCAAAATTTCTTGATTGCTTTACAGACTTGGCTTACTTTGCAAATCCTGCAAGTACATTTCAATCAAGCTTGAATTTGACTTGAAAATAAAAATATTTCATCCAAGAAATTGGATTTTTCAATTTATTATAACTTTTAAAAAGATTCAAGCTAGTGTGGATGACCCAATATAGTATGACTATGATGTTTTAAAAATCATCAAAGCAATTCTTTCTTATCATGTGAATTTGCTTGCAAGTTTGACCTTACTTGCTACATTTTCTACATGTACTGCAGTGCTTTAACCACATCATTTCCAGTAATCTTTCATGGCTGCAGCTCTACTTACAAAGTCAGATGGATAATAGCATTTCATTGATGTCCCTTTTCTTTATATCAAACTAATTTGAAAATTGAATGCATTGAAGTTACAGGAAAATTGAGAGTGAAGCAATGGCTCTTTTTTTTCCTATGGAAATTATTTATGATTTTTCTATACAGTTCACAAGTTAAAAGGTGCAGTAGAATGATGTTTCTCTCTTCATCTGTGAAATTCAGGAAATGATAGCTCTTATTTGGGTAATCTTAGTGCTGTTGTAGGGAATCGATTGCTGTGCATACTGTACAAGTTACATTCTGGCATTTCCTACACGGATAAATTAGAATAAGGCTCTTCTGCACATTGGAGTGAGACTCAGAAGAACAGATGACAGAACTTATTAAGGCTGTGAATTGAGTTAGAAGGGGCTGTGATTCCACCAACATACAGAGAAGTGGTTTCTGAGGTTTCTAGATAAGATTGTTTCTTGTTGATCAAAGTTCAAAAAGCAAAGTAGAAAAAAAAAATCTCTTTTTTTATGCAATGGTTGGGACTCTTTATTCTGAAATTATTCTTCTTGTATGATTCCAACACTGATGGTTAAAGTCTTCCACTTACCAAGGATCCCAGAGCCATGGAATAATTGGGGTTGGAAGGAACCTTGAGACTCATCTCATTCCATGCCCTGCCATGGGCAGGGACACCTTCCACTATCCCAGGTTGTTCCAAGCCCCAGTGCCCAACCTGGCCTTGGGCACTGCCAGGGATCCAGGGGCACCCACAGCTGCTCTGGGCCCCCTGTGCCAGGGTGTCAGCACCCTCACAGGGGAGTATTTTTCTTAGTACCCAATCCCCTGCTGTGTCAGTTTGAGGCCATTCCCTGTGTCCTGCCACTCCAGGCCCTTGTCCAAAGCCCTTCTCCAGCTCTCCTGGAGCCCCTTTAGATCCTGGAAGAGTCTCTTAAGTTCTCTTCAGAGCCTTCATTTCTCAAAGCCATATTAAAGAA
Source organism: Polioptila caerulea (assembly GCA_013397295.1). Lineage (NCBI taxonomy): Eukaryota > Metazoa > Chordata > Aves > Passeriformes > Certhiidae > Polioptila > Polioptila caerulea. The sequence goes on along the minus strand of VYXF01009249.1, from coordinate 517,411 downwards.
TATTAAGGAATGTGTTATGAAAAATGCAGATTAACACAGCCTTGATCATCTCCTCAGACACTTTTCTCTTTTTTCCTGTGTGCTACTGGCCCCAAGATACAAACACAGCTTTTTAATAAAGAACTCAGATGCAAAGTGATAAAAGCTGAAGGTTTTGAATTGGGAAGCTTAAAACCATGAGCTCGTGCAAACAATACTCTCCAACAGTGTTTTATACTTATTGTTTTTACTTAATGTGTGGGTTCAGTATTTGGAATGGTTTTAAGTGTTATAATTACAACTCTGCTGAGTGTGTTGGGCTTGAGGCCACAGCTCTGGTGCCAGGTACCCATGAACCTGGTGTCTGCCCAGGGTTGTGACCCCATTAGCTGGGCAGAGCTGAGTGCATTTGAGTCACAGCTGCGCTTTGGGGAAATCTTCATCTTATTCCAACATAACTAAGGAAATCCTGGCCACAGTGGTTCAACACAGAGTGTTTTACGCTCACTCAAGTAGCATTACAGGGAATTGCTGAAGAGGTGTATTAAATTCTCAAGGATTGTAATCTGGGACTTTGATTGCCAAGCAAAACACCGAGACGGATATTTGATGTCTTGAATGTCACATTTTCCACTTGTAAAGACGGTATTGTCAAACAGAATAATTCACTCTTCTGCAGAAACACATTCTGTAAATGAAGTTTGTATATAATAACTATTTAATATATCAAATCTTCCTACACTGCATGTTCTTGGCAGCACAGCTGGTGCTCCAGGGATGGGCCAGCTGGGACTCTGTGGTGGCAACAGGCAGCCTGAGCAGCGTGACCAGGAGCACACACTCTGTGCTGGCCACACAGCCTGGGGGAGACAGGCCACATCCCCCAAGCTGGGGTTTTGCTCTTTGGATCTTTGTGCAGTAAGAGAGGAGTGAAATTTTTGCATCGTTTGTATGTCTCAAAAGGCAGAATGGAAATTCCCACTAGAACAAGGTCAGGATGATAAAAGTGACATGAAAGAGGGTCTTTTGAGAAGGGTGGCATTGACAAGCTTGGGCTTTAGAAGGAGAAAAATGTCTCGGGGAGTGGGTAATGGGAGAGAGATTATATTTCCTATAGGTCACTGTCTCTGTTCCTGCTCGGATCTGTGGTGGTGGCTGAACATCACAAGGAGCCCGTGGCTGGGTTAGGCCGGTGCTGTGAATGTGCCGACTGTTCCAGCCTGTTTTCTTGTGGGATTATTCACATCTCAGAAATGCCATCTTGACTCTGACTAACTGCTGTCCCCATTAGCTCTGTAAACAACGAGGTCAAGGACCCAGCTGGAACAAAGGCTGAGCTATTGCCTCCCTTCAAGCTACACTGAGCCTGGGAGCTCACAGGGAGGATTCGGTCCCTCTGTAAAGAGATTTCCATCTGCAAGGCGCTCTTCTTAAAGGGCTCAAATGTCCAGCTACACATAAGAACTCATTAGAAATGAAAATAATGTAATTAAAGAGTTTAAAAATGAGTAGTTCAGGCTCTATGAGAGAACAAGCAGTGCATACCTAAGAGAAAAACTGCAGCATTATTTGGAGGATGGTGTTGTGCCTCAGCCTGAGAACTTTCTTTTAAAAATCATATTATTTACATTTCTAATTTTACACATTTCTAATCCCGTGCATTTACATGGACATTAGGCACTGAAATACATTTAAATTCATTCTCTCCTCCTAAAACAGCATCTGTGCTTCATGACCCAGTGATTCCCTGATGGAGAACTGACTGACTCCTTTGAAAGGGAGAACCACCTTGAATCGTTCAGCCTCTAAACTGTGATTTGCTGTATGAGACAAATTGTCTCAGAATATAAGAAAAAAAAAATTAAAAAAATTGGAGGGAACACCATCCCTTTAATTCCCAGCCTAATGATGTTATCATTCCTTCAGGTTGCTCCAAGAGCACGTAGTGATTGATAAGTTAATTAAGAAATAATGAGCATTTATTTGTCCAGTTGCACCCTTTTAGTGGAACACAGAACAAATGCTGCTTGTCCACTCATCTCTGAGAAGTAAATTAAATTCTTCTACCTCTAAAGCCCAATGGTAATATCCTCCCGGGGATGCTGATAGAGACATTGAGCACTGCAAAGGGTTAACTGCTGGGTCTTTGTTAAGGACCTGAGTGCTGCACAGCCCAGCACCCCTCCATCCTCTGGGATCCACAGCCCCGGGGAGCTGCTCCCTGTCCTCATCGAGTGTGGNTACACGTTGTCTAACGTAGATGATAGATATTGGAGAATAATTGTAAATAAGGTATATGTAGTTTTTAGTATAAAAGATAAACCACTGCCTCTTGGGCGGGGAATAGCCTTGAACTGTCGTGCTGGAAAGACCTCGGCAGGACAGAGAGAACAGTGTTCTAGATAACTTACAATAAACAATAATAAAAGTATCTGAAGACCGAAGATTCTACGTCTTTCTTCTCCTGGGCAAGGAAAAGGACTTTTAACACCTTGGGGACTTTCCCAGCAAAAGCAGGAAATCCCCACAATCGAGGACAGATCAGAGCTGGGAACCGAGTCAGAGGGATGTGCTGCTCCAGGGCTGAGGGTTACACTGGGATGTGGAGCCAAAGGGTCAGCAGGACCCGGCCACTTTTATGGACAAAACCAGCTTGGGACAGAGCACAGGGATCCCCGTGTCACTCAGGAAGAGGGATCACAATTAGCAGTTTGTCTTTATTGCAGAGAGCAGCTCTGCTCTCAGCCTCTCTGCTCCGGGGGACCCAGCAGTGCTAGGAGAGGTTGTGCCTCTGGACACAAGAATATCTGCTTGGATCCACGGAGCTGTTCCTCAGCATTGCTGAACCTGCCCAACTGCAGATATTTTGGGCAGTTTCAGAGGAGAAATAAGATGTAGGGTTAGGATTTTTTGGACCCATTTTTGGATCTCAGTCGCAGGTGGTGTAGTAATGGATGAAGCCAAGAGAAATGTGGATGTTCCTTGGTAGTGGCATGACCACATAATCTCTTTTATTAATCATTTAATTAATTAATTAAACACTATTTGAAGCTGATTGGGTTTATGGTGTACTTTTATCTCTGCTGCTCTTCCTGGGACACTGTCCAAGATGATGGTGTCTTACAAGGAGCTGTCAAGGCTGTTCCTAGAGGAAATGTATGGTAACTTACAGCTTGGCAGTGTCATCCTGGAACCTGAATGCTTCCTCCCTCCTGACTCCTTCTTCTCCCTGTCCCATGCAGCCTTACCTGGGTCTTTAAAGGTACGTGACATAAACCTGATTTTCATGGTTTCAGGGTAATGAGCAATATATTGGACCTACGTTTTTAGAAGGAAACCTCAGGTAAGAGGTGTAATATCAACATAAAATCTAATTTTTCTGTCACTGTTATTTTGGAGTGATTCGGTGTGTGTGTCTGCAATGTGACTGGAAGGTTGATAAAGTAATTACCGTTTTTATGAATCTTGGAGTTATTATTCCCTTAGTACAAGCCCTTGTAACTTGTCAGCTTCAGGGGGAACATTCATCACAGTTTTTTTTTTTTATAATGGCGACATGATATGAAAATGGCTTATGCAAGAAAATTCACCTTACATGTTCTAATAACTGCTTTCAATTTGTTCTTCCCATCAGAATCATTAATATGCAAATATAATACAAAATTATGATGTCAAATCATAGACCTAATCAGTATATTCTACTTTGTATATAGTATTTGCTATTATTCTAGAGAAAATGCAAAATATATGAAAAAAAATAAAAATATGAGCCTAATTCTTGTTCATTAAAACAATGACAAAAGACATCAGAAAAGGAAAACTCAATATTGGAAAAAAAGAATTAATCCTCTGGGTCAACCACTGGTAAGTGTCCTTTTCAGAGAGCAAAAACATATCAATAAGATCCCTGGAAAGCAATAGTTTGTGATGTATTTGTTTTCTATTGTATCAGAAGATTTGACCCTCAGATTTGTGATTTTGTCTGATTTTCTCTGGACTATTTTGTAATATACTTAAATAAAATTGTTTTTTTAAATAATACTCCTGTTTGACCAGGGCAGTAACATATAGTCTGTTATAATTTTTGTATTTGTAAATTTTAGCTTCTCGATACACATGAAACTTTTAGTTTTCAGATAAATGCTCTCTTAGTATCCACCTTTATTCAGTGAAAAGAAAATTCAAAGAAACTGGATAAGGTGTATGCACAGAATGAGTGCAGATGGCACAGAATTAGCATGTCCAAAAAAAAATTGAGAAGGAAACCAGTGTTTCCAACTGCTAATGTGAGTTGTCCATCCCTGGGCTCTATGAATGCACAGGCTATAAAAGTAATTTGTTGGAAATAACAATTGGCAGTTGTAAAAAGTGATGTCAAAACTAAGAGTGGAAAACCAGCCATTAACCAGGGTTCTGGCAACCTGCTGCTTTTCAAATGTGCAGACCCCTAAAACCCCACCCTGGTGATGTGTGCTTTGACTTGTTACTTAAAAGGGTTTTCTGGGGGTAAGAAAAACAACTCAAGAAAGTCAGTGCATTAGGTAATATTACTGGAAAGCTGGGTGAGGCTAGAATCAGTTTTATTTTAACACCATATATTAATATAATTTCCAGTCCAGTTTGTTTTGTTCTTTAATTGCCCCCCTGGCAGGTGAGCCTGCACATATCTATCATTTCCTTCCAAGCATCGTCTGATGGTAGCAATTATAACTTTATAAACTCCATCACTGGATCCTCCCTGAGAGACCCAGACACTAATGGGAGATTTATGAAGTATTTAAGTACTTGCTCTAGACCTGAGATCCAACAACCACCCTGCAGCTGCTAGATTTTTGGCTACAGGTTACCCAGACATCTACATTCTGAAACCCCTTGTTATTTTTGAGAGGTACCAGGCTCTGAGGGGATCTAAGTCTTCCCCAGCTTTATAAAGCACGTGGGAGCTGGGACCCCACACCATTATAAAACATACTGGGATCATGCCAGAAACTGGTTTATTTGCTCCTTCTCCTGGCAGAAATCCCCAGGACCTGGCTGTGCTGCAGGAGTGAGGGGACACTGCATATTCTGAGCAAATCACTGCAAACAGCAGAGATTTCCCTTAAGATCCCCATATCTAGAAACTTACCATTGCAATAGAACAAGCTAGAGTTACACATTTTAAATTTTATTTATGCTCTATTGTACATTTTTTTCCAAGATCATACATAAAGCTACAGAACATGCAGCAGGATTTTTTTAAGATCATTGAATTCAGGTCAGGTGTGATTACAGAGAAGAATTCGGATGAGCTGAGGTTAATCATTTGCCTCCTCATTGGAATTGGTGGCAAACACCTGAACCCAGTAAGGATTTAGGAGGCAAGGGTGGGCAAAGAAAAGCAGAAGCTTTGTGGTGTGCTAAGAGAAAGCAGCTTCTGGGATTTAATGAGAGAAGGAGCAATAATCAGGAATATGGGGCAGTGCAGAATGAATGGGATAAGTGATAATTATAGCTAGAAAAAAATACACGGTTTGGGGGTGAAAGCGAAAAGTGATCTAAATTAAGGAGGGTTTTGAGTCTGTAAAAATGTTGCTTTTTATGCTTCCTGGGGGTGAGGCTGGTAAGGAGCAGGGAAGGGAAATGGGAAAGGACACTACAGAAACCTTGAGGCAGTGATTACAGTGAAAGAATAACCAGTCCTGTGAAGATAAGGAAGGTGAGGCAGGGGATGTTGTCTCTGGGATTGCTCTCCAGCATTTCTGCCCTTGAGGGTTCCAGGGATCTCAGGTGTGAAAGCTGCTCTGCTCAGAATTTAATGCACTCATTCTGCCCATATTATAAATTATTCTTACTACTGGGTCTCAGGTTGCACTTGGGGGAAGAGAAAAGATTGTTTTCAGTGTTCAGAAACAGTAAAGTGTTGTTCAGGTCTGTTGGCAAGAGAAATTTGCTGTTTGCTTGCTTCGAGTCTGTGGAAGAGAATATTTAGGGGGTGAGATGGGGAAGGGGGTGAAAGAAGTTGGTTTATTTTTATGGAAGACCTGTTCAAGCAAGTTTAAATACAAAACAGAGAAACACCAATGTTGTATTATTAGCCATGTTTGAACTGAGGCTGCTAATTGCTGCACAGAAATGGGAGCACAGCAGTGCTGCAATGACTGGGAGGCACAGGAGGGCAAAAGGAAAAAGAAAAACCTGCCCTGGTGCCATGGGGAAAAACTGGATGGGAGCTGGTGTTGACCTTGGCAGAGCTGATGAGGTTCTGTAACCTCCTAAATGCTTCTTCATAATTTCTTTGTAGTTGGCTGTGAAAGCACAGTGGGTTTTCATGGCATGAACCAGCTCAGAGGTTTATTTGTGTATTGAAAAAGCTTCTTGTGATAAGCAAAGCTGTCTTTCTATCAGTTAGAATAAACCATATCCAAGGCACATAACTCTTTGAGCAACTTGGATTGAGAAATACCTGTGTGCATTATTCTGATGTGTCAAAGAGCTTTTGCCAAGCCAGAGCCTGTCTGTGGTGAAAGCAGGGGAGCATCATAGAGGTTTTTGAAAATAAATGAATGGAGAAATGGGTTTGTCTGGTTATTTGAAAGTGATTTGTGTGTCTGGGTTTTATCAGTTGTGTTTCCTGAAGCATGATGAGCCACTTTGGAAAGCAAAGATAGGGTATTCCTTCTCTTCAGACACAGAGTGGTGTATCCATGTGCCTAGATAATAACTACAGCTTTTCCAGTTTGGGATATTCTTTGGTTCTGTGCAATGTTCAGTAAAGATCTCATTCCTATTCCCCTGTATTTTGGAGAAGAGCCAAAGAGGCAGCTGAAATGGCATTATTTAGTGAACCTGGAACGCAGAGGGGGCCTGGCCCCAAATTTGGTTAAATAAGGTAAATCATGTTGACTTCCATAGCTGAACATTTTGATTTACCTGCTTTAGTTTTCCCATACTTCTCCATACATCATAGACTCAGCATTCTCTCTGTTGTATAATATCTTATTTCAAGGTCAAACTTAAACTTGCCTCAGCCACTTCCTCCATTGTATTAAAATGAATGTTCCTGGCAATGTCAGCAAAATGCCTCCATGTAATCAGCATCACACCGTGGATCCCTTCTTAATCTGAATTGAGAAGCTCTGTTTGGAGCTGGAGGCTGAGTGGCAGCCCCAGAGCTGCTGTGCAATTTAAAATGCTGGGGTTACGTCTCGGGATGCTGTAGTGCTCCCTCAAGTCCCAGAACAATCTAAATTGCTCTTCTCTTCTCCTACCTGTGCTGTTCAGCGCTGAGCTTTGTAGGCCAGGGCTAATGGAAAATGTGTCTGCCCAAGGGAGAGGGTGAGTTTTGTATCAAGTACTTCCCTCCTTTTAAAGAAGCTTGACTGATTGCTTCTGTTTAAATTTTTATATAAATAGTGACGGGAGCATCCCTTCACTGAAATCTCTGAAATAGTAAGTTCCTGTTTCGTGTACTGTTACAAATAAACATCCCTCAAATACAGTTGTATCTTTATTTATTTGAAAAATGGAAGCTTATGAAACTTTCAAAACTGCCTTTTCACTAAATGGAAGCACAAATATTATTATTTTTTTTAATAAAGAAAACAACAGCCTTTTCAACAGACTTTAATTTGAAGTAAATTGATTTTTCATTTTCCTAGGCCATTTTTGGCCTTACTTACCTGTTGGCTTTAATGCCACTGGTGTGCTCACAAAAGCCAAGGTGGAACATTACATGTGACAAATGATCCCTCCAATTTGTTTTAAACAATTGTAAAGGGTGTGATAACCACCACTGAGAGATCTAGAGATTACTGGGAACCTCCAAGATAAGACTCTCTCTAATTAGCTGTTAATTAAAATCTTGATATCTGGCCTGTGTGCAGTGGTGATTCCAAACAAGCTGATAACATCATTCTGTAGTGTAGTTAAGTTATTCTAGAACACTTTACCTGCACTTTTTTTACCAACAGTTGTCACATGGATACATTGCTTAAACTATTTATTTTTTTTTTAACTTTTCTAGAAGATAGTAATGAAAAGGGCAGGACAGGGCAGAGTAACTCCATAGAATCATGGGCTTCATGGTGTCTTACTGCCAGCTAATATTATAAACTTAAGAAGAAAACCCAAACTTAGGTTTTCTTTAGAAGGACATGACATGACTGAAAGATATGAAAACAGAACAATCAAAATTCTGCCAAAAAACCCCAAACACGTGTGCTGTATTTGTTGAGTTTTACTTCAGCTATTTACCATCAGCTCTTGCTAGTGTTTCACTCATTTTAATTTCCTGAAAGGATTAATCAAGTATCTTTCATTGCAAGCAGTCCATAATGCCATGCCCAGGTGGTTTGTTCCCTTCCATCTTGAACAGAAGATGATTTTTGTTGGCAATTAATTCTGGTTGATTTCTCAAGACAGATTTCACAGGTTTATTAAACTTTCCCATTAACTTTTTTTCAGGGAGGTTTGAGCATCCTCCTGAAGAGGTGTAATTGGAAAAGAAGTTAGATTTTTCAAGGTGACTGTTGGGTTGTTTTTATTGTTGAGTGCAAAACTGGCTGAGCCCAGCTGGAAACAGAGACTGGAGCCAATCCTGACCTGTCTGATGGGCTCCTTGGTGCAAAAGCTCTCTCCTCTGGAGAAAGAAGTGTTCACAGCTTACTGGGGATGAACTCTCAGAGTTTGTGGAGTCAGCAGGCAAAAGCCTTCCTATGGTTGGTCTGCTGGGAGATGGAAAGTTTGGGTGAACTGTCTGCTTTAGCTGAGGAATTTCAGAAGTTGGCCAAATACTTTGAAGTACCTGTTCCTAACCATTAGGCTCCTCCCAAAACAGTGGTTTGAAAGGGAAACGTGAGATTAATTCTTATTTGTCTGTTGGCCAAATACTTTGAAGTACCTGTTCCTAACCATTAGGCTCCTCCCAAAACAGTGGTTTGAAAGGGAAACAGTGAGATAATTCTTATTTGTCTAGTGGATGCTGATACCAGCCTCGAGGAGAGGGCTCTGGTCTGAAACTGTGGTGTGGATGGAGGTAACACCAATGGATTCAGAGGTACCTGGAAGGAGCAGGACTTCAAACCCACACAGGCAGTGTTGTGTAAATTTAATCCTAGGCCAGCCTTCCTCCAGTGTGTGTGCTTTGGAGCACGAGTGCTGGGGCTTTTCAGGTGTCCCTGAGCAGAGACCTGCTCTGCTGCTGGGGGTTTCAGTCTCCTCCTCCTGGATCCTTCCTGTGACATCCCTGGTGGCACCAGGAGTGACTGAGCAGAGGCAGCCTCTGCTGGCTCCGTGCACGGTGTGGTCACAGGCTCAGCAGGGCTTTGTTTCCCTACAAGAGCATGAGCAGGGCTGGCAGAGTGACTCCGAACCTGCTGCCCTTGATGAGTATCAGTGTGTGCCCCGCTCACATCCTCGGGCTCATAAAGCTTGTAACAAACAGTCTGAGTGGCCGGGTATCTTTTCCTTTTCTTTGGAAACAGGACGCTGCTGGTCTTGCTCTGAAAGCTTGCAAAGGTTAATGTCATTTTGAGCAAAGCTCTTTGCTTATTTTATGCTAATCCAATGAAAGTTATATAAAAGTAACAACTCTGTGGCTCTTCTGAAGGTAATTTTACTAAGGGGAAGATCCCAACCCTTTTGGAGTCAGTGGCAAAATGCCATTGACTGGTTCAGCCTTTAACCTTCTGTGTACCAACCAGACCTTGTAAAAAAATAAACTTTCTGTGACTTTTACTAAACCTCAGTACACGCATGCAAGTTTTGCAGAACACTAAAACCAGGCAAAATGCAGCACATGTACTATTTATACATTGAACTCCAATTTTCTTCAAAGCCAGATCTTCTGCAGTATCATACAATTACTTTCAACTGCTTATATGCTTTTACTTGCAGGACTTGCCTTAAATGTGTTTAAAAGATAGGAAGGAATTTCTACCAGGAGATAGCATGAAAGATCAAATATTTCCCCTGTCTTCATTTTCTTTATCTCTTTAGAGGGCTTAGAGAAAGCAGTAGGTAATTTGGGGTGTACATTTTTGAAGAATGTCAGCCTCTAGCTGTTCCCATTACTAAACCAAGATTTCAGAAAAATGTGGTCACTTCATAAGGATGTCTGACAAGAACTGCCTTCTTTTGAGGAAAAAAAAGCTGTTAGTCTTTATCTTTCTATTTAAATAAAAAACAGAAATAACTAAAAAGCCAAAAAGCAAAAAGGGAATAAAATTCAGCCAGCAGAGAATGTATATGAAAAGGTATAACTCTACCAGAGGGGCCACTTCAAGGGAGCAAAACACATTCTTGCCTGGCTTTGTGCTTGTCCAGCACAAAATACTTAAAAGGAGGTGACAGACTTGGGTTTGGAAACAGGAGGAGTGTGTGCTTGCAGCATTCTGTATGTGCGTGCACTTAATTCTACTTTTAGAGTTCATGAAAGTCCTTTCCAGAGTCCAGTTTCAGAAAATATCATATGGAAATATTTTATGATATTACCTACAATTGCAAACAGGTCATGAGTTGTCCAGAAACCAGACGTGAAGTTCGTGTGGGTCAAAAATAGCAGGGTTCTACAGGACTGTGAAAGTTGAATTTGGAGGAAACTGAGGCTTTTCACTCCAGTGTGTTCTCATAATAAATTTATCACCTACCACTTTCCTTCTCTTCAAACTCCCCTTCATCTTTTCTCTCAGTGATACTAAATAAGCATAATCAATATTTCTTAGAATGAAAATACTTGCTGCCACTCCAACATTTCACTTCAACAAAAAATGAGTTTAGGTTCCACAGATGGGGGGCTTGTTTCCTTGCTTATGACTCCTCAAATATACCTGTATTATATATAAAAAAACCGATTAAAAATTAAAGCAGCATGGCTTCTCATTGCTCTAGGCCCCAAATTCATCTTCTTCTCTCAGCTTTGTGCTGATGGCACTGCTGGGTGCAGCAAACCCTGGCTCCCCTCCAGCCAGGGCACTGGCTGGGTGCATCTGTAAGTCCCAGGCTGTGTAAATTCTGAAAGGAGGGATCAAAACCAGATTTAATTGCTTGTTGGAGTTTCATTTGTGTCTGCTGTTTTCCCACATTGCTTTGTGTCTGCCCTGTAAAGTGTAGTCCAGCAGAGCCATTAAATTCACTTATATTCACTGTGGATATTGAACATGTGAGTTTGAAGCTGGTGAGAGGAGAAGCAAGCACAGCTGAACTTTTCTCCTCTCCTTTCTGAAATGGCACTGTTCAGCAGTCCCAGAAGGCTTAAGGAAGAAGGTAATATTGTAATTGCCTTGTATTTCTCCAGGAGATTAATAGTGTTGTCAGTGCAGGAGAGGCATAAAGCTGAAATATGCAGAGGAAGATGCACAACAAGAAATACCAAGCTCACTGATGGCTCTGAAGGGCCAAATCCTGCTCCCCTGGGTCCTGTGCACCGTGGGGATGGAAGGCCAGCTGGTCATGGCTGTGCTGTGCTGCCCATGGGCTAGGTGGGGGCTGTAGGTCCCTTCCAAGTGAACTGCTCTATGTCACCTGCCCCCAGCTGCAGCACAAAAACGTGTGTGTATGTAAATATGGGGATTTGATCAGTAATTCCTGCCGGAAAATCCTTAACTTCTGTGTCAGGAAAGCATTTTAAATTGAATCTCTGGGCCTGAGTCATTTGCCAGGGCATGGAGGAAGGGGGGAGTTGCTTTTGGAGCTGACGGGCAGGTACATTACTGAGGTGGTGTCAGGGGCTTTGAAACTCTCTCCTGAATTTACTTGTAGCCCTGCTTCTAAATCTGATGCCTCAATTTCTTATGCTGAATGGTTCCCCCCTCTAATTGCTGTTCTGCTACCATGAATATGCATTGCTGCTTATGGTATAAACCTGAAGGGCATCACAAATAAGTGGGAAGATGTGCTGCTCTTAGATTTTGGTGCTTTCTTCCGTCCAATATTCCTCATGTTGACTCTCAAATGATGCTGAGTATTAAAATAAAAAACAAAATCCAAAACAAAAGCCTCATTGTAAGGGAAGAAATATTAATGATAGAGAAAGGAAACATCAAAATTTGCTATTTGGTATTTGTTCCTTGGAGGGTTTTTCAGTTCAGGCTGTCAGCTGGCAGGGGTTGCTCAGCCCAAACAGATGTTCCTGTTCTCCACCAGAATCCTACTGCAGAGGGACAAACTGGATTTTTCATTGCTCGCATTTCTCGTGAGACAGGGAGTGATGTGAAACTTGGTTTGTGCATTACCAGGGAGAAAACAGCTGTTTTCATGAGCTCCAGCTCCAGATTTCCAGTAATGTTTCTGCTTAGCCCTGTGTTGAGGCTCTTGCTGCCCACAAATGCCAGTGGTTTGTACAGCTCCTGGTGTGTGCAGAGGGGTGGGAAGAGCTGGCCTTTGTGGGCAAATTACTCCTTCAAAGCAGGGTATTGGCTTTAGTTGTGTAACTAATGGCTTCTGTAAATGGAAGCTACACTGCAGGTAATGCTCGTTTCAAAGTCTTTAGTAAATAGTGTAACAGGGTTGGGGGTATTCCTATTCAGAGGACTAAGCATGTGTGAGAAGTGGTACAAACATTTCCTATACATGGGAATTGTCAAACTTCTCTTAGATCAAAGGAAGAAAAGATAGGCTACTTAAAAAAAAATATATAGCAAAGCTCCTAATTTATTTGTCCTTTTAAGAGGTGGAATGATGACTGCAGAATAATCTACACTATTGTGAGGAAGTTCCAGTCAGTCTCATGTTTTTCCTCAGTAGGAGAGATGGATGTGAGCTCAGCCTCCTGGTTTTATCCACCCTGGTGAATTCCAGTCATGATTCATTCTCACTAATGAGATCAAAGCACAGAGTTCTCCTTCCACTAACACACTCCCTCAAAGGCATTAATTGCTTCTCCAAAATATATATCTATATGTATGTTGGCAAAGCCACAGAGCTTCTTTGTGTTATTGCAGGTGCTTAACCAGCCTTTGAGCTTAAAAAAAAAATATATATATTTATTTTATTGCACTTTATGCCAAATGAGTGGATGAGGGGTCACTCTGCAGCTCAGCTGACACAAAAGCAGAGCTGGCAGGGAGCAGCTCTCTGTGAGCGCTGCCAAAGGTCAGACCTGGGCTGATGTAGGACATGCTGAGAGAGATAAGGGGGGTGGACTTCTATTTGCTAGCTTGAGAAATTGATAGGGCAGCAGAACTGATGGAAATGTAGTGTAATGCCTTCCTAAATAGGATTGGCATTGGAGAGGTGTTGGCAAATTGTGGTGTGTTCACTTCCACCTTTGTGAAATGTTCATTGCATTCTTCTTGGTACCACAAGTCAAAAAGGTTGGCCTATATAGGGCAATTATTTTCTATAGCTTAAACAATGCAGGTTGTGGACAACATTGTGCTTAAAATATATATAAAAAAAAAGGATAAAGTGGTGTTTTACAAACCTGTTGTTGCTTGATGCAAGTTAAATTCCAGCAGGTGTCTATTGCAGGTGGGGATGATCAACACTTTATGACAACCCTGTTTGTAATTTTCCTCTAATTTCCCTGATTGCTTACGAGTTAATTGTGTATGTAGTGAAAGAAAGACTTCAGAATGCTGTTTCATCAGTTAATTAAGAGTAAATCAACACATTTTAAAAGGTGGTAAAATAGTTTTCAACTTGTATTTATGGTTCTTGAGCTGTACTTGCGTTTTGAAATTTGTTTTTCTTCTTCTGAACTTTGTGCTCTGCAAACCTTTTGTGAATTGCAGTTGGGTACCAAATGAGGAGTTTAACAACTGTTCCCATACTAATCAAGAGCTCCTTTTGTATTTCCAAATCTCTCACACACCTTTGCACTGCTGGCAGAAAGAATGCTGAGACCGAGGGATGATTTGGTTCTAGTTTGCTAAGGAGTTTACATGAGTATATATGTAATTGCACCTCTTTTTGCCAATTGATTTTATTACAGTGCTTAATGGTTTGTTGAATAGTTTATAGGATAATGAATGTCATTTCCTTGTATTATACTATAAATAACTTGCAAATTTTTAATTAGGATAATCGTGGTAGCTTTCTCTACTGCTGTAATCAAGCTCTGCTTTTTGCATCCAAGAAATAATGTACATCTATATCAAGTTAGAACAATTATGTTTTTCTAGAGAGGACAAGATTTTGTTGATTGTGTTTTTTTTTAATAGACTTCCCTTTCTAAATCTCAGCTCCTGTTGAAATGATAATTAGCTTATTTGGATGAGTTTTATTTACTTTAATATTCTGATTAGAAGAATGAATAAGACAGAACTTTTGTCCCACGTCAGATTTTGGAGTTTGGCTTTCTGTAGCATTGGAATACAATCAGGCATTTCCTAGCATAAATGTATCAAGATATTTTATGACCACGTTAAGTTAAATGCTTACTTTGGTTTCAGTTGTAATCTCTAGGTCTATTAAGTGTAGAAAGTAAAAATCTAGAAAAAGTAAAGCAATTCAAGCAGAAGTTTTCAAGTGTTCCAAGCATGGAGTGACCTCCTGCATGGGGGAGCCCAATGTGCATGACCTGATGTCCAGCACAGCTTGGAGGGTCCCCAGCAGTGAAGGGATGGCAGCGTTAGAAGGCACCCGATTATCCAGATTATCCAAAGATTCTCCAGTTCCACCCCCTGCCATGGGCAGGGACCCCTTCCACAAGGCCAGATTCTCCAATCTCCATGCTTGGACACTTCCAGGGATGGGGCAGCCACAGCTTGTCTGGGCAGCTGTGCCAGGGCCTCAGCACCCTCACAGGCAGGAATGAGGCACGAGGACAGAGAGATGGAGTTATGGTTAAATCCCCCCTGCCCATCCTGTGCTGCTGCCCCTTGGGTGTGCTCTCTTTTGGCTGTTTCAGAAGTTGCTGGTTGGAATTTTTTTCAATTAAGTAGATTAATCAGAAAAAAAACAGACATTTTTTTGAAGTGATTAATCTTGCCTGTGTCTGGAAAGCCACATCCCTTCCAGTGAAACTTTTCCCTGAAGGAGAGAGTCCTTAGGTTCATTAGGAGGAATTCTTGTGGAGAGTCTAACTCCAGTTTTTCTCTTCTGAGCAAGAAGCTGTTTTTTACCACCTATAACTTCATAAAACATTCATAAAGTTTCTGTCTTACCATATTGCTGGTTTTTTAAATGATGATAGATCTACAGCAAGGCAAACTTCTCTTTTTCACAGAACTCCAAAACCTAGACAGATTCAAATTTACCATTTCCTCTGGTACTTTTGTAAATGTTACCTAGTTTATGTTAAGGGCTGTCTGGTTTCCTGCTTCTGCTATAACTGACAGTGTAAATATCCATTTCATTGCTGAGATTTGGAAGCTGTTAACGTGGCTTTCACCACATTGCAGAATGTTTCTGCAGCTTTGCAGCTCCTTTGCAGGGCTCGAGCTGCTCTCTCGCTGCAGTTTTGCAATTATGTCATCAAATACCAATCTAAACATATGGCCATTTCTAAAAAATACAGAGCCTGAGGAAACTGGAGAGAGCAGTGATGAGTTGCAAGAAAAATCCAGTGGAAACAGAGTGAAATGTCAATGTCTGCATCGTGCCTAGTTAATATTTCACAGGAAGGCCGTCGACTTGTTATAGAGCCCAGAGGATTTATACATTTCTCTGACAGATGATCATGATTCCCATCAGTACACTTAATGCCAACATCTGTAGGGTTCTACCTAATTTAGGAAACAAATATATTCTGTCCTCGTCAGAAAAGAATAGTTTGTATGTTCCAGGAAATGCTCATTACCTTGGGGTCATTGCAATTAAGTGGAGGACAGAGATTTTTCAAGGGGTACTGGTACACTTCCCTTTTGGCTGTCTTTAAATGCAGGTTGGCAGGTGCCAGCTCCTGGTCTTGGCATTGCAGTGAAAAAATGCATTTGCTCGTAGATCTGAGTAAACACAGGAAAATAAAGTATAAACGTGGTCATTAGGGAAGTTTTGGTCATACTGTCTGTGCTTTATGGGTGAGGAATGTTGAGAATGTATTGTACACAACAGCTTTATATCCTAATTGTCACTTTCTTTGAGCTCCACTGTATTTTATTATTTTATGCCTTTATTGGTCATTAAAGAAAATTTCTCAAAATCTAGGTTTTCTACCTTTCCCTACATTAAATCATAGCCAGTCTAGATATTAAGGACATGGACACCTGTATAAACATTCCTTTTTCTTGAGTCTCTTCTACCTTCTTCAGAGCTGATGAAGATCTTCCCATCAACCTGTTTTTCATTTTGCTAAATAAATACATTTCATTTGATCTCCTCTCTTGGTGATCTTTATTCCCCAGATATTTTAGCAGACTGGAATTCTAAATTATTTTTGTGGGTGTGATAATACTCAAGGAAGAAGTTGTGCTTCATGTTGGTGCATGGATGAGTTTTGTTTATACAAATGCAGTTGTGTAGCATTACTGCAAGCAGAAGTAAAGGTGGAGTAGGAATAGAATTCCTTCTCTAGGAAGCACTCTAGAAAACTCAGGGAAGACAGCCTGCCAGGATTAATGATGTATTTCCATGCCTAGAGCAGGAAAAGTCTGGCCAGGAATTATGAAAAATTATAACAGGATTTCTCATGAGTTTTTTAAAAAAATAACAGAAAATGGAGAATATGGGAAATGTTAGTTTGGGATTGGTAAAGAAAAAAGAGCAAGTAACTTTTCAAAGAAGTCATTACTTCTAGGTAACTCATAATTTTTTTTTTTTTTTAGTTCTGTGGATTTCTGCTATTCGTCACTTTTAAGTTATGTAAAGTAACTATATTAAATTTGGTGTCATTGAATTTTAATTTTTGCAGTACTTAAGGCAGTTGCCTTCAGGGTTGGGGGAAGAAATCAGAATTCTTCATGAAGTGGTCTCTTTTATGTTGGTGTTGTTCAACCAGACCATGACTGGAAAAACTTGAAAGGGATTTTGCCCTGCCACAGGATGCTATTGGGACATTTTTAAAATAAAAAGTTTGCTTTTGAGTGATAAATGCCCTGTTATGTGCTGACATGTCAGCCTTGAGAATGTCTTGGTCCTGTGTTCTTTTGACAAGTTGAGGAAGCACAATGGTGTCTATCAGTGACTCTGATCAGAATAAAAATGAACTTGCAGCCCAATGAAGGGAGACTCCCTCACTTTATTAGAAGCAGCATTGAGTTAAACAGGAGCAATCCTGCATTTGGGTTTAGATGAATAAGGCTTCACTTTCAAAGGTTATTTTCTCTGTCTACTTGATGCCAACTTGGTGTACCACTGATAAAAGGTTCCCTTTGACTCACCTGATCCCTCTATAGATTTGGATGTGCAATTTCTAAGTGTATCAAAGTGTAACTCCTTGACCTGCTTTTTGTTTTGCTTTTATGCTGATAATTTTTAGTATTTTTACTTGTCTCTATCTTCATCTTTTTTTTTGTCTGTCTTAACAAAATTTCATCTAGTTTTTGCTTCCTTAACAGCAGGAACCCTGTTACTGCTGTCCTTTTCCCTTTTCAGATGAGGGAGAGCTCTTTCTTCCCATCAATTTTTCTGGGGCATCCTTAAATCTTGAAATCACACAATAGGCTGGGGAAGAGACCCTGAAAGGTCATCTAGTCCAACCCCCCTGCCATGGGCAGGGCAGAGACAGCTTCAACTGCATCAGATTGCTCAGAGCCCCTTCCAACCAAGTTTTGAGGGATGGGACATCCACAGCATCTCTGGGCAGCCTGTGCCAGGTCCTCACCACACTCACAGGGAACAATTTCTCTCTAATATCTCATCTAACTCTGCCCTCTGTCTCTGTGAAGCCATTTCCCCTTGTTCTGCTGCTCCAGGCCCTTATCATTATCAGAAATCCCTCTACTTCAGCTCTTTTCACTTTTAAACTCTCTCTTGCCTTTCTGTCTAGCAGAGGTGCTCCAGTTGCTGATCACCTTTGTGGTCTCCTCTGGACCACATCTGAATCACAAATAGTGTCACTTGGTAGAAATGAGAAGGGAGATGGTGTCCAGTGATGTTTGGGCCAGCACAGAAGCCATGAGGACCAAACAATGTCTTTGTTGAGGCCAGGCACAGTCAGGGAGTCGAACTGTGAGAAGAGTTTTCATGTAAGTGTCCAATGAAAACCTTGAAGACCTTCTTTTAAGTGGTAAAATCAGTGGAGTTTAGAAGAGCTCTGGAAACAAGGATTTGTAACCTGTTCATCTTTGTGAATTGTGAGAGCTTGTGCAGTTCCCCCTTAGTGCTCACAAATCTTTCTGCTGCTGAAGGTAGAGTTTGTTTGGCCTGGCGGATTCATCTCTGTGGGAGGTTAAACTGCTCACATGTCCACCTACAGAGGGAAGCTATGGATCCAGCTCTACCTCCTGACTCTTCATACTGCATTGTGTCGTGTCCCTTTTAAGCTAAAATAATTCCCAGTGAGATGTTTCTGATGGAAAAAAAGCAAGGGAAAGTGCTGCCCCAGATGTGGGCTGGGGTAAAACACTCTTCTGATGTGGATCTCCATCAGCTCAGCAGGAGATGGAAAGAGAAAAAGTGAGCCAGTGGCTCAGCCAGTTTAAAGAGTCTCTGTTTTGTGAAGCACAGTGTGGATAGTTTGCCTGTTGGTGCCTCGGTCCGTGGTGTGATGGGAATGGTGTGCAGAGATCTCAGCAGAGCCTTGAATCCTGCTGGGGCCCTGAGACAGAGCTCTCCTGGTGTGCCCTCAGGAAGCCTCACTCTGCCCTTTCAGGGCTGCTTAAAACACATCAGTGTTCCCAGCTGGAGATCTTAGGAAATTGATGAATAACTAAATTTGATTTACCATCTTTCTATCAAATTCTAGTAATAACGTTAAAAATATTCCTCGCTCCATTTAGGAGAACAATTAATAAAGCACTATTTGACTAGAGCATCTTACCCAGTTTTTATTCGGATTTTCTTGATCAAAAGTTTCACAGTTTTGCAGCCTGTTTACAATAGTCCAATGTCATCTTTGTTTCCTCAAAAGGCACGTTTCCAAAACGTTTTCAGATATCCAGCCGTGATAATGAATACCTCAAGGGATCATTGAAATATCTTTAAACAGGTGGTGTGAGTTTAAAAAGTCTTCCCCTGTGTATCCATCTGCATTTGTCACCTTAGGTCATCTTCAATATTTATGTCTTCTACCTGGAATGCTGGTTTTGTTCTCAGTGGTAACATGTGATTTTCTTCAAAATTAAACATATGGTTTATTTTCCTTGTCAAATTGCCCTTAAAATCTCTTGGATTTTTTTCCTGGCATTTATATCTGCCAGGATTGGAAGACTTTTTTTTGCATAAACTATCTCAATATTTATGATAGTGTTCATTACTAAGAAGCAAATGACAGGAAGAAACAGTTTTTATTTGTGCAGATACACAAAGCAGCTTTCAAATAGCCTTGGTTTGTTGCTGGATCTTACCTAAAATTCCCTCCCAAGCTAGTATAAATTTAGAATTTTGTCTCACAATGCAAAGCCATTGCTGTGGTTTTCTCGGGTTTTGTTTCCCTTCTTCCCCTCCTTTACTACCACTGAAAAATGAATCTAAGAAAAAGAGTCCTGTATTTTATGAGTCAAGTAAAGGTAAATGATGAAAAATTACTAGTCTATTAATTCCTAGAGCTCAGTTTAGTTAGACTTGGTTCAATCAATGCCAGTGCTCTGCTATGTGAATTGTTTGCTCAGAGTTTAAAGAAACTTGTTGCAATGAGATAACTGTTCTTTATATTCATCAGCCCACAATGGCTTAATGGGGAATAGATTTAAATATCCTACAAAAGTCAAACACTGTGAGGGAACTCCTGGGTGTCTCTTAGGTTGAGAGGATTCATTTCTCTGCTGATCCCAGAGTTTAGGTGGACTCAGGGCAGGGCTGGTGTGGCCAGGGAGGAGTTTCCTCCAGGCTGGGCTGTATCCAGGGGCCCTCAGCAGTGGAGTCACTCAATCTCACACAATCACCAGGCTGGAAGAGACCTCCAAGATTGAGTCCAGCCCTTGCCCCAACACCTCAACTAAGCCACAGCACCGAGTGCCACATCCAATCTTTTTGTTCAAGTCATAAACACATCACCAGTGTGACGGGGCTTTAGGGGCTGCCTTAGTGGCAGGCCCCAGGTGGAGGTGTTATAGTGATTCTGTTTCAATTCAGCAACTAAATTTTTACCACATTTCAGTGGGTCACAGTTGTAATTCTTGATATATATTTATTTGTTTGGGGTTTTTTAGATAGAAAAGGTGTCTCTGTTCTGCCACAGGTGTGCTTTCTGTGAGACAGCACTTTAAATCTACTTGAGCATCATTATTGTAGAGGCTCAAACAGTTTAGATCTTAATTGATATTAATAGGAATAACCCTCAATGACGTGAACTTGGCAAGCCAGAAATTGCAGCTGTTTTCAGCTGTGGCAGTAACAAAGATAATTAATTGTTTTCCCTGGGAGATAGATTTAGGTTGTACAACCGAAATATTCCATTCCCCGAGCCCTAATTCAGGCTTGTATTTGTTCTGCAAATACAGGAAGTGGAACTAAAGTTAATATTTTTTGACTGTCACACTATAATGTGAGCTATTGCAATTATTTTTGAGAAATAAAGTGTTTAAAATATTTATTACACAAGTCTTCCAGTGATAACTTTGATGTTGTGTATGATTTTATTAGCATAAAATGAGTAATAATTTGATATTCCTAATTTTTTTTTTTTGTTGGTTTTTAAGAGCTGGTACTTGACCTGGTCCCAGCAGTAATGTGCAAAGGGGATCTCACTGGACATTGCAGAGCACGTGTTCCTGGCAGAGTTTTAGACAAAAAGTATTCCTGAGTGAGCACAGCTTCATTTGCTAAGAATTTGCAGTCAGCATTATAATTCTCCTGTATTATTAAAGAATACATCAAGGTTCAGTTTTGAAGTGCACAGGGATGTGTAAATGGCACTGCAAAATGTTTATACCCATCATGCAGGAGGCCTCTGTCTGGGTTATTGATTGCCAGGCTTTAAATTCTTTCAGTTTTGCTTTAATAAGAGTGGGAAGGAATCTTCACAGATCCTTCCCAGTCTCAGCTGCAAGTGGGCTGAGCCACCTGGGGAGTATTTACTTCTGGTCCTGGTTCTTGAAGCTGTAATAGACACCCCCACAAGAATGTATATTCATATGCTCTAAGTGTGTGGTTTTTATTAACACTTATTTTAATAGTGGTTGTAAAACTCATGCATTTAAATGCAGTTCTTTAAGGCAATGGCATTTTGAGCGAGGCTTTCTTTCACTGGTTATTTATTTCTACAATAGAAAGTCTCTGGCATGGGTATAATTTTGTCTACACTATTAACATCCACCCTGAAAGCATAACATGCATGGGATGCTCTGTTGCTTGCTACAACAGTAATTTTCTATTACAGGTTTTAAATCTCTGATATCCTTAAAATGTGGAGCTGCCTCAGGTTGGGCTGGGCACAGAGGCCCCAGCGCTGAGCAATGCAGGTGCCCTTCAGCACCTCAGCAACTGCCTCGCTTCACAGTCAAGAAATGAGGCTTTATTTCCCCAAACCAATATGGCACTAAACCCCCAAACCAAACATTTGCCTTTGTGATGTAAATATTTCCTAAGCTCAGCTTATTTCAAATCCTGCAGTTATTTGCGCTGCTCAGCGAGAGGCACGGACTTTGCAGCAGGAAAATGTGTTCTTTATGAATGGGATGAAACTCTTTTCTTCACTTGCATCTTAAATGCAATCTAAATGATCCATCATGCCCTGCACACAGCAAAAGCAATAGGTATGATGAAAGTCTGATTACATGTAATCAGCAGCAGTAGTGATTTGAATGTTTTGTCTTGCATATTCCCTCAGCCTACTGCCCAGAAAAGCTACTGCTTTAGTGTATTGAAAGGAGTTACTTGAGTTTATCAACTGGGTTAGTTCATAATCCTATTTCTCTGGATTTCCCTTGGGTTTTTTTGACCATTACATCACTGGAATATCAGTTACTTTGGATACTTATTAAAAATGTTAACAATATTGCACGATCTAGGCTGGCATTCAGGTCCACAGCTTCTTAACAACAGTGGATTTGAGAGATAAAACTGCTTTTTTTTACCTGTGCCCCCAGGTACAGAGAATTGTTCTTAACAAATCTCCAGATGAGGGAAGCTTAGAAATGGGATTCCACTAAAAAAAAACCCACCTAAGAAGTATTGTTAAGACTGTGGTCATAGATCAGGCCAAACCATCTCTTTCTGGAGTGCATGTACATGCATTCTGCAGGAGTTGTTAAGGATTGCATCTGCTCCAGTGATTTAGCTCAGTTACTGTGGGGCAGCTGCAAGGAGGAACCAGTGCAGCAGCAGCAGAGCAGCCCCCTCAGTGACTCTCTGGCTCGAGCCCACTCCCAAATGAAACCATTCTGCTGCAGAGCTCCAAAGCTGTGTCTGTGTTCTGGAGAGAATTGCCTGCTCGTACGCTTCTGCAGCTCTTTCTTTCCTGCTGCTAGAATATAATTAAAGTTGCTAAAAATACATGCTTTCTAATATTGTTTTTTCTGCGTAGGCGGCTGCTGTTACTCTGTTCTCAGGGGAGGAGATGGTATAAAGATGAATGTCACTTAACTCTGTTAAGTGGTCCATATTGCACAGGGATATAAAAGCTCCTTATTTGTGGCCTGATCCAAAGTCTTATGAAGTTTTTTAATCAATACATGTATGTATATATATATATACACACACGTGTGTGTGTGTGTGTGTACAGTGGGGTCTGCTGGCTTTGTTAGCTTTACAGAAGTATTTTTCCCCCAGCAGAAGAGAGGAGATTTCTGAACTGAAAACTGCCACTTTCATGTTAGCTGAGAGAATTTACTTTCTCAGTGCTAAGGAAATGAGTAGAACAGGCGGGGCCATAATTACTGTGCTTTTACAATGGCAACGTTGTACCTAATTATGGTTTAGTCTACAGAGTGATCTGTTTGTTTAACAATCCCAGCAGACCGAGTTGGAGCATATGAGGTAGCTGGGAACAACTGGCACCACTGTCATGGAAGTGACAGTTGACAGATTTTACCTCTTTTACCCTATAAAACATTGGCTCACCTTTGATATGCATGGAATCACTTAGGGGTGAGCTGGAATCAGCATTTAGAGGCAAAGCAGCTCAATGCAAAGAGAGACTTTGTTCTCTTCTTTTGTGGTAAAACCAGAGCATAATTTTCTTTGCACAGTCTTAGCAGCTCACAAAGCTGGCAATAAAATCCTCAGCACCCCTGCTGAAGAAGTGAGATCTGCTAATGCTAACAAAGGTTAAACATCCATCATCCTTTTGACCTGCTACAATTATTCCATCTGCAGGTTTCATCCTGAGTTTACCACCTGTCCTATGCCTTTTGGTTTCTATTTAAAGAGAACCAATTTTTTCTGAGTATGAAGTTTGTGATTTCCTCTCCTGCCTCCTCAGCCAGCATTTAAATTGTAATTATATTTTCCTCAGGTATGGAAAGTGTCAAAAATAACTTAAAGATTTTTGGATAGAGAGGGGGCAAAGAGGAGCCTGAGTCTGTATTTGTGATGGATTTCCTCCAGCCCGTTCTGTGGTGAGGCCTTCCCCTGTGAAACCTGGGTATGTCATATTTGTTCAGGTGTCCACCAACCCCTTGTTCAGTACATCAGGATTATGAGCCTCATTTCCATGACTGCAGTGGAATTTCTCAAAATTAGAGTTTTCTTGGCCTTCCTTCAGTCCCCAAACTCCAGGATAGATTGAAGAAAGCAGTTACGTTAAAAATTAAATTATTTCTTCCTTGGTTTTTGTGCAACTAAAACATTTACTCGGTGTGTGTAACCCTGCATGCCGTCCTATCGATCCTGTTCCTGATGCTGTCTCTAATTTTCTCATTGCCTGTTTCTCTTGGCCATCCTGTGTGACTCAAACAGCCTCAGGGACGGCAGGGATTTGCAAAAGCAATAGCTGAGGAAAGCCTTCCCACTGGAATGCTGCCTTTGAATTAAATGTTTCCTCCATAAGGACGTGTGGGGGCTCTTTTGGTTTTTTGTCAAATGTCCGAATGTCTTGGCAAGAACCTTTTAGAATTATTTCAACCAAGTTTCTTGATAACATTGTATCCAAAGTTGTCTTTATTTTCCTTGTATCTGTTTTGATGGGTTTTTTTTTACAGTATTTTATTTAAAATAGCAGTCAACACTTATAAATTATAATACAATGTTACCTTAATAAATCAAAGGAATAATTATCTAAACTGATTGTTCATTGGATTTTGTTTGCCTTTGAATAGTTCAGTGCTTAGTTTATATATACTTGTTTTTTAAAAATGTTTGTTTTAAACCATTCAATAGATAATATTTTAAATGACTTTTTTTTAGTAACATTTAATAATTCAGTGATAGTGCTTAGTTTTCCTTGCATGGTGAACCAGTGGTGACTCTAGAATGCAACTTAGGACGAGAGCTTGTTCCTGCAGTTCTTGACAGAGAAGGGTGACTCTTCTTTCCCTTTAAAAATAAAGGATTTTGTTGTCAGTCCAAACTTGAAGCCTGTAATAGTCTTCTCATCCTTTTATTACAGCGGATGGGGCAATAAATCCAAGCAGAGAGGGTTTCACCACTCGTTTGTAGGCAGCACCTGGGTGATGCCAGGCTGATATCCCATCTGTCCTTTTCTTTGATCCTTCTTGGTGACGTGGACTTTTTGGGCAAAATACCGCTTTAAACTTTTTTAGCAGAAACCTTTTGCTAAATATTGCATCTTGCTGCCTGTGAATAATGTTTGTCTGTTCAGAAAATCACCTTGAAGACCTACTGACAGCAACAGCGAATATCACAATACATTGCTCTCTAGTGGTGTGAAAATTATTATTCAATGTATGGATTTCCAAATTACACCTTAAATTATTGGGTTTGGATCATGCTGTCGAAAAAGTCAGACCTGAACTGCAGAAGATCACAATTGTAACTACTTTCCCAGCTGTTAAATTGCAATTAAACCTATATTAAGTGACCCTTTGGTGTGCCTTTTAGTTAATTCTTACAATTTAACTTAGAACTGTTGATTGTAGTTATTTAAAATAATGGATATGATTTCAGTTGGGCCCAGCATAAATGTGGAGACATTTGTAGGATTTGAGTCAATTTTTAAAGGTTTATATGAGAAACAAATTTGGTTTTAGTTGCAAGTTTCTAATATTACTACCATATTTTTAATATTTGGTGATATCCAACTTAAATAGTTAACTCTGGTAATGAGATTTTCCTTCTAGCTCTTTGTGTAGACATTATTTAGAAAGGAATTTTAGCTTAGTTTTCCCCTAGTTCTCTCATCCTTTCAATAACAGAGTATAATTTAAAGTTATCTTAGTATTTGACCCCATTTCCCTGTAGATTAATTATCCTAATATAAAACAAATATGTATCAAACATATGCAGTTGCTTACGGAAGCAGATCTGGCTGTTTCATTTAATATAAGTCTCTTGTTGCACAAAACAAACCAGTCATATTTAAGATTTCTCTGGTCATTAAAACTGAATTATGTAATAGGCTTCCATCTGCTGTTGAAACCTGTTCATCATTATTTTGTGTCATTTTAAGTGGGAGCATTCTGAGAAATGCTTAGTGACAGCAGGCTTGGCTCTCGGGGCTGCCAGAGCAGGGTAGGGACATGCCTTCCTTCCTCCCTAGCTGCACAAATGCATGCATTGCCTTCTGAGAAGGCTTCCTCCAAGAGTCTGGTTCTCACTCCTCCAGCCTTGCCACCCTTTGCAAAATTCTGTGTTTTGTTTGTGTGGTTGAACAGCGTGCGAGCCTCGAGCCCC
Source organism: Polioptila caerulea (assembly GCA_013397295.1). NCBI lineage: Eukaryota > Metazoa > Chordata > Aves > Passeriformes > Certhiidae > Polioptila > Polioptila caerulea. The sequence continues at coordinate 491,680 of VYXF01009249.1, read as the reverse complement.
TCCAGCGCGGTGGGACGGGCACGGCGCTGCCATCCCCCAGCATCCCCTGTCCGGGGGCACTGCCAGTGCCCAGCACAGCAGCACCTTCAGTGAGGGCCAGGGGAGTGACCCGGGAGCGGGCAGGGGAGATGGATGGCCCCACACTGCTCGGCTGGAGCGGGAGCTGGGCAAACAGAGCCCGCCGGGGTAGAGGTGGGATCCGCTGGAATAGGAGCCAGGCGGGGCAGGAACTGCACTGCTGCCCCCAGGAACTGCGCTGCTGCCCCCAGGAACTGCGCTGCTGCCCCCGAGAACTGCGCTGCTGCCCCCAGGAACTGCGCTGCTGCCCCCGAGAACTGCGCTGCTGCCCCCAGGAACTGCGCTGCTGCCCCCGAGAACTGCGCTGCTGCCCCCAGGAACTGCGCTGCTGCCCCCGAGAACTGCGCTGCTGCCCCCAGGAACTGCGCTGCTGCCCCCGAGAACTGCGCTGCTGCCCCCAGGAACTGCGCTGCTGCCCCCGAGAACTGCGCTGCTGCCCCCAGGAACTGCGCTGCTGCCCCCGAGAACTGCGCTGCTGCCCCCAGGAACTGCGCTGCTCCACCCGAGAACTGCACTGACAGCCTGTGAGGGAGCCCCGCTGGGGAACTCCATGAGAACAAACCATTTCATTGGCAGAAGATTCTATGATTTCAGGATTAACCTTTTAGGTATCCTGTCCAAGATGTAATTTTGGATGTGGCAAAAGGAGCAAAATTTGTGCTCGAGTCCTTAAAACAAGCAAATCAAGCACCAATGTTTACATAGCCTCAACATCCTCCTCCAGAGAAATAAAAGAGAAAGTAAAGATAGTTCAATTCAATCCAGATACTTTACAGTTCTTTCCATACTGCTTTTAATTTTTTAATCCTTTATGATAACTTATTTTCTGTTTTCTCAGTATAACTTTGTTTTCCCAATGATGCAGTAATCTGAGTTACCTAGATCTTCCCTATATCTTTCCCTCATAAAGTTATCTGCACTTTAAAAGAAAATGGAAAACTTTACTTTTATTCAAAGTGATGATAAGCAGAGTGAACTTTTTTCTTATTGTTCCATGATGTTCCAAGTATCTTAGAATATCTCAACAGTTTATGTGCTTTTCCTTCCTTGTGTGGACAGATGCCATTCTTTTAGAGTTTGAAATACTCAAGTGCAATGGCTTTATGTTTTACATAGTAAGAAAACTACCAAATTAAAACAATGACATCATTGATTACCCTTTGATAGATGAAATTTATCTAAATTAATTATCTTTTAGTACTTGCTAAAACGTTAATATGTGAAAATTCACGATGATAGAACATCTGCTCAGCAGAGGGCATATCAAAGGTATTGTAATAAGCTATGTAATGAATGTTTCAGCTTTCAAAAGAGAAAATATTTTGTGTGGCATTTATTTAAATAATTTGTCTCAAGTTGGGATTTCCATCCCACTTTAAGAAAAAGAAACAATTTTGCTGTGAAGGCATTATAATTGAATTTAGAAGCTTTACAACTCAGCGAAGTTGAGTAGTAAGAAGTGTAACTTGGAAATCTCTAAGTTCCAAGAGCTAGCACAGATAGGAGATGAAAAAGATTCATTTGAAGTCCTGCTTGGAGGCACAGTGAGCGGCGCACTGCGGCGAACCGGGTTTGAAATCGGCGCCGGGTGACTTGTCCTCAGTCCCCGTCCGTCTGCTCATTTCTTGTGCTCTTCAGCAGTTTGCCTGTCAGACCTTTTGGAGGTTTGATCCTGGGAGCAGCTGAAAATCTCAGTCTCTTCTCCATTGGGCTTCCTGATGAAGCAGGAAACATGTCTGTGTACAAGAAATGTGTTACTCGAGTCATCGCTCCTAGCATTCCTTTTTCATGTGAGTTTGTGTTGCTTTTCCAAGTGTATAGGAAATGTCCTTATATAAGAGTTCCTGCAACGGGTCTTGCCAAGATGCTTGCAGTTCCTTATAACAAACATTTTTTATTTCTCTATATTAACTTTTCCAAGTCTTCTGTCACAACTATTTCTTCCTGTCAAATAGGAAATGCAATTATAATGTTATGAATGCACTCTGACAGTACAGGCTGAGGTAGTGGAGGTTTTCACATTCCATAGAAATGGTTGTTTTCCAAGTCATTTGTTCTTTGACGTAGGAAAGAAAGAAGGGTTGTTTTGCTGGAAGCCTTTGAAGGCTTTCCACAAGTGAGAACATTTTTACTCCTGTTCACCCTGGCACTGGCTGTCAGCAGCTGAAAGGGCACCTTGTTGACTCCAGTGCAGGGCTTGTCACTCTTCACACACAGAGGGATAAGTGATGGTCACTATGACCCTCCACCCTGACATTTACATTTAAACCACGTCAGGCTGTTTGGAAAGAGGGACCACTTCACCCTGGGGGATGTGTTTGCATGTTTCTGCCAGCTTTAAAGGAAGTGAAGGATAATTGTGAGGAAATGGTTCAGAGGGATTTTGTTTGGCCTTCATCCTCCTTTCTTTGTTGGGAGCAGGGATTGGCAAATGGCAGGATTGCAGGTAATGTGTTTCTATTAGGGTCTCTCTATTGTGCTAGAGAAGGCACCTGGCTATTCTGTGGTATTTTTGAGCCATTAAGGAACATAACTATCATGCCATTGCATAGTTTGCTGAGATAGGTGTTATTCTGTGACCCTTTGCTGATGAGATAAAATTGGCTCAGGAATATTTGTGTGTTTCTCATTATCTGAGTATTTCTTAAATTTCACTGTCCATAGATTGTGCCAAATTGAGTCTGAATAACCTTCTGTTCAAATCTGGGAGGGGACTTGGGGTCACACACCCCCATAACCTCCCTTAATGAAAATCTGTTTTTGGGAAAGGAAGAGCCAAAAAGAACAAACAAGACAGCCCCTAAACTTACCACCTGCCCACTTCCAAAAATGCTCCAGGGTTTTAATCAATTAGTGAATGTTTCTTGTCAGTACTGACCTCTATCAATATTTGATATTTTGATATTTTGAATATTTGATATTCAATATTTGATATTAATCTGATCCATAACTTATAGTAGCACAGAGCAAGTCCAAAAAAATATGAGGAATTCTTGTAACTGTGTGATGCAAATAAGGAATTTGAGCATGAATGTTATGGACTGGGAACTGGGATGTGTGATGTCCCTCCACAGACTCCAAACAAGATGCCTGTGACCTTGCTGGGTGGGAGATGTGCAGACTAAGGAAAGTTCACACATGGAATTCAGACACGTATGGCTTAAACTGAGCACCTGGTGCTTTTCCTGTCAGGTACCTGTGCGTGTACCTTGCCTGTGGATAAGGCAATTAGCTGATTAGTAAATGCTGAGTAAGTGATGCCAAGAGCTAAATAAATACACATAAAACATCCATATTCCTGTTTAAAATGCTGCATAGGAACATTCCAGCAGCTCTTTAAGCCCCTTTGCATTGTGGAAGTACAAATCAGGGTTTGGTAGATCTTATGAGAGATTTTTTGGGTTCTGTAAATAAAGTTTCATGGCATTGAACACAGCATTACACTGAACTAGATAGGACAGAAATAAATGGTATGATAATCATAATTTTATACCCTGAATTTAAAACTCTGTTTACTGTTTTTCAAGACACATCTCAAGGATTTCATCTGTAGTTTAGTGTGACCAAAATGCAAATGTTTTACTCTGTGCTGGGCTCTAAAAATGTAGATTTAACTCCAAAGGTATGAAAGGTTTGAAAAGTATTATATAAAGTCTGAAATTCATAAGTAGGAAGTGCTGTGCATGCTCTTTCTTCACATCTCCCTTTCAGTTACAGTAATTTAGGTTTTAGCTTATGATGAATTCTGTCATAAATTACTACTGGAATACACATTTCAGCTTTGGAGTAAATTTTGCTGAAATTAATCTGGAAACCCTCCTATGTTTCAGTGAGAGATCAAAGAAAATCCCAAATGGAAAACATGCTTTTGAGAGGGGGGAAAAAATAGTTCTGAGTTCTTAAACTCTTGTAATGAAGATAACTTAATTAAAATCAAAGCAAAGCTAATTAAGAACTTAAAAGTGCAAGTTTTTGGTTGCATAATATCCCTGAAACATGGCAGAATGTGTTTATTACCATTGGCAGAATTCCTGGCCCTGCAGACAGGTAATATCAGTGGATCCCAATGGAAATGTACAGCAGGATTGCAGTTTTCTGACCACTCCTTCTGGCCTTTCTGCTCCTTGTTAGTCTTCCTGCTCTTTTGTTTCTGAAAANAGTTGATGAATTTCCTAAAAAAAAAAAAAAAAAAAAAAAATGCTGTTTTGGAAGGAAATTCCCCTTCTCTCCTATGAGTTTTCTCTGGGTAAGCAGCTGGAGACAAACCAGGTGAAGTCTATCAGTTTATCATTTTTATTCATGGATTTCATGGTTTGTTCCTTGATCTAACCATTCTCAAGTGGAAAAGGAAGGCATGTTCTCACACACATCCCTCTAGTCTATGTGCATCGTTTCTTGCCCTCTTCCTTGAAAATGGAGAGAGAATTGAAAATTTCAGCTTTTTATTTTTTTTGTTTCACTTGAAATACAGTGAAAATATTTTTTAAGAGCAAAATTAAATCAATTTGTGAAGCATTCCTACTTCACATTGATCTTAAGCTATTGCTACAAAAGTTTTTAAATATTATCCTTCAAAAGCTTCTCTAGGAATGTGATTTTTGGGTTAGCGTGCACATGTGTTTTTTCTGAATATTTAGTGCAAGCCTAATGAGCAGGCTCCCTGCTCTAACGGATCAAGACTTTATTAGGCTGAGTTTTGCTCACTTTGAAGAGCGTTGCCATATGGGAGGTTTGTTTTTTTTGGGCTCTCTCAGGTGCTCTTGGCAGATGGAGCTGGAAGTGCTCACAAGACAGAGCACCAAGCAACTCCCATCCAGGCGGCTGGGGGGTCACCTGGAGCCTGGCAGAGCCACAGAGAGCCCGAGCCAGGGAGTGCTGGACGTGGGAAGCACAATTCTGAAAATCAGCAGCATCTCTGGGCACCTGGTTCCTTGATCAAGGCAGTTCTTAATTAGATTCGCAGGGAATGGTTTCCAGTCTCATGGCAGAGCTCTCAATTCTATAATTGTTATCTCCCAAATAGTTCTTTACAAGAGCCCTGCTGACCTGCTGCTCTTCACTGAATTCCCTCAAATAGGAAGGATCCAGATCCCTTTACCCTAAGCAGTCCATATGATCACAGGTAGTGATCTTTATCCCTACTTGGTTAGGAGCTGACTGCAGGTTTACAGAGGCAAATGCCTTTTTAATCCAGGAGCATTCCTGGTCCAGGCAGACATCGGTCACTGCCTTGGGTGCTGGTTGGTGGATTGGTTTGTTTCCCTTTTATTCCCTTTTCACCATAATGGAATTTTGGTTTTCCAAGTTCAGTGTAATTATGATTCTAGTTGCTTTCCTAATGGATATTTTGGGCTCTGTCCTCTTTAAAAAATATTCTTCTTAAAAAATAAAAAAAAAAAATCAACGCGTTTTTGGCAGTGGGAACATTGACTTTAAAACAAAGGCACCAGGTTTTCTTTTTCTTTTTTAAACTTTCCTTCTAAGAGGCACTGCCAGGTGTTTGCAGCATAGGAGAGGAGCAGAGGAGTATTATCCTCAGGGAGGCAAAGCTTTCATTTACCCATGGAGGGATGATTTCTCACCATCTGCTCTGTATCTCAAAGAACCAGGATGTTAAAAACGTGAATTTTCCCATCCGCTGGGACCTTCCCTGCATAGCTCACGTATTGCAGAAGGAAAAAAGGTGTCGCTGGAAAGAACTTTTTTACTTCTGAGCCATCATAGATGACTATTTTTTAGCAAGAGAGTTGTTGTGGTTTTTGTTTAATTTTTTTAAAGCCTACTAATTAGTGCGTGTTCATGATTAACTGGTCAAATTCATTCTGTAAAGATAACAGCTGAAGATAAAAATAATTCCATAGTTATGAAAAATAAAAACATTTGAGAAAGCACTTTCAGAGCCAATAAAACCCTGAGGTAATATTAAACTGCTTTATTCTAAACAAAATCTATTTTTCAAAGTGTTTTATAAGTCAGTGTTTCTTTCACTCTGCTAAGTTTTTCTCAAGATAGAAAATATAAAAAGCTTAGATCTCCATAATTTTTGCATTGTTGCATAAAATGGAAAGCAATAATTTGATAGTATGGAAATAGCTTATTTTTTTTTCTCCATTTAAAAAAAAAAAAGTAGCAAACAAGCCTTTTTTTCAAGTATACACACTCAACTCTGAGCTAAATTGCTTTTTAGAACTTCTTTATATCCAGTTACTTAGGCTATTTTCATAATCTTTGCCCAAAAGAGGAACAAATGGAAGATTTTTTTTGTGAAGACGTGTGACCATCCGCAGATTTGAAAGGAGCTGTTGCACGAGGGAAGGGATAATCACCCTGCCAGGTTCTCAGGCAAGATTTCTATTCTATAGGTGTTGTACATGAAGTTGTTTGGGGAGGTTCATGTCGAACCAGACACTTGTGTGACCTTGACTGTAGAAGTGTTTTCACAACTTTACATTTCTATATTTATTCAGTAATATTTTTCACTTAGCTGTCAGTTCGGCAACCTCTCTAAATAAATAAATTTGTTACTCTTAATAACGAAGGAATTTTCAACTAGTTTTTGCTCTGAGGAATAATCATTCCAGAGCTGAATAAATAAGTGGACATGCTTGGCAATGCTAGTTTTAATATTCCCAGGTCTGTTAGAAGCAGATGTGCAATACACAGAAAATTGCAGTTCATCCTGTAGCAAAAGCAGAAATGTACCATGGGTTTCAAGGATACTCTAAAACCAAATGTTAAAGAGTTCTTCTGTGTGTTCCTCATAGTACTTTACTTCTTTGAAATGCTAAAACTTGCCAAACTCACTCCCTCTTTCTGACTTCCAGGATGGTTTTTCAAGATGTGCTATCAAAGCAGGGTCTTTAATCATCTCCCTGAAAGCTTTAAGCAAAACCGCTCCATGTAAACTTACACTCTTAATTATACAGTTGCTAATTTTTGCTGTTGAGGGGAAGGAAATAAGATATAGCAAAAAATCTTTTCATTCTTGCGGGCTGAAAAGAAGTTGTGATATATTTTTTTAAAGAAATATGAAATATATCTATATAGTAGTTGGAAATTTGGCTTGTTGTAAAATTGAATGGTGTCAGTAGTTGAGAACCTGACCTTGGAAATGAGGCCTGCACACAGGGAATGGTTAAGTGATAACTTTAATAAAGCATTCTTGTTTTTTCCTTTAGTAATAATACATCCCATGGTTTGTGGAGGAAAATCTACAAGTGGATTGGGTGTTGTCTCCTCCTTTGTGCCTGATTTTATGTCTTTGTAGTAGTATTGACTCTGGTGAAGTTATTTCTCTCTTGTGCCAGTGTAAGAATAATGAGGAAAGCTTTTCCCAGCAATCTGCAATGTAACCTTGTGGAAGACACTACTGTAATTTATATATTGATAAAATGAATATAATATATTGCACAGAGGTTTTGTGAGCTTTAATTAATATTAGAATAGTTTTACATTGAATAATGATGGAATAGTCTTGAATTAATTGACTCTAGATCTCAAGGACATCAGCCTGTGGTGGTTGAATGCAGCAGATAGTGTGGGTGTGCCAAACTTCCAGAAGTGCCCGCTTTTAAAAGCCATTGTTTTCAAGGTGCCCCAGTGTTGACTATAAAGTCTTTGTTTGCAAATTTGTCACATGAAGTATAAAATAATTTTTATATAAAATGGAGGAAAGATTTGGTCATTAAAATGTGTCTAAGGAAATAGTTGAAAATAGATATGTTTATTTAAGTAGAACTTTGACTACTTACAAAAATACATCCTTGAAAATCTGATTACTTGAAACAATTTAAAAATATTTTCTGTGGCAGGAGAGGCGAGTCAAGAATCTCCCTGCTGGTAACGTGCCTTAAACCATGCTGGTTTCTATCTAGTGAGCAAATTTACTTCATAGTGAAATATTTAGAAAAAAGCAGATTTTCTTAATTTTTTTTTCCATAAAAGTAGTTGGTGGTGATGTTGTTCCTGTCAGGTTGGAAGGGTGATGGGCAGCTGCCCTGAACCCTCAGCTGGCTGTTAGAGTTCCCTGAGTGAGGGTATCAGATACCACAAAATCATTGCTTCATATTGTTCCTATCGTTTGCTTTGACTTTTTGCTTTTTGAATCATTTAATTTCCACTTTTGTTTTTCATTATGCATTTTTTTGGGTTGTTTTTTTTTTTCCTTCACCCTTAACCATTTCGCTGTAACCCATTCTCATTTCCAGAAGAGCATCCCTTGTGTGACGTAGGGGAGTTCCTGTGCCACGATCGCGTCACTTGTGTGTCCTGGCACTGGCTGTGTGACGGGGAGCCCGACTGTCCTGATGATTCTGATGAGTCCTTAGACACGTGTAAGTAAAGGAGAAGCCACTCTTTTCTTTTATCTGCCTTTAAACTGCAGCATTTCCAGTCTCAAAGGCCAGGTTCTATTTTGTTTTATAAATCCTGCGTGAATCTGTCGAGGGGAGCAGGTGACATTCTTAGTGTAAGGAGGGGACAGAAGAAATGGATGAGATGGAAGGTGTTTTGTTCTTGTGCCACTCTTTAATGGGGACTGCCACTGGAGCCTGTGTGCCCTCTGCTCTCCCCGAGCTGTGGATGGGCTGAGAGGGGAGAGGTACAGTCAGGAAAATGTGCTCCTCTAAATACATTTAGGGGGAGGTGGGGTGGGAGAGAAGAGTGCAAAATATTTTCAATACAAATATGAAAAGCACACAGACATCAAAGGGAGGAATGAAAGACGATGTGAGAACTGTGAGGGGGAAATAAGCAAAGAAAGGAAGATGATGGAAAGCTTTAATAAAACATATTTAATTATAGTGAAGACCTTGTTGGGTTTTTTGGGTTTGTTTTTTTTTCAATGTGCCTAAGAGCTTTTGAACACCAGAGTAGCAACCTTACAGACTTTTTTCTTATCAGCCTTGTAGACTACTGATGAGGTGTTATTAAATCTTAATGTTCCCTTGTTTCCTGTATTCTGAGGAAAATGAGGGAATTTCCTGATTTTATCCCCAGGATAATCACTTAATGTAAGAGAAGAACCATGTATTTTGTATCAAAGCAATACTGACAATCAGGAAGGCTGGAAATGGAGTTTGCTGCTCAAAGAAAAGAAAATATCAAACATCAGACAGTATTTAGGAGTCTAATCTTTAAAATGAGGGACAGAAGCTCAAGATGTCTGGGAGCCATTTCTGTCTGGGCAAACTCTGCGGCGCTGATTGGAGCCTTCCTGCTCCAGGCTTGTTCTCTGCAACTGATCAGAAAATTGCCTTGGGGGCTGAGGCGAGGGTGCTCTGATTTACCACCTTCCACACACTCTGGGATTGTCAGCAGCAGCATCCTGCAGTGGGGAGTGGGTACAGCTGGGATTTTGTTACTGCACTGCCGATTGAATCCCCCCTTCTCTTATGTGTTTTCAAGCACAGCGTTAATGTGTGCAGGGAAAAGTTTTTCTAACGAGTGAATATCGAGGTAGGAGCACATGAATGCTCACATACAGAGTTTTTAACTCGTGATATTCACCATGTAGTTCCAACAGCTTGCTGGATGCCTGGGTGTTTTCCTCTTGAGAACTTGGCGTGGTCATTGCACTGGTTTGTAAGACTTGTGTTCAGCAATGCCATTTCAAGCTGTGGCATGTTAAAAACATGGCATTTGGGGTTTATTGATGGCTTGAAGGAAAGAGGAGGGAGTGGGAAAGAGAGTCTGCATTATTTCTAACCTCAACCAGCATGGTCCTCTCAGAAACACCTTCCCTTTGCAAATGTGAACAGTTTATTATGTCAGGTGCTTTCCTCAGGCTGTCCTAAGCCAAAGGCAGGAGTCAGCACTGTGGTTTTCCTGCTTATAGAGAAGGAAGGTGTTTGAATCCTTGCTCTTTTCCAGCTTCCATGGCCCTTTGCTGACGAGCTGCTGGTTAATGAGGTGCCTGGGCCACAGCTGACAGTGTGGGCTGAGATAATAATTGCCTCAGGTCTGCTGCCCTCTCTCACCCTCTCACAGTAACTCAGCCCAGGACTGAGTGAGAGCCAAGTGACAGTGCTGGGGCATTGGGTGAAACTCTGTTACATAATTGCTCACAATTTTGTTTTGCACTGAATGGTTCTGTGATTTTTAGTCAGCACAATTTGCTGTCAAATTGTTGAAATATGTGTTCCCAATCTAGTTTAATCAGGTAAGTTGTTTCTCATTAAAAATGAATATAATGCTCCTGAATTTTCCTGGGGATACTTCGCACCACAGTGTCTGTAGGAACTTATAAATTACATTTCAAATATTCTGATGATAAATTTGATCCCTGGTGCTAATGCCAGGGACACAGCACATTCAGTTTTTGTGCACTGAGTCATGTGTCTGTTTGTTTTAGATGAATTTGTCAGCTCTTTTTTGACTTACTTATGATGAATTATTTGGTGTAGCCTGACAGATATTGCTAGTTGTTCCTATAGCCGTAAACAAATGGATTTTGATTGATTTTCTGTGGATTTGTGCCTAGTAATAGGGTTTTCTGGGTTCTAATAATGTGCAAGCATTGATCAGAGCTTTTCCTGCAAGTGGAAGTTCTTAACTTCTCTCCTGTGGGGATTTCAAAGTGTAGAAAGAGAGAAATTCTCGAGCTGCAGCTTTTCCCATGCTGAGAATATAAGAAGTCTTATTAGTCCCATCACTCAAGCATCTATTTGCAGAAAACATTCAGAATCTAAATATCTCAGTGAGCAGTCTCCTGGTGACGTTTTAACCAAGTTTTGCAATAGAACCTGAAAGTTTTTGGCTGTACAAACCCACGTGATATAACTGCCTCAGGAACACACCTGAAATCCTACAACCTAGTTCCTTTATTGGTGTTTGCAAGGAGATCTAGCACAGGACAGAAAAGGGGGAAATGGCATCCTCAGTTATTGTTGAATTCAGTTTCTGCTGGCAAAGGCTTGGGCAGGCACAGCTTCCTTGAACCTTCAGGGGCTGTGGTGGAGGTGTCCTGGACCTGCCCATTTGGTTTATTTCCGTCAGCAGAAAGCTTCCAGCACCAGTCTGTTCCCCTTCTCCTTCCCACCTTCCTTTAAATGGTCTCACAAACATCTCTGTAAAACCAGAAGTGAACTCCTACAGCACCTGCACTTGTGTTCTCTTCTGTTTCTTAGCAGCCGTAGTTCTTTGTGCTCTCTGAAGATGCTGTTTTTTACAGTACCAAGGAACCCAGCTCAGCAACCTATAATGAATAATTTAGTGAACAAATTCTGTTGCTTTTCTGTTCCACAGTTGTTCATGAGAAAATTGATTTTTGAAAAAAAATAAAATGTATTAATAAAACTCTTGACCAAGTAATTTTTACGCTTTCTTGGGTGGTCTCTCGGTTGTTCATGGGCTTTTTGCAAATAGTCAGGATTCAAAAATCAATTTACTCAACCTAATCAGATGATGCTGGGTTCTTCAGGAGGCTAAATCAGCAAGCTCACTCAAAATCAATAGAACTTTATCAGACAGTCCAGAGTCTGGCCAGACAGTTTGGCTTTTACAGATAGCTGTGAATCTGGAGGTTGATGCAAATGTCCAGAAGGCCTTTCTGTTAAGAGGAGAAGTAAAATGTCTGCCTGCAGACTCACCTGACACGTGATTTTGGTGGGACAATTACAAAACTCAAATTCATTGTTGAAAAGCATAGAGTTTAAAAACATAACATTGACAGCAATTTGCAAATTTGTATCATCAACTGGCTCCACTACTGCCTGCTGTAGGCAGTTACTACTTAGGAACATCAATGTAATAATCATTTTCTTGGGCATGGTTTCAGTGGTGTTTTTTAGGGTTTTTTGGTTGTTTTAGTGTTTTGATTATTTTACCATTCTGGCCACTAGTGTTGGTCTTAAGCTGTAAGTATTTGCCTATCTCAGCAACTGTAAGTAGAGATTTCACTAATTTTTTGTATCTTAAAGATCCAGTTTATAACGTGGTTTTTGGGGGGTGCCTGTATGTTTTGTATTCCACAATTGTACCTCTCAATAACATATTCATCCTAAGTAAGCCATGCCCAAAGAATACCATTGTTTCTGAAACCAGACAGATATTTGATGTGATGTGCTATTACCTGCTTTTCTTCTCAGCCTGCTGCTAACAGAGCCGAGATCTAAAAGGTGCATTGGCAAATTACTCCTTCCATTTAGTACTTAAGGCTTTTTCTGTTGTGTGTTTGCAGCTTCAGAACTTGTCAGGCTTGTGTGTTGTTTTCACATCTCAGCTCACCAACTCCTCTCTGCCAGAATGTTTTCTGTCTGGGTGAGGTGAAACAAAGGAGCAGGGAGAGAAGTTGCTTATTTTCCATAATTCTTTTGGAAACTGTGCGCCCTGATTATATTTGGGTGTTGTAGTGCTGGGTGCAGCTTCCTGCAAAGGCTGTTTGCTGTCTCTCAGCCTTGGAGTGGAGGAAGGTGCTGTAACAGTGCCTGGCACTTGTGAGGAGACACTTGAGGTCTGGAACGAGGTTCCCCTGAGCTCCTTTCATATCCACCTGTGGCAGAAGAGGCAGCAGAGCTCTGCAGCAGCACAGGCGCCAATCAGAACCATCTATGACCCCAAGTACTGCTTGAAGGCCATGAATAACCTATGAGAGGGAATAAAACCCAACAATATCAGATCTCCCATTAGCGGAGCAGTGCTTTAAAGGTACTGCCAAGTCCAAAAGTGCCTGACGCTCATTTGTTTTAGCAGCAATAAAATCCTGAAAACATTTCACTCCTCTCAGCCAGACTGCAACTCTTGTCTCTCCTGTTGTCCTCAACTGCCCTTTGTGATCCTGACACTGTTGCTCTGGTATTGGAGCTTTCCTAAATGTTATCCAAATACTGTTTGCATACCTTTCACCCACACAATTTATTTGTGGCTGACTGGCCCTGCATTGAAGTAACTCTGGTTGCCGCTAATAAATCATCACATCTGAATGGTCTCTGTCTCCAGAAGTTTGAGTAGATGTATCCTTGTTGAATTGTTGTACATGTTGAAATTATTTCTGATAATTATCTTCCTCTGGGATTTTAGGGAATGTCAGTGTCTATAATCATGATTTAACTGAAGTTGGAGGAGTAAAAGAAGTGCAGCAACCAGAAGTGCCTTGTTCAAAAGCTTGAGTCTTACTTTGTTTGCTAAAAGTGTGTCTTTCATTCTCTGGATGCTAATTATGGGAGACTGGTTTCAGAAGCTTAAAAATTGTTAATTGGGTACCTCTCTTGTAGTTCTTTTACCAGCAAAGGATGAGATAATTGGATGCAATGTTGCTCTTGTGGTATGAAACAATAAAGATAAAATTTCCTAAAGCTCCTAATTCTTTAATGAGTAGATTCATTGAAATTCAATAGAAGCTGGGATCCCAAACCACTCTTTAGTAGCTTTGGAAAATCCCAGCTCAATAAATAATGTGCATACATTGAAGGTGCACGGCCATGAAGCTGCCAAAGGTAAATGTAGAAAATGCTGGACATGAGGGGAATATGTTGTCTTGTGTTTTCTCTCTCTAGTTTTGGTGTGTGTCGTTACTGTTGAACAAGGAATCTGCTATATAAAATAGCTTTTCACACTTATTTTTCTGCAAGATATTTGAACTTGTTACTGGCCAGATATTAATTTAATCTGCTTTGAGATGATGAATGGGTACTCCCTTTTTATCTCTGCATCAGGATTGCTCCTATCAGTGGTGTAAAACTTCTAAAGCTGTTGCAGGAAATGAACCACAACAAAATGACAAATGTCAACAAATTTTATCAAACTGCTGCTAGTTTACATAAAATTAAGTTAAATGCTTAATGCAGCAATACAATATTGCCAGCTTTTATGTTAGCTGCTGAGAAGTGTTCCTGACAGAACAAGATGAATGTTTTGAAGGAGTAATAACTTTCCTGATAATATTTTTACAGACCTGAAACAAAACACACTTCCCACTGAGGTTCTCCTTGCAGTTTACCCTGGCAAAGCTTCTGTGGTTGGTGAACACTGGTAAAGAAATTACTTGTAAAGGCATTTTTATTCTGGCTGAAGCCTTTGCCATCCTGTTTACTGGTGTTTAGCTACCAGGCTGTGGTGCTTCATCCCATCCAGGTAGTTTGCTGCTGTCTGTGGAAAACATCTTGGTGACTGCGGCCTGGGCTTCAGGTTTTGACCTCTTTTTTCTCCTTACTCCATCATTTGGGAAACCAGAGAGCTCAGCCCCTCCAGGAAAGGGGGTTTTGCTGGTGTGATGGGGTTGCTGGTGTTCTGATAGTTAATGGGGTATTGGAGCAAACAGTCTGGAAAGGATGGGTGTCCATGGTGCTCGTACCCCCTGAGCCCTTTGGGAAGGTCACAGAGAGGCACCCATTGAGACAAATCCTGCATCCGTGTGGAGGAGCTCAGCCTGTTCCTCCTTGCAGTTTGGGGCTGCTCTTGGTGATGCCCAGTTGTCATCCTGAGGGGGATCATTCCTGGATGATGTTTCTGCCTTTTCCTCCACTGCTCCTGCTGCTTTTCCCCATGGGCTCCCCAGCTTTGGCTGCTGAGCACTTGCCTTGGGCCAGGGGATAACTTTGATGCTTCTGCATTTACTTTCTGCCACAGCCAGCATGTAGGCAGCTCTGTTGAGGCTCCAGAGAACATTTAGAGGCAATTCCTTTTCATAATTTCCCAATGGGCTCTAATGCTACTTCTGAGGCATAAGCACGTTGTCCCATCTCTGGGATACAAGCGTTTGCCTTCTCTGCATAAATTAGTTTAATTCACTTTTTTTCAGGGGGAGTGACTTTAAATACTTGGTGGGATTAGACAGTGTCAGGTGACACCATAGGAACTAAAATTTACACCAGACTGAACACAAGGTGTGAGTCTGTGCAACTTGAATCAGAAATGCTGAGATTCTCCTTCCTGGTGAGTCAGGCACTGCTGCCTGAGCTCTAAAGGACTGGAAACAGCAGCGTGGGCCCCAGCAGCTTCATTAAGTAAGGGGTTACAATTTCAGCTTTCTGAATGAAAAGCATTTTTTCTTAAATAATTATTTTGCAAGTGCCCAGATACACTCAGGTATACATTGGAATTTGGCAGGGAATAGAATTACTTGCTTCTGCTAGTAATTTTTTAAAGACTAAAAATACTCAGTTACATTTTATTCTTTCTTGTTTTTTTTTTTTTTGTTTTGTTTTGAATTGTAGTTTTGGTAGCAATCATATCGAGCTCCTGTTGGTCNATTTTCTATTCTGTGTATTCACTTCACTTTGGTTTCCAGTCTGAAAGTTCTTTAACATTGTCCTTTACATAGTCCAAACACCCAAATCTGTTCCAGTCAAATATAATTACCTTAAAAAGTAGTTGGAGACTTTGAATTTTATTATCATTTTGCAGTTGGTGTGTTACATATGCAGATATTTAAACAGCTATTTATACCTTGCCAATATAAGCAGTTACATTGGCTCTTACTGGAGGTTTTGGTAAGGTGAACTCAGTTCTGGTGTGCTGGGAATGATTCTTGCCTTGCAAATATATAGCAGAAGCTTTGTGTGGTGCCCAAAAAGTTTAAGAAAGAAGAATTCCTTTAATTTTGAAATACTTTCAGTGCATAATAAGAGAATATCCTTATACAAGATGTTCCTTTCTATTCAATGAAGTGCTAGAGTTTGTCACCATCTGAGTACATGAAATGCAGCATAAAGCATAAAATTCGACTTCATTTTGCCTTTGTATATGGTGCAAAATATTAAAAATATTTAATTTTTAATTTGGGGGGTTGATGATATCAAAACCACACATTTTCTAGTCTGTGTCCAAGATGAGAACTACACAGGAAGGACTCATGGACCTCTTATTGCACAGAAACTCAGCAGCCCTGGCAAGAGGTCCAGGATCAAATAAGTGTAATTTTGGTGGCTCTCTGTGTATTTTCCTTTGGAATAAAGTAAGCAACAAGAAGTTCAGTGCTGAAGGATGTAAAGGTCATTGTATCTCTCAGTGACACAGTTATTAGAAATACTGCCTCCTTTTTTTTTTTTTGCCTGCACCTGATTATCCTGAGCATGATTTTCCAAAGTGATTTATGGGGAATTCAATTAAATGACTGCCGGCAAAATGAGCTTCTTTTGAGGTGTGTAGAAACATGGAGATGTAATCCAAGGCCAGCACAGAGCCTTTGAAGGGCTCAATACCTAAAACTCTCAAATAGCTCATTTATGAATTAATTGCTTGCTAAAATTTCAATTCCTACACAGAAGCAGATCTAATGGGATATATACTCATAAGACGAGAAAATGAAAAGATCAATCTTTTGAAAAACCTATAAAAGTAATTCATACTTTGAGGAAGACTTTGTTTTTAAGTTTTTTAACCCCAAACAATTTTATTTTCTTGGCTAAACAATAAATTACACCCACCACCCCAAAAAAATCCTAAAAAAATAATTGCACATGGGGAGAGAAGAGGTGGAAAGACGTGGCATGGTTTGTCTTTCCTGAGGTTGTTCTAGCTGTTAAGCTGAGTCTAATGGCTTTAATTTTTCTTTCTAAGAATTGCCCTTCTTGGCAGTATTTGGCCAAGAGTAAGACCCTTGTTTCAGTGTGAAGCATGGTTTGAGCGTGGCCTGTCTGGCAGGTACAGAGCTGTGTTCTCTGCTTTCACAGCAGGGATGTGACTCCTGCACTGGCAGCACAGGACACCCCAGTGAGGAGCTGAGCAGCAACTCTGTGGATCAAAGAACTGCACCACTGAGACACACTGGGGCAGGAAATGCCCCCAGAGGGGCCAGGAATTGGTCATTGCACAAGTGAGGGAGCAGAGATGTGAGCTCGCAGTGTGGGGTTTTTTTGGGACTTCTTTTAGAAACCCTTTTTGATATTTTGGTCCCCATTTCTATGCACATTTATTTACAACCCATTTAATTTGTGTTCTGTTTAACAGCCTTATTTGTTATTTTCTTTTCTCCTCTTTCATATTTATGTGTTTGCAACTCTCTCAGGGTCTTTTGTATATCAGTTGAGCCCTTTCATTGTAGCACTGCATTTTCACACAGTATTTTGTTTCTCCCTAATCCTTGCGATTGCTTTATTCATTACTTTCACACTTCTCTTGCTTTTTTCTTAGTTCTGCTGAAAAACTATTAGAACTGCTATGAAAACTATTTTTCATTCTCCATGTTCTTTTATTTTTCCTCTCTCATCATCATCAATAGGTTCTCTTTCCCCTCTCAGAGGTCTCAATTTTGCTGATACCAAAACCTACTCATTCACTTTCTGTCTGTTTTTATCTTCCCATTAACAGTCCTTTGTGCCTTGCTGTCCTGAAGTGCTGCTGTTGTTCAAGATTCAGCAGCAGGAAAATAGAATATTTTGGGAAATAAGGAGGATATCCTGCAAAATAACCTTTTGCGGGATAATTCAGCCAAATCCTAGAGCTGTTTGTAAGGGTGTTGATTTTTAGGCTGTCATTTAGGCTTTCTCTGCCAGGAATAGCTCTGGTATAAGGGAAGTGGAGAAATTGCTGTATCACAGCATTGTCTATTGATGAGACATTGATAAAATGTCGAAACACATTTAGGAGAAAACATAAGAATACAGCATCATCAAACACCTTCTTGGCTGTGCTAACATCAAAAGGTAATTTTTGATAATGCAGAGATTCATGAATTACAGCAATCTTGGCTATGAAATGGCTTGTTGAAAGATTTTTATCTGAGGTGATACTACTTCACCCGATTGCACTGAGGCTCATTACAGATGTTTATAATTATAATGATACATCTGGCCTGTCGATCCTACCCTGGCAGAAGTGTCATGGGCTTAAATAGAGGGCTGGATGGAGTTCTTATTTGTCACTTGAAATTGCCAGAGTAATAATAATTTTTCTTCTGCTTCAGAATTACCCATGAACACAACTCTCATTAGCAAGCGGATAAATTTCTGGAAGAAAAGTAAAATTGCTCTTTTTGAAAATAGGGCTGTGATTTAAAGGAAGAGTTTATATGTTTGTAGTGATGACATGCACAGTCATTTCAGTCAGCAAAGAGGGCACTGTGCTGTGGATGAAGAAACAGTGCAAGACCAAAACCTCTGCTCACAAAAAGTGGTGCATAACTATGGCAGAGGAGTGGAACTTCATAAAGCAGAAAAGGAAAAGATAAAAAATAATTTCAAATGAATTGAGACTTACTAAGGATTTAATTCCTTATGTTAACTTGCAAATCTACAGGTCTAATCCAGAGAGTCCCTGTGTTAGCAGCTCTTAGTCATGCCCAGGTAGTTCTGGAGGAAACTTGACTGTGCCAGAGGAAGCCTTTTCAAGCCTCTGCTGCTAAACACCCTCATGTTACAATATTCAAAGATGCACCAGCGTGCATGTGCAACCACTTTGGAGGACTGTGAGCTGTGCCCTCAGAAAAGGGTCTTAAACTGTGACTAACTTGGGATATGCCCAGTATGAAGTAATTTCAGGTTAGTTTTACTCATGAGAGCAGCCATTTATAGGATTGGATCCAAGTTTGTGTTTATATTTCCTCACAGAGAATGCTACATTAATTTTTACCATCTGCCATTTATAACCTTGTTAAAGGCACACGTATAGCTGTTAATGGTAGGTATGCAATAACATAAAGACATGGCAAACTTTTTTT
This sequence comes from Polioptila caerulea, assembly GCA_013397295.1. Classification (NCBI taxonomy): domain Eukaryota; kingdom Metazoa; phylum Chordata; class Aves; order Passeriformes; family Certhiidae; genus Polioptila; species Polioptila caerulea. Next base: position 473,007 of record VYXF01009249.1, on the reverse strand, counting down.
TTTCATTATTTAACTGTTGTAACAAAATCTAGGAGTGGGGGGAGAAATATAGTATAATAAAAGTACCTCTGAAGTTTTTCTTCTCCTTCCTTCACTTGTTAAGCATTAATAAATAGACCAGGGCTACAAGGAGTGTCTCTTGCTGCCTTTGTGCTCAGGCTGTGGAGAATATTGGGATGGCATTTTCTAACTCATTCTTGTTTTCTTTGCTCTGCTTCTACACCAGGCAATTTCTAAAAACTGTTTAGACAAAAGTTATCTAAGGTGGGGTTCTCTACTTTTTGCAAGATGGAACTTCATTAACAAATGTACTGTGTAACCTGAAGCCAGTGAGCTCAGGTACAGAAAACCAGGTACAAATAATGAACAGTATAAATAATGGATACCTGCTCTGCTATGAAGAGAGCAGTTATGTAGTGTAACACCTGTTTGGTTCAATAACAAAGCAAAAACCACATTTTTCTCTACTGAAATCTGACTGCATTTTCGTAGAAAAAATAGCAGCTATTGTCATTTTGCCTTTCAATGAATTTGTCTCCAACTTCCCAACCCTTGCCAGTCCCAGCTGTTGCTGGCACCCTGGCCCTGCTCTCAGCCCCTGGGAAGTCTCGTGCAGGAGGATGTGAAGTGAGCTGGAGCCTCAGTGTCAGCACGTGCTTTGTCCAGCAAATAAAATTAATAAGAGAATGTGTTCAGACATTGTGTTTTCCATAATAACAAAGACTTTGTTGCATTGATTTGTAATTCTGAGTTCGAAATGAGACAATTCAGTTTAGTAGCAGCCTTATTTTCACAGTTAAATGCTTTATTCAGTAACTAGTAGTAAGATCTCTGTCCAAGACAGGGACTAATCTTTCCTCTCTCTTTTTTCTTTACTCAAAGGTGTGTTTTTGATTTTTTTGGAAATTTTTTTTTTTTTAATTTCTGCTTGCAGATGTAAGTGTACTGAAGGCTGTGATTTTACTCATTAGGCTCCCCTAACACCAAGTCTCATTTCTTTTTGGCTGCACTGGAGATGTCTCTGAGGTCAGCCAGGTCAAAGCTGCAGTTTCTGCAAGTAACTATAAAACTTCTTCCCTGCTAACAATCCCAGGGATTTGAATGTGCCTGTTGAATAAGGTCAGTTCAAATGAACGACTTTTGTACACCAAATTATTTAATTTGCCTTGTTCTCCTCTCCCTTCACGGTGGCTTTGGCCTGGCCTTCCACCTGAGTCACTCTTGATCTGCAGTGGATGTCATGCGTTCCCTGACTGTGCGACTTCATGGCAGGAGGAGGAAATTACAAGAAGATCATTAAAGTGTGAAATTAAATTCTTAGAGATGACACATCTAAAATAGCTAAAACATTACCCCCAAAACAAACAGTGCCATTGATCCTACTTAATTACATGCTTAATAATTTTATACCAATGTAAAGCACATTGGCGATGCACTAATCCATTTCATATTCACTGCCACCACAGACTTTCTCCTCCTTATTTGCTTTGAATCTCATCATTATCGTGCACATAAAACTAGTATTCTTAGAATTTTTATAGTGCTATTTCCATATAAAATGAGAAAAAGTCTAATATATGAATACTAAACAGCTCATTAACATGGTTTGTAATATATTTATTCATGATAAAAGCAGCTGAGAAATGCTGATATAAAATAGTACTTCAGTCCCAGAGTATGTCTAAGATTAGAAAAATCATGCCTCGGATAATAAATACTTCAGGGAAAACAGGAAATCTTAAATACAAATAGCATCAAATAAAGAGCTTTGTATGCTTAATTAAACACATTAACAGATGCATTTATTTCAGTTAAATAATTAATATATTACTAATACTAGCAGCAAGAAAAATTTTGTGTTTTAAAAAAAAAACAACCTGAAAAGGCTTTTATTTCCTGAGAAAAAAAATGTTGCCCTTAAAATACATTGATGACATTCTTATCTGGAAGTGGCACAAAGATTGTTAATGATCAAATTACACAGCAAGCAAAAGGCATGGAAGGAGAGCCTAATCTGCCATGTCAAGAACCCTGATCTTTAAATGGGCTCTGTATGAGCAACCACTGTCTCCAGCCTGAGGAACACGACAGACTTTGGAACAATTTAAGTGATGAATGGTTCCTTCTCTGTCCATGTGCATGAAATGTTGGTCCTTGAAGTTATTTTCTCTGGCCTTTCAGCCATGCTTGCTGTGCCTGGGCCAGAGGAACAGGCTGTTGTGAATTACCTGTCCAGAGCTGGCCCAAGGCTGTGTGAGAGAGAAAAACCCTGCACTCCTTGGAAGCCTTTTATAGAGACTGCAGCAGGAGTTTAGGAATATGTACTGCAGGAATAATTGCTGCATTGAGTGTTTAAGTTGTTATAAATTGATAATTTGGTCTGGATTTAGCTATGTGCTTATTTCCTTTCTGCAAGAGTTTTATACTGACCCAAATGAGAATCTTTTGCTGCTGTTTAGATGTAGTTGTGCATATTAATTCAGCTGAAGTTTCATATTCCACACATATTCCTATTCCAGAATCATATTCAGGATTCCAGCCTATCAATAAACACTGCTGATACCTCTAAAAAGGGGTCAGGTAAGGTTCTTGATCTTTGCTCAGATAGTAAATGGTACAAATGATGATAAGATCAAGAGATAATAGTGTTTGGTTATCCGAAATGTCAATAAATAAATATCCAGCCAATTATTTCTACTAGAAACACATCTGGTGTTGTTGACAGGAAGTATTATGTAGTACAGATTCCACACTGCTGAATATCCCCAAATTGGAATAAAATTCTACCAATACTTTTTTGGGTTTTTTTAGATAAAAGGGAATTTCTCCTCCAGTTTTCAGATTGGGTTGTTGGGGTCAAGTCACCAAAGCAGGAAAAATAGGAGCTAGCTAGAGGGAGAATGAATTCATGTGTGTGCAAGGTAAGATGCAGAACTGTGGGGGAGATGGGGCCATTTTTAATTTCCATTCTGCTTGTGAAGGAGAGAGCACAGTCCTGATGCTGAGCTGAGCACAGGACTGCCTTTGGACTGTTCCTTTCCATGTTTACCCTCACAGCTCACAATGAGGGCGTGCAGATGAACAAGAATATTAAAAGAAGCCATTTCACAGCACTGTTCTTTAGTCTGCCACAGAAAGGGATGCTGGAAGGACTTGGCTAATTTAATGTCTCTGTGAAGTGTGGTGCTACTTGGTTCAAGCATGTATATGGATTTAAACTTTTTTTTTTCTTTTCATATTTTGTATTTTCCTACAAGAACTGAAAACATGAAGTAGATAAATGTTCCTTAATAAGCCAGAAGAAAGTCAACCTTGACTTTTCCAAGCTTAAAGAAAAAGAGGTTTGGTGGTTGGTGGTTTTCTTTTTTTGAGCTGATGATAGGTTGAAATGATGCATACAATATTCCTTGACCTTTGAGGCCTGGTCTCTCTGTTTTTTGGCACGCTGCTGTCAGGAGCAGCACCCAGAAAGATGAGAGCACGCCGTGGTTACACTGCCAGCATCCCTAATGCAGCCACAGGCAGGAGGGAGGGAGCACTGAGCTGCTGCTCAGGGATCTGCTGCTGCTGCCCCTTGGAAAACCCTCCCGAGGCTGTGCAGGACAAATGGCTGAGCAAGAACCCTTGGCCTGGGGGGGAAAGCTGGAGATGGAGGAGCAACAGGATCTAATCAGTCTGCAAGTCTTCTCCCAGCCCACACAGGTCAGTGAGAAGGGAGCAGCCTTCACACCTGAGCCTGGATTATGAAGTGCAGGCAGGGACAGCTCACAGGGCCTGGCACTCCTGACTCACTGCCCCATCACTGAGCACTTCTCAGCTCCTTTTCTTACAGTCAAACAGCTTCATCTTGTCCTGTCTGCATACTACAGTTGCTTTTTTGTTGTTTTTTAAAGAATTACTTTTCAAAGGGCTTAAAATAGTTTGCTCTAATTGGGAGCCATCCAAGTCAAGAAAAAAGAGAAAATTGCAGTCATCCAGACAGCTCAGTGGCTTTTCTAGGGTAAATCATAAAGCCATAAATCATGGTGTGTCTATTCTGTTTTTCTGTGACTCAGCTGCATTTGTGGCTACATTTTAGCTGCCAGCAGGCTTATAATTTTGAGTGTTAAAAAAATACTGTGAGATTCTTTAGGGAGATTTTACTTTTTTTCAGTTTGATTTTTGTATGACAGTAAAGAGCTGACAAACTTCATGCACAGTCAAGGGAAATGTTTATTTTCCATTGTGGAGAAGAAAGCTAAGAGACATGAAAAATTGTACCTGAGGAATGTACTGTGAGGAAAAGGCTGTGATGCAGTACCCATAATTACCTCAAACTTCCATGTTTAAAAAAGATATCCATGTTTCATAGGGGAATAGAATGGTTTGTGTTGGAAGGGACATTAAGAGTCATGTAATTCCAGCCTCCTGCCATGGGCAGGGACACCTTCCACTAGACCAGGTTGCTCAAAGCCCTGTCCAAGCTGGACTTGAACATCAGCAGATTTTGACTGCTTTCATGTATGACCCTCACTGGAAGGGTTTTTTTAACTAAAAATCTCCTAACACTTGGCTAATCAATGTGAGAAGTTACTGAGAGCAGAAGGAGGTGTTGGATTTAAGGTGGATTTAATGTGGGTGTCTGTTGGGATGTCTCTTTTGGTTTTGATCTCTGTTTATGTTTTTGTGGCTGTGCAGAGCAGCACTTCATTGGATGTACTTTTATGCTTGAATTTAAAGATTTCTTTTTCTTCTCAGAGCAGTGCGGGAGAACCTTGTCATTAAAGTGTGTTAATTAATTAATGTGTGCATACATTTCTGTTACAATTCTACCTGTGCAAGGAGCCCCACTCCTGTAGCTGGCAGCAGATCTTGTGCTGCTCTGCTGCAGTGCTGGGACTGAGCCCCCTCCCTCAGGGAGAGCATCTCGCTGTCTTGATCAAAGATATGTGTGTGGTCCATCTGCAGCCCTGCAGGTCAGCAGAGCAGGGCTCACCTGGCATCCCTCTAGCGTGGCACTGTGATCTTCTGAAGGCTGAGATCAGAGGGTGTGCCCGGGGCGCTGCTGTTCCAGTGCTCAGGGGTGGGCAGGACTCCTCTCAGGCACGGCCTTATTAGTGGTATCATTTAATGAACCTGGGGTGCTGAAGGGATTTTGGCTTTATAATGCATCAGCTTGACAGTAAGAACTCTTTTAGAAACTGAAATTGCCAGAGTAAAAGAGCGTTTGCAAAACCCTCCGTGCCCAGTACCAAAGCTAACTCACATTGCCATGCTATGGCCTCGGTACACGCACTGCCCCGTGTGCCCACTTTATTGTTACTTATTTGTAATGACTGATTCGTTTCAGCAGGATGTTTTTAGCTTGTTAAAGCTGCATTAGTTAGTCTGCAGCCAGCAGTAGCGTTTGGAAAGTGATCCATGCCCTCCCCAGCAAACTGCTCACTAGGCAGTGATCTCTGGTGTGGCCTCCGTGCATGCTTGTGCTGAGCTCATTAAGATGTCTCAGCCTCGAAGAAGGTATCAGCTATATTAAGTAAGGAGTCCTGGCAATAAAAACAAATGCAGCATGGCATGGAAATACATTAACATCCCCTGGTTCACTGTAGCATCGTGTTTTCAGGGAAACAAACAAAGGAGATATAATCAACTGAGCTGGCATCAGCCCAGTTACTCTGAGCAAACAGTAATGGCTTTCACAGGGTTCAGGGCTGGGTCTTCTGCATCATTAATATTCCTCTAAAGGCACGCAGGATCTTTGCTGCTGAAAGAAGGAGTGAATAAAGTAAAAATTAGAAATCCCTCAGAGCTGTGCCAGGTGTATTGCTGGGTGATGTTTAACAAAAAGCTTGGCACTGGTGTGAGTGGTTTCCCTGGTGGGTGTCAGGGCTTCCTCCAGCCCCCCACAGCACAGCCAGTCACTGATAGCACTGCAGTGCTCACCATGTTGGTGCTGCTTGTTGCTGTTGAGGACTCAGATTAGTTAAAACCAGTCCTTTCTGCATGTCTGCTTTGCTCAGTGCCTGAGCTCTGCTCGGGGTGGCTCGCTGAGAGCAGCGCTGGCCAAAACATCTCCAGGTAAACGACCTCTGCCTCGTGTTCTGCCGGAGAAATGGGAGGGTGTGCAGACAAATCAGGACAAACGTGGCTTGTGCAAATCAGTTTTTTCTCCCTAATCCACGTGGCACCTCCAGTGGTCCCAGGATAACAGGATTCATCCTCCCCAGCAGCTCTGGCAATCACGGGATTTAGCTGGTCTTGGGAAAGGTCTGACATAAAGCAAAGCCTGCTCTTAGTTTGGGCTTCATGAATCCTTTGTCTACAGAGCTCAAGTGCTCAGTTTGGTCTTTTTAAAGTCTAGTTTGTAAATCCTCTACTGGTAACTGTTTTTTCTTGCTTTTTCCCTTTTCCTCCAGAGGGATTTTTGGAAGGCTGTTTTAGCACGGATGCCATGAGGCTGATTATGAACTGCAGCTAATTCTGGCATCTTGTAAATATCAAAACAGCACATTTTGTTTTTACAGTAATGCACTAAGGTCAAAATTGCCTTTCTATTTGAACAGATAAGCATTTCATCTTTGTTAATATCTACAACCTAAAAGCTGTAGGAGGATAACAGGAATTTTTAATAGTGATATGTTGATGTTTCGGCTTGCTCTCCGAGGAGAACTTCCAAAGACAGAAATATAACATGATGGTATAGCATTCTGGTGTGTGCCAGCTCACTCTGAGTGCTCTGCAAGGAGCTTTATGTGCTGCTTTCTAGACACTGTACTGGGAAAGGACTCCAGTGCTTTTCCTGGAGGGGTTCTTAGCTCTTGTTTCAGCATTGCTCCCTCTTTTGATACCATCTCTCCAGCTCCCAAGCTGTCTTTTCAGATTGGAGTCTGATGTCCATTGGACATTTCTGTGCAGTAGGGTTTTCACATTGCTGACTCAGTTGGCATCATTTCCCCAGTATCATTGCATCTTATTTACTTTATGTGTGCATCTGTTTAGGTCTTGTGCTCCCTCAGGGCATTCAAGATCACTAATCTAAGCCCTCAGTTTTCGCTCACCACTTTCCTGCTCTTGTGGTTTGATGTGCCGTATAAATATCATTGTTGCTTGAACACTAATGCACGATTTAAAAATAATAAATACCCCATTTGCTGAAGGCTAATAGTCAATTCATTTTGTGCTGCAATATCACCAGTTACTTCTGTGAAGGATTTGTTCTCTCAGGAGGTGGTTTTGTGAGCTTTGCTATGCCGTCCAAACTCTTGCAAAGTGATGCAATTCTGGTGTTTCTGCTGATTTTTTGGTGAATTCCAGATGCAGCCTCTGCTGTCTTTCTGTGGATTTGGCCTGGTGGCCAGGGTGCCTCTGCATGTCAGGGTAACCACTCAGCCCAGGGCTGTGCTGTGAGGGGTGGAAACATGATAAAACCCCTTCCAGTTCTGGAAGAGTGCTGCCTGGCCCCCTGGCAGAGGGAGGTTGCTTGGAGGTGAAGGGCAGAGCCTCAGGGTATGCCTGGGGTGCACAGCCTTTGCTTTGCAGTTGGCATTGATTCAGTGTTGTGTTACCCCCAACGTTTTTATCAACATTGTCTGTCCATGTGAGTTCTGGTCCTTAAATCTGACACGTTTTTTTGGTGTTTCTATTTTTTAATTATTTTTTAGGGCTGATTCATTCATGAGCAGTGCTCTTTCTCATTTTAGTCTTGCATTACTTTGAATCTCTTCTATGTGTTTCCTTTCTTTCTGTATCACCTATAGGACAGGATAGTGATCACTATTTTTCGTATTTATGTGGACTGCAGAGGGAAGTTTTAGGTTGGATAGTAGGAAGAATTTAATCACAGAAAGGGCTTTTGGACATTGGAATGGGATGCCCAGAGAGGTTGTGGAGTCCTTGGAGGTGTTTAAGGAAAGCCTGGATGGCACTCAGTGCCATGGTCTGATATTGGTCAGAGGTTGCACTCAGAGGCTTTTCCAGCCTAATGGATTCAGTGCAATTCTGTTTTACAGTTTGTTTTTTAGTGTGAGTCAGCTGGAAAATTGTTGTTGTTTCAACTGAATTTTCACCTCACATTTTGAGGGACAGTATAGCCCGTGATAGGCTCAATTTCAGTCCTGTCAATAAAAACATTAGCGATTTACAAACGTTATTCTTTAATCACTCAGCCAGGAAGGGCCTGAAGGAAGGTTGGTTAGGTGTGGCCATACAAATGTGGGCAGTATATTGCAATATTAGCTTTGGCATAACATAGCTAGCGCTTTCACACTCTTCCCAGAGACTTTGTACGCAGATTCTCACAAATTAAGGCTGCTCTGAGAAGTTCCACAAGTTGTGGGAGGATAAGAAATGTGTTAGTCCCACATTTATTAAGGATTTTTATCTGTGAAGTGTGTGGAAACATGAGTAGAAAACAAGGAACAGAAATAACTTGTTTGATTCCAAAATGTAAAGTAGCACATAATGTATATTGTTCTGTCTAGAAAAGAAATTTAGAAAGGAAAAATGTTGGATATTTCATTATTTCCAGGTTGGAAAATTATTTCTGGAAGGGGAAAAAAAAAGGTTTTCCCCTTTTTGTTTTATTTTTTTTTGGCAGTGAGGTGGAAGAAGGAGTATCATCAGCCTTTGTGGGGAGCAGTGGCATAATCAGTTTATCAGCTTGTCAGCATTTGATAAATACCTTTTGGAGAAGATCCTGTATGAAAAGGATCTCATAGGAAATAAAAAGTGTAGCTATGGAACCTCTGTGGAGCTCTGCCAGTAGATGTCACAGACATCACATGGGAGATGTTGCTAACAGGCAAAGTGTTTTAGTTTCTCTTAAAGGTAATTCAGGTGAAGATTGACATGAACACACACGTGGGCACACAAGAGCCAGACCTACATAGACAAATTCTCTCTTGTAGTGGTAGCTTATTCTGGAAAAGGTTTTAATGGTGCCTCAGATGAAGGGTGTGAGTGTGGGGAGAGAAGCAGATGCTTTGTCTGGGGTGTTGGCACAATTCTGACAGTACACCAACAGGAAAATACAGAGTGAAAACAGTGACATTGCTGCACGAGGGAGTCCCAGAAGCTGAGCTACCAGGGAGCTTCAAAGAGTTTCTGAGCTTGAATCAGCAGGCTAATATCTTTCAGAATGACCCTATCTCTTGGTGATAAGTTATTTTGCAAGTAGGTCACAATCACCTAATTGTTTGAACAAATTCAATATTTGGGGGTTTTCAAAAAGATAATGTTGCCCTGATTCCTTCAGCTTTCTGCTGCACTGTACAGCTGGATATTTTCATAGTTCATAGTTCTTTCTCACACATGGGTGTTAGAATTAGAAGCATTTTTATGTGAAGACAAGGTTGTTTACATACTTCTCTTAGAGTAAAAAACAAATGATGGGCAATTGTCTTAACCAATGGGATGGGAGAGGTGTCAACATTCTCCTGCAATCCCCAGTCTGTGTAAAAATACTATAAATATAAAATCAAATGTTGTAATAAAAAGTTTTATGCCTTTTGACCAGACAGTGTCTGTGTGTGTCATTGCATGTCCAACAGCAACAAGATGATATTTGATTGCCTGTACCCATAGCCTGGGTTGGCAGTGTAATTATCAAGAGAGCACTGGAGTTCAGAACCAAGACAGGGAAAAGCAGCAGTGGAAATGTGTCCTGGTGAGACCAAGGGGCTGTTTCCATTCTCTGCACAAGGTCCTGTACAAAAAGACCTTTCTTCTCCACTGTTGCAGGACTAATTTTTAAGGCAGTTTTCTGGGGTTTTCTTCCTGAAAATTTAATAAACTGTATCAGTAAAACACTTGCCCAGTGTTTTTCCAGTAAGTATTTTTATTTCATAACGTATAAGATCACAGTGATACTTACCTGCAAAATAAAGCAGGTTTCAAAATGATCTAAGCATATATAAGGGAAGAGCAAAGTATGTTGAGTGCCAGAAATAGCAAGCAGAGGTGGAGCCTGTGGTGACTTCATATTTGGCAAGTTTCTATCCCATCTACATTTCCTTCCACGTTTACATAAACATGTTGAGGTTTTTTTCACTGGTTTTCAAGGTTGATTCAGGAACAGTAGTTTGTTAGATGATGGTTTTGTAGCAACTGCCAGGCTTCTGTCATGAGGATGACAGAATAATATGATAATTAAACTATTGATTGTTCTTCCTGTCTTGCAATGATCATATACTTCCAGACTCATCACTTTGGGACATGAGGTTGTTAAAACTGGCAGGTAAGAGCCACTGCTTGAAGTGGTGGGAGAGGAGATGAAGTTTGCAACAAGTGAAAGGCAAATTAGGCTGCCTGATAACTTGGACACCCTTTGCTCTATATCAGGCAAAAAGTGCCTCCCAACATGAAGTGCCCTACCTGATATGTTGTGCAAAATAAAAGATTTCTAAAAGCTTTCTGTTGTGATGCAGGATCAGTTCACGTGCTCTGGAGGATGAGGGCAAAGACCGTGTAAGGGTAATGATTTATGCTAATGATTTAATGATAATGGTTGTCACTGGGGCACAGAAATTGCTAATAAACCAGGAGGCACACTTGTGAGCTTTCCTAGGCTTTCTAGAAAGTCTTTAATTTCCAGGGTAGCAAATAGAGATTCATGGATTTCTTTCACGGGTCACAGTAGCATGAAGTTGTCAGGAGAGGCTGTTGCAGGGTTTGTGGTGGCCTGCAGGCAGACTGGCTCAGTGAGAGACAAGACTCAGAGAGAAAAGTTTTCAGAGAGAAAAATGTGAAAAGGAGTTCTCACTTTGAAACCCACACAAGAGAAGTGTGTGATGGGTTTGAGCTCGGGAAGGGGAAGGGGAGAAGGCAGCTTTGATGGTGTCCCTTTATTGTGGCAGTGGGAGGCCGTGTTTGGGTGTTAGGAGTGTTCCAGCTGTGCAGAGCTCATTGAATTGGATTATTGGCACCTTTGTGTGTTTGTCTACATTTCCTCTCACACATCTTAGCAAAAGATTTCTTTCCTCCCAGTCCCAGGCTGAGACTGGTGTGTACTTGCACGTGGCTTCCTCAGGTAGACAGAGTCTATACCGATGTATTTCACAAAGCAACAAGATCGTGGTTATTTAGGGCATTGCTCAGTGGCTGCAACAACACTCCGCTTTCTTTAAAGGCTTTTCTAAACCCATAGATGTTTTCAATGTAAAATACAGTTTTGCTGTTTGTTTACCTTTTTAACTGTATTTTTCATGCTAAACCTCTGAAGTGCCCTTCTTATCTATCTTCTGCAAAGTATCACAAATAAAGTTGAAGACTTAATCTACAAATCCCTTTGTCATGTCCTGTAATAAAATATGAGTAGAAGGTAGTTTAAACTATTTATCACAGCACACTTGACAAGTCTGGGACTTTTTAAGTTAGATAAATTGGCAACTGCTCCATTTTTTATCTCATAAGACAGAACTAAACCAAAATGAAACATTGAGCCTTCTTGCTTTGGGAAGATGCTGGAGTTTGCTGGTGTGTTTTTTATTTCTTAAACCCAGAAAATAGAGAATTTAGGACACTATGCTTTTACTTCTATTTAAATTATCTTCTGTATTGTACATTTTTATAATTTCCCTTTCAAAGTAACATTTTTTTTAATATGCCTGTCAGGAAATTATTGGGTATTCCTGGCCATTTTATCCACTTACAGTGCATGCTAAACAAACTCAATAAGCATTTCATTCAGCATTAATGGGATAATTATTGTATGTGGAATACTGATTTATGATAAAAGGCACTTTTACAGGGATATGACATTTGTTCAATTCATTACTCATGTAAGATAGCAATTAAGCTTTACAAGGTTATTTTAAATTGATCGGTACAGAATTTTTGTAACAATAGCCTTGATAATACATCATCCACAGCTCCAGTGCCACGTTTACCAAACATTAATTTTAACTCATGGGTAGACGTTCTGCTATTAATTGTAGCTACTCATTGTTTACACTACATTGTAGCACAGGAGGCAGAGTGTTGTTAGGTGGTGTGATGGGTATTTGGGTAAGGAATTTTTTTGACTTAAATTCTGTTGAAACCAGTGATGTGGTGCTTTTGGATCTCTTAATGACATTCCAACATTCCAAATCTTAATGACATACAGCATCCCAAAGCTATGTAATAGAATGGAAGATGCATCAGGAATTTCATCCCTCTGCACAACTGTGCAGACAAACACAGATCCTGCTGGTTTTTCGGAGAGGCACTTTTAGCACCTCCAGCTTTCCTCTCCTGTTTCCTTAATCTCCTGTCCTTTTTTGGAGAGGCCTTGGGGAGTCACTGTTTCACTCTAATAAATAGTGGGTAAGGTCGCTGTCTGTGCCAAGAAAAGGCAGAGGGAGTGAGGAGGAAGGTGCAGTGCAGGAACAAGGGTGTGTCAGAGAGGCTGCTGTCCATGCTGCTGCTGCCTCGGAGCAGGGAAAGCTCTCAGCATTCCTGGAGAGGGATATCGAGCTCAGACAAGGGAGGCAGATGAGCAGTTGTGTCTCTTGTGTGAGGCTGCGGAGCTTCTGCCAACATTTGCTGTTGGGGATCCCCTGAAGCCCCAGAGTATCCCCCAGGGAAGGAGCAGCTCCAGGCTCCCTGTCCCCACTGACTGCCTGGGAACTCCTGTTCTTCCAAACAACACCAACAGCAGCTGATCCTGAGCAGGATTCTAGCAAACCCTAAACCCATTTCTCTTCTGGCTCCTTGCCTGCTTGCTGTTTCTTTGCTTTCATGTACTTAGTAGCTGTTGAAATCCCACTACTGCATAGCTGCCTTTTCCCCCTTTCTTTTATTTTTTTTTTCCTCCAAAAAATAAAAGAGAGGTGTAAAAGAAACAGGATGCTGAAATGGGAGGATGCTCCCGAGACTAGAAAAGAGAAAAAAGGAACCTGGCTGTGGGGAGGGAGTTGAAAGAAAAAAAATCTTCAGTCCAGCATGAAGTCAAGGCTGTGAATTCAGAAAAGTGATATTTGCAAGCCTTTAAAGTCTGTTTCCTGCCTTCCTTCCACCAAGATATTTGTCCTTTATTAGGCAGAAAAAGCGCAAGTGGGATTTGCAGTATTTGATTGAGGAACCAAAAATGTATTTTTTTCAGGAAGTGCTCCACGCAGGATAACCAAATAATCATCCCCATCTATGGAAGTTCTTGTATCTAAAGGAAATCACTTTTAATCCAGTCTTTAAGCTGTTATTATGACTTATTAATAGCAATGGTATGAGGCTACAAATTACTGAAGGTGGAAAATAATTAGGAAAATATTACCAGGTCCTTAAATGTAATTAGTAGGATATATAATTTTGTGGATTTATTTTAAAAAGGGGGATTTTTTAGTTTTTTTTTTTTTTTTTTCCCAATAAGTTGGAGGACGATGCTCAGACATCAGTCCTAAGTACATTGAGATGAGCAAAGTGTAGCATACTATGAAAGGCCATATGCCCCTGGGTTAGTGTGCTGAATTATACTGAACTTCTTACAATATTAAAAGTTATTTGTCTTCTAGAATATCCCAGGATTGGAAAAAAAAAATCTTTTGTCAAAGTCAGATAATTTCTAAGAACTTTACATATTAGAAAACTCCATCTTTTGAAGCCCTTGGAAATTGGAAAAATTTCTTGTAGAGAAGAACTCTAATCTCTTACTCTGATTTATGTAACATATAAAATGTATCCTTTCTTTTTAGGCTTCCAATTAAGTAAGAGATACTCACTCATTGTTACACTGTTCCAAAGAGGAAAAAATTGAAATTATATGGAAAAAGAAGAAAACCTTTTTTTAAAAGAGAGACTTCTTTCTGCTCTTCGAGTTGACACCTTGGATTTTATGTAACAGCCAGTGACTGAAACATCAGCTCAGAAATTAAAACTCCTCTGGTTTTGAAATATATCATCGACTTCCAAATCACTTCTGGTTTAATCTTTGTGTGATTCCGGAAAGAAATGAAAAGAAAAAAATATCACAAGAAGGGCCCTGTAATATTTATTTTTTTTTTCCTCTCTGTGGCCAATTGATGACTTAAATCACTTATGATGGTAAAAAACCCACAACGTAATCAGTCTTTAATTTTTAAATATTTTTTTAATGTTTAATGCAGGAAAATGATTGATGTTACTTAAAAGTAGAAAGAGAGAACACTGTGGGTACACAGCAAGAGGAAACATCTCAGGTTTTTAGAGTTTTGGGTGAACCTGCCCCCTTGAAATTGTGCATCAGATTCTGTCTGGTGTTAACCCCAAACTGTGATTTTTCTTTGTTCTTTTTTTCCAAATATCTTTTTTTCTTTTTGTCTGAAACCCCTCCTAGCTATTAATACACAACTTTTTCTTATCATTATTTCTACAGGAGAAATATATGCCTCAAAAGTAAAACTAAGTATTTTTAGGATTTGTGCTGCTTAGGATTTGAAATAAGTTCCTGCCCTGTACCACAAAAACAAAAGATGAGTTTATATGTTCAGTATCCTGAGTCCATGGGACCTTAGAGAAGTAAATATTCTTAATAGAAGGCCAACATTAATTAAAAGCAGGCTTAATTAACTAAAATAAAACAGAATAGGAAACCAGAGTAAAAAAAAGGACACAAATTGGCCTTTGGATTTTTTTTTATTTTGAGGTTTTAGATACATTGAATAATTCTAAGCACATAGCATGTTTCAGTGGAATTAAAGCAGCATTTCCTGCCTTTTTTTTTTCCCCATATTTTTAGCTTTCAAATTTTAGGTCATATCTGAGAACTTTCTAAAATAATATATGGGGATGGATTTTTGTAGCTCCAGCATATTTGATTGCATAGGTACTTTTGGAAAAATTAGGCTCTTTAAGCAATTAAAAAAATGAAGCATTAGTTAAATTAAAAAAAAAAAAAAGACTATAATTCTGACTTTCTATTAGGCAGTTCATTTATTTAACTAAGCAGAGAGAAATAAAATGCCCCAAAGTATGTCTTTTACAGAGGATTACTCCCACAGCGTTATTTAATTTTATCTGTATGTATCCTACTGAAATTGCCTGTATTCTTCATTTCTTTATTCCTGTTTGTACATAAAGTATCTTATAGCACATCAGTAATTTGCAGTCCAAACTCCCTCGAGGGGCTGTGTTTTTCCTACACTTTTTAGTGCAGATCTCCCAGGTGTTGCTGTTCAAAGTACAATGCCAAAACCTAAGGTTCACAAAAGAAATTATCACGTGTCAGCAAGGTGCTCCTTCATTTTAGATTGGAAAGTGCAAGGGTAATGTAATTGAAAAGAAAGTTGTTGTGGAAATGGCTTTGTTTCCCAGTCCAGTGTCCCAGCTCCAGAAGGAACAGCTTGGGTTAGGAAAAGCAAAGTTCAGCTTGCAGCCCTAGGCCCTAATGGGTCACAGGACCTGCGTGATTTTACAGATTTGCCTTCTGGAACTTTACCTTCCCCTTTTTAGCACATCTCTAACGCTTTGTTAGTAAGTTCTGCATCACCCTATTGCACAAGGGGGGAGCAGTGGGGAGAGCAGCACCTCCAGCGAATCCCTGTTCGCCTCTTCTCCCTCCCGAGTTACAGGTGGAGCAGCTCCCCTGCCTCCAGCAGACATGAGGCACTCTCTGCTTGCCCAGGGCTCACTTTCTCTGCTCTGTGCAGGTGAGCAGCTCCAGCTGGCCCAGAGATGCCCTCCCTGCTCCGTGCTTTGCATGCCGTGCTGCCCAGCGCCGTCCCTCGCGCGCGGCTCCGTGTCCGTGGGACTTTGGCTGTTCTCCGGCCTGCCCAAGCTGCCCGGCTCCACAACGATTAGGGGCTGCATCCACAGAGTTAAGACAGATGCCTGTCACTTCAGAAGTGTAATTCCAGGCTTCAGATCTCCAACAGGCAGCTCAGCTGCCACTCAAGCTGGCAGCTTCCCCCGGCCGCTGACGCTTTCGCAGGAATCGTGCTCAGCTCTGCGGAGGGTGCGTGACGGATTGGGTGATGTAGGAAATGCTGGTGGCAGCTGCAGAGTGAGTATTTGGCACTCACTGGAGCAGGATTCCAAGTGAGGCAGTCATCATTAGCTGACTGTCCTGGCTGGCTGGGTCTCGAATGTGAGTTTTGACTCAAAATGCTCTTTTGATGCCGACCCAGTGAATATCATCTGTGACACGGAGCAGGAGAGTGCCTTGCTCAGAGGTACAGCACAGGTCAGCCTGTGCAGTGGAAGGTACAGGAGATGCAAACTCAGACCCTTCTGATGTGGCCCAGGACAGTTTTTGAAAGACAAACTTATTGCAGAGACGTGGTGTAGGGGCACTGGGATGGCAATGAAAGCAGCAGCATGCTTTCATCTTAATGCCGTGAAGTAAAGGGCTGCATTTCTTATCTGCTTTCTGTGTTTTAATTAAAGTTATGGAAAGATGAAAAATAAAAAGCTCATTAATCATAAATGGCTTTTCACCTCCTTCAACATTTCAGTTCACTTTCTACTGCTCCTCTTTTAGGTTATGATAGACTTAGAATCTTTTAACTTTAACTTGGGAATCTCTTGATCCCGCCTTCCCCTTCATCCTGCCCTGCCAGGGTAAGGGGATGGGCTGAAAGAAGGTTTGAAATTCAGTTTCTGCCGAGTATCTTGGCCAGCCAAGCCTGTCTTTGGGCAGGGGAGGCTGCTGTGTTGCTGCAGACCCAGAGAACATCTCTGCTGGAGCAGTTACTGACAGCACCAGTGCCCTGTGGTGCTGTGCCTTCACCCTCTGAGACTGAGAGCCCACATGGTGCCCCTTCAATGGCTCAGGGTGACCCAATTTACTTGTGGGGAGTTTGGGGGAACAGAAGGGTCAGTGGTTCAGTAAAAAACAGCTTTTCTCAATGTAATGTTGCAACAAGAACATTTAATTTTTAAACTGCAAAGTGTAATGTTTTCATCCTCTGACTTTTCCTTTCATACATCCCTTACGTGTATTTGTTTCCTGTAATGTGGTGTCTGTGTCACAGATATTAAATCTTTGAAAAGGAATTGAATCTACTAAATGAAAAAATATTCAGAGTTGTAGTACACTTGTTAATACCGTAGGGTCTCTGCAGACACACTTTAATCTTTGTTAAGGTTAATAATTACATTATAATTTTTTGTAACTATATGAGGGTTAATGAAGCAGGAATGTGGTTTATGGAGGAATTCCTTTTACAGAACTGCTTTCAAAAATTTTTCAAGTGGAATAGTGTTCAACTACATATTTTTCAGTTCAGGAAATCTGTTTCAGTGGGAATTGTATTAGATTCAGAGAAAACTTATTATTCCTATGCAACTAATGTCTTTCATTTTTAAAGTCATAATTTGAATATTTTATCTGTGGGATAACTATCCTCTTGGTGGCTTTGCCATACTGCTATCACTTAGAGCTGTCATTTAGTAAAAAAAAAAAAAAAAGACAGTGATTCAAAAAAATTAAATCCTGGCTGGGACTAATCCTATAGTTTGTTCCAAATCAGTAAAGTCTAGTTTTTATTCAAGACGGTGGCTTTTCCAAAACAAACTGGCCCTATTTTTTATTACTGCTGCTTGAAGGTTGTGGAAAACAAAGCACAAGCAGTTTTAAAGTTCCCACTAAACTAGAAAGGGCATAATTTCCTTTCACCTCTGGGACTCAAACACAGACACTGTTGTGTAAAATAAGTTATGACCTCCTGCAGAAAGGAGTTTCCGAGTCCATCTGGTGCACGGAATCATAAAAGCTCACCCTCTGAAGGAGAACAGAGTAGAGATAAAACATAGCAGGTTCCACTCCCTGGTTGTTCTTAGCTGCTGTCCACAGAGGCCTGGGAGAGCTTTAATGCTGCTTTAAAAGTTTAGGTCCTGAAATGCAAAGCAAACCAGGGGAAGCTGTGGGAGAGCAGCAGGAAGGCTGAGGCTGATTTCATCCCCAGACACTCGGTACAGTGCACGTTAGGAGCAGCCTTCCCCGTGCTGAGAAGCTTTCAGAACTTGGGGTTTGCTGAGGAAGGCAGCCTGGGAGACAGTGGAAAGGGTGAAGGGGGGTGAAATCTAAAGTGATTCTGCTGTTTCCAGAAAAAGCTTGTATTTGTCCCTGTGCTCTGGGGGTGGGGAAGGGGGAATGGAGTGTGCTGCATTCATAAAAACCAGCAAATGACACAAGTGACAATTTGCTCAGGAGCCTCCCTAGCCTGGTGCCAGTTGGCAAACTGGGCTGCTGTTCAAGCATCAGTCAAGAGATTCTGGGATGAAACTGTTTTGCAAACAGTGCCTCTTCAAGTGATTCTAATGACAAGTCTGCAACATCTGGCTGTGGTTTTGGGCTCAGGGCTCATACATGTGCATGCCCTGATCCCTCCAGAAATTATTTCTGTCTTGGAGAGAGAGCAGTGGCCTTTGTATAACACCACATCTGTGATTTGTAATATCTCCTCTTGAATGCTTCTTAGCAGCCTAGAGCAGATATTTTGAAATTACTTAGGAACAGTTAAAGAGTTTGCTCGAAATCTCTCTATTTAGTTTTCCCTGAGTTTGGTTATTTTGTTCTTGTTTTCCAACTCCTTCATAAGTTTCTCACTGTTTTTTTCAGCCAGTTCTGTTCCCTCGGAGAATGGGGCCCTGGGACCTTTTCCATGCTATTCTGAGATACCAAGGGCTCTTCTCTGTAGAGGTGACCTGGAACATGGACATGGGAGTTTGCATCTTGTACATATTGAGCTCCAAATCTGCTAATTCTGATGGAACAGAGATGTTTCTATCAAAAAGACTCAGAATATAAATTCTTGCATTCATGTTGAATTAATAGTGAAACCTGAATACATTTTGGAGGTGATTTAGTTATCTCAGAATCACCATTAAGGGTACTAACTGGAAGATGGGAGTAGAAATAACTGTAATTGTTCAACAGAGACAGAAAATAAGAAGCAAATACAGAAATATAAGGCTGCAGACTATATGAGTGGGAATGGTTCAGCTTGGGCTGAACCATTGACTGTTGAGCAGCGTTGGGGTTAAATTCTTTGTTTGGTTTTTCATTTGACATTGCACTTTTACCTGTTCTGAGTTTGGATCTGAAACAGCCTTTATTGAAACTTTTTTTGCAGTGACAAAAGATCAGAAACAGATAAAACACAATGTTACAGTAAAGATAATCCCCATTGATGGATTAATGGACATTGACCCTCCTTTAATGACCAAGGTGCTTCCAGTGTCACTTTATGCAATGTCAAATGCGTTTCTCATCCAGGGCAGTTCAACTTTATTGTCAGTGGACAGTTCCTAATTTCTGTGCTCAGTGTATTTCCCTTTAGAGTCTGGAAGCTGGGGCTGTTTTTGGGAAGTGCAGTGACTGACAGTCCTGTGGTGATGGCTCAATGCACCTCCAACTGCACCACAAATCGTCATCAGGAGTGGAGTAGGAGATCACAGGGGACTCACTGAGACAGGCAACAAAAGCAACAAACCCATCCCCACAATGGGACTTCAGTGTGCTCAGAAAAAGCTGAGCTTGAGTCACAGTCAGATCAACTCGAGTCACTCAAACACCATTTGAGTCACAGTCAAAGCAATGAATAACTGGAGAAGCAGGAGGTGGATTTATCAGTAATTACACAGGGGGAAAAGGTAGTAGGGCTAGAAGTGATCATTTTTTTTTTATGAGCAGTCCCAACCTAAGTCTTTGATGACTGTACCAATGTATGGGAAATCCAGAGCAAAAACATTGCATTTAAAAGGCAGGGCTTGTAGTGGCCCATCTTTCATCAGCAGTAACTTGTGAATCATTGAGTGCATCACACCTCATTCACTGTCTCACCTCATTTTGTTTATGGGAGCGCTGACAGATTTTTTCTTTGGATATTCTGTAGATTCTTTATTTAAATCTCTAACATGAATGCCGTGCCATTTTTGGATTTTACTGGAAGTTTACAGTTCTGTGATCTTTAGTAAGCCAAAATACCGAGTGTAAAGCTCGCCTGGTGTGACCCATGATGAAGGGGTGGTGTGTGCCTGGGTTTGTACCCCTGGCACCCCTCCCTGCCAACAGCCCCTTGCTGGCCCTGGGCAGGGTCTGCAGGGGATTCCTTTGGCTGCCACAGGAGCCATTGGGAAAGGCTTCATTGATTCCAGTGGACTGGGATCAATTAGTCTGCAATTAGAAAATGACCTTGATACTCTTTCTCTAATCAGCATTTCCCTTTTACATCAGAGCTGCTTGGCACTGTCCTAGCTCCAATCTCAGTAATTTTTTTTTTTTTTT
>VYXF01009249.1:417355-451044 GCA_013397295.1 Polioptila caerulea | reverse complement strand
TTTTTTAGTTTTTTTTTTTCCTTTTTTTTTTTTTTTTTTTTTTAACCTACTTAAACTTTCCTCATATATTTCCAAATACTATGAACCATTTGTAGCTGTCCTAATTCTGGTTCATAAGCAATGCTAAAAATTCCTCCCCCAATTGACAGCTTTCTTTGCCAGATTACAATATTCCCAGCTGATTAGTTATCTTAACCGCAGGGTATTTTCTGAAAAGTACAATTAGCAGAATTTGTTTCAAGCTCCTACTATCAGTTTGCTGTAGAATGGAATTTATTTCATGTTTTCTGAGCAATGAATGTTTTTCATGTATTTTTGAAAAATCTGCTAAGAGTATAATTTCATGCCTTTCCTTTCTTTCTTCTTCCCCCAGTGCCAAGAAATAAAAATTGAAAAAAATATTTCATCTGGAACTAAGAACAGCCCTGGCATTTAACTGAGTGGGATTCTGGAAGTGCAGCAGTTATTATGGTTAAATTCAGCTATTTATGAAAATAACACCATGTGCAGAGGTGGCTGGGAGGAGAGGGGAAGCAGGAGCTTTCAGCAGTGGGGATTTCTGGACCTTAATTGAGGGAGTTTGAAGAGGTTTCAGCTCAAAGCTAAAGCTGAGTGGAATCAGAAGTGAAGGTCTCATCCTTTGCCAGCACAGGCATTTCTTTTTCATTCCTTAGGGAGTTCCAGCTGTAGGTTCTACTGCAGAAAGCTGTGGCTTTGTCCTGTTTATTTATCAGCACTGATGGAAAAGGCAGACAGCAATCTTGCATGTAGCTTTTGTAAAACTTTATAAATATAAAAACCCTATCACGTATCCTTCACTTGGAGCACAGCAGCTGATGCTTGCTGAATGTCCACTGAAGTGTGATTAAATCCTTGGAAAAAAAGGGAAAAGTTGCTGCAAGGAGCTGTTAAAAAGTTTAAGAAGTAAATACAGGAGCCTGGATGTGTCTGGTTTGTGTTGTGGGCACAGGAGGGTGGTGGGAGGCAGCACAGCAGATCTGAGAGGATGGAAGAAGAGGATAATGCTGGTCCCAGATTTTCCACTGTCATGGTCTGGTTGTTCTGCAAAGCTTCTTTGGAAGCTGAACAAAAATTGGAAGAAGTGATTTCAAAACCTCCCTGTCCCAATGTGCATTAAATGCATCCCACATATTTATGGACTGGAGACAGAGAGTACATCAGTAAAAAAGATGGGGATGGGATTTTTGCTGTTCAGAATCAAGAAGTCTACTTCTGTTTATACCTAAAGGTTCTCCTTTCAGTCAACAGTGAGAAGGCTGAAGGGCTACCCAGGCACTTCAGAAAATGCCATAGGTTTCTCTCTTAGCTGCATAGAAAATCTATGTCCTTTTTAAAGTAATTGTCAGTAAGATTAAAGAATCTGAATCTATGTTTATTGTAAAATTTCCATTTTAAGAATCTCTTTTACAGACTGACTGAATTTAAAGACATTCATGTATTTTTGAAAAAGTAAAGAAGCTGGACTGGTTGTTTATAAGACATAAAATTTTCATAGGATAGGGAAATTTCAGTTGTGCTCATTCAACCATTAATGATTATTTTCATATTTAGCAGTTAGTGGAAGGTAATGTGGCTGTTTATACTCAGCTTAATACTTATTTTTAGTTAAATGGTTATTTTCAAACTGAAGTCGTGGGAAATTGAAGCCTGCTTCTCTCTTTGTTTCTCTTATTTCTTGCACATTGTTTTCTTTTAAAAAGAAATAAAAGACTAAAGAGATTTACACTGGCCAGAGTTTAATTTGTGTTGACATTTGTATCTTACCTCTGAGGTTTTGGAAAAAAAATGGAATCCAATTAGGTTAGACACATACAAATGAGAAGATATTGCTTTCAATTGCATGAGCACTGAAACACCTAAATCCAACTTAAACAAAAGTGGGCTGGAAACTCAGCCCAGCCTATGAAGCGTGGACTTTGGGGCTGCAAATCCCATTTCTGTTTTAGTGAGTATTTATTGAAATCACAAAGCTCTGGGTTGGAGGGATAGAATTCAAAATACCAAATAATTTTAATAATAATCTCATTGAAAATATTTATATGGAAGAAAAATATCTGCCATCCTCTGGATGGTAAAGAACTTGAACACTGATCTGATTTGTAATAGTGGTGCTGCAGGTTTTGGTCATCCCACACAATTTTGAGCATCGTGTGACCATGGGCATTTTATATTAGGAAATAAACTTGTCTTTATGGGTTTTTAACTTGTATATAGGACTAAAATTTACTGTATAAGGAACTCATAAGAGCACATACTTCTGAGTTGTTCTGCTGTTCTAAATTTATGTATTTTTAAAGGAGATGCATAAACATCCCAGCATTTCCTACTATTTACCAATTTGTGAGATATCTTCTCAAAAGCTTTTATTGTGAACTTGCTTTGTGTATCGACTACAGAAACATTTTTCCCCCACAATCATTTAATGTGGACTAAAGGAAATAACAATTGAATTTTCAGTCATAGGGAGAAGTTTCAAACTCTGCTTTCTGTTAACTGTAAATTTCCTCCCTGAGTCTTTTATTCCCCAGATTGTGTTTGTACCAAGAGGGATAAATGCTCTGCTATCAGCACATTAATACTTACACCATTCTTGGTGTTAAATAAGAAAGCTGCACCTTACAAATACTGTCACAATGGTGCTGCTGATCATGTAATTACTGCAGTTATTTTTGATTAGCCAGCTATCACAGTGATGCTGTGTGGAGCAGGGAAGTCATCCTCACCCGGAGCAGCCTTGGACCTCAGTCAAAGAAGATGCTAAAATCGCCCTGTAGTCCTGTCACTGAAATGGATACTCTGAGCATTATCTGCTGACCCTGAGGGCTGAGGGGATTTTAGAACCACAAATAAAAGGCTGCATGTGATGAGAGCTCTCGGCTGATGGGGAGTTACCTGACCCTTTTAAGGCAGGCTGCACCACCTCTGTGCACCAGCTTTATGTAGAAATGATGAAGTTGGGTGTTTTGCCAGGCAGGCTTTGTGAGACAAAAAGGGTGCTGAGAGAGATTCTTTGAAATAACTTGGATATCTTAATAGGAAGTAGTTTGAAACAAATTCTCTTCATTTCAGTATTAATGACCCTAAAAGTAAAATTGCTCCTTTTCATTTTTCTTTTTTTTATGAGCATCAATATGATCAAGGACGTATCCAAAAGTGCACAGATCTGCAGTTTCCTGCAGAACCAGGGGAAAAAAAATGGGGGTAAAGCAGCATAATGTGAGAGAATTGGCCCTCTCCCTGCTCTCGGTGATGTTTGAGAATAATAAAACGTGGCAGTATGACAGATACCTTTTGGGAGCACTTAGAGCTTGAAATGGACTCTCTGTATTACAATCCTAAATTGCAGAGTTACTACCATAAAACTCACCAAATAGATTTACATTTAAACCGTAACAGAACGAGGGAGATAATGGCACAACGAGGCAACAAAAAATGGGAAAGCAAATCCCAGTAAATGCCAGCTCCTTATTTCACTCTCCAGTTTGTTGGGAAGTTAGGAACTTTTGAATTTTGAGTCACTTCTTGCCAAGAAATGAATATATAAAATGGTTCCTATGAAGCTTCTGAGCCTCGTGGATAAACCCTCTTCAGCAAAACCGTGGGTCAGTGTGAGGGGCTAGGACAGATCCAGGCTGATCACTGCAACAACAGTTCCTGTCTCCTAAATCTCTTCCCCAGTCTCTTTCCCTCCACATGGTTCAGACTCTTCACTCTTGGTAGTTTTCCTATCTTTAAAATTGAAGGTATTAAATTTCTATTATTTTAAGTCCATAGTGGTATGGTTTTCCTCTCTTCCTTTACTTACTTACTTTACTTACTTTTTAATTTATTTTTTTTTCTCACCTATGGCCTTCACACAATCTCTCTGTTTTTTTCTCCCACTGGATTTTATTTCTTCAGATGTTAGGAATGATCTAATTGCAGCCTAGATCCTTGAGATTGTTGATGCAGTAGTGTAAAAGTGGAAACAACTGGTTTTTGAGAATACAGCATAAAATGCATCTCTCTTTTCCTTTGATTCATAAAACCACAGTAGATTAACTCAACTAATAGTGATTTTTCTGCAGCCCATCAGTGTGACATGGAATAAATATTCAGAAGTATCAGTTGAGCTGTTTTTTTGACAGTTACTCAATGAGCTTGACTCAGAAGTGCTTTGTGAGGA
This sequence comes from Polioptila caerulea, assembly GCA_013397295.1. Classification (NCBI taxonomy): domain Eukaryota; kingdom Metazoa; phylum Chordata; class Aves; order Passeriformes; family Certhiidae; genus Polioptila; species Polioptila caerulea. The sequence goes on along the minus strand of VYXF01009249.1, from coordinate 446,858 downwards.
TGAGTCTTCTCTTGATTCATAAACAGCTTGGGTATTAGTCAAACTTGTGCAGTTAAATTCTGCTTCAGCATAAAAGCATGGCCTTTCTCCACTTGAAAACTCATTTTTTCCACTGCCTAAATCTGGAGTTTTGCAAAGTCTGGTTAATTCACTTAGAAAACTTTCTAGCTAGCTTGTGATTTATGAATGGACAGAACTGTGCTTTTAATAGAAGGGCTTTTTCCTTAACAAAGAAAACAAAATAGATGTTGAAAAGGGGACTTGCCTGTAGCAGTATTTTCTGTGACTTGCACAAAATGTATTTGTCTTTATAATGACATTGCTTTTTATAGCTCCTGTAACTACAAAAATAATTAAGAGCATTTCAGGGAGCTAAAGAGGGATGTTTCATATTGACTTGAGAGTTAATTTAAATTACAAATGAAATACAGGAGAAGTGCCCTAAAAACTGATGTGTACATTTTCGTAGCATGGTGAACAGATAGCAATTAGTGATAAGTGATTTCCCTCCAAGTTGCTTGGAATAGCAGAGCTCAATACAGAGCAAATAAGTTCAGGCTCACTGGAGAGAAGACAGAGGAGTAAATCTCCCCTCCAGGGCAATGATGTTCCAGGTGATATCCTTGCCATGGATTTTGTCACATTGTGTTTTAATGCTCCCAAACAATGGGTTTTCATCTTTTATTTCCTTAGGATATTCTCTCACAAATGGTCTATTTCAAAAGGTTTAGGCTTCCCTTGCATCTTCTCTTTGCAAATGAATCAATAGCATCAATTAGGATTGATTGGGAAGGTCAGGCTTGGTTTTGCACTGGAAAGGTTCCTGACCAGAGGTGGCCATGGCATGAATGTACACGATTGACTCGTTGTCATGGACTGTGTCAGGAATATTGTGTTCAGCAGGAGCAGGACAGTGACTGCCCCCTGTGCTGGGCACTGCCGAGGCCACGCCGCCAGTCCCAGGGTCAGTTTTGGTCCCTCATGATAAGAAAACTATTGAAGGGCTGGAGCTTGTCCAGGGAAGGGAACGGAGCTGGGGAAGGGTCTGGAGAATCAGGAGCAGCTGGGGGAGCTGCAGGGGCTCAGCCAGGAGAAAAGGAGGCTCAGGGGGACCTTCTCTCAAAATCTCCCTGACAGGAGGGTGCAGCCAGGTGGGGTCTGTCCCTTCTCCTTGGGAACAATCAGTAGGAAAAGAAGAAACAGCCTTAGGTTGTACCAGGGGAGGTTTATATTTGATATTAGCGAAAATGTCTTCACTGAACTGGTAGTCAAGCCCTGGCACAGCTGCCCAGGGAGGTTACATCCCTGAAGGGATTTAAAAGACATGTAGGTGTGGCACCTGAGGACAGGGGTCAGGGGTGGCCTTGACAGTGCAGAGTTACTGGTTGCCCTCAATGATCTTAAAGGTTTCTTTCCAACCTTAATGATTCTATGAGAATTAAAAATAATCGCTGCATCTGGAGACAGCTAAAATACACATTAAACAGAAAATGTGTGGAAAAGCCAGTAAGTGACACAGAATTCAGCCCATCTGAGTCAGAGACTTGTAAGAAGGTGTCATCTCTTGACAACTGTTTGCTGATGAAATTAGTACTTTCATAATTGAGAGTTCAGGAACATTGTAATGAAATGTCAGCTATTTTGCTTCTACCATTATGTACAAATGAGTAAAGTTATTTCTGATTGTAGATTTCTTTATATTGTTCTGTCAAATTTGTAACTCTTAGTGATGACAACCTTGAAATATTTTAGAGATTCATATAGATGCCAAAACATATACTAAATGTTACTGAGCAGCCTGTCTCAATTATATTTTGTGGCAGAGAATTATTTCGTATGCTTAAAGTTTTTCCAGTGCTTGGGTTTGAATCTATTTTATTTCATACTCTTCAGCTCTTTCTGATTCTTGATTTTGGTTTTTATTATCTGGTTTTCTTCCTGAAAATTTTGTAGCACAGTTTGACATTGCACTGCGGAATTATGTTTGAATTTTTAATTTTTTTAAAAATTCTTTTTATTTTTCCTGCATTTTACTTTGGCAGGAATGGGCAGAATAGAACTGCTATGTGTCTGTATTTCCCAGATGTGTTTACTTTCCTAATGAATATCTTTTCTGGCTGAACTGGAAAATTTCACAGACATCCTGTAGCTGTGCCATAACCGGTGCTTTGGTTAGACTGGAAAAATCTAATTCTGCTCTTGAGCCACAGTGGGTCAACAGATCAGCTCTTGTGCTCCACAGCAAACCCAAACAAGGAGGAGACACCGATTATGGGATATGCAGGTGTGTGTGCATTTCTGCTTAGGTAATCCAGGATAGGAATACGTGAGTCTTAATGACACCGTAAAAGTAAAAAAAAAAAAATAGCTGGGGGCCTTAAAGGATTGTTTTGTGCCAAGCCTGTCCTCAAAGCAGCTTTTATCCAGCACATGATTTATATGTCTGATTTCTGGGCATATTTCTTCTGCAGAGAGAAACTGAGGGTGGTGGAGACTCTGGGCAAGTCAATTAAGGCGCTGTGGGAAGTAGGGGTGGCTCTGTGGTCCCCTGGAATCGCTGCTGCCTCCCAGGGGGTGGATGCTTCCCTGTGCTCTGCTGGCTCAGCAGGCAGCCCCTGCTGTATTGATCCTCCTGGGATCAATGGGGGAGTGCTGAGCAAAAATCACCAGCGAGGTTTGGTCCTCACACGGAACGGTGACCGTGAACAAAAGCTGGAGAGAGGCAGGAACACGGAGAGTGGCTTTTCCTGCAGAGTGCATCCTGCTACAGGAGGTCTTCCAGGAGGCTGCATAGTTGCTTTTGCTGGTGCCAGCTCAGGTGCGAGGCAGCAGGACAGGTTGGAGCAATTAAAAAGCCACTGCTCCCCCTCCCAGGCCTTCCCAGGGTGTTTGCTGAGTGCCAGGTGCTGCCTGCCTCGCTGGAACAGAAATTGCTTGCGTTGATTTTGATGATGTTGGGCTTCGTTTCAAAAGCTCGAGAAGTTGTTCTGGTGTGGATGTTGAATAAAAGGACTTCAGAATTAAAAAGTAGAATCCGTGTAAAACTCCAGGAGTAGAGTGGCAATAAGAAAAGTGCTGGCACCTGTCCATGTGCTGCAGTCTTATTGGAATAAATGCAAATCATCTTTGGGCTGAAAGTAGCACATGTGAAAGCTTTTAATTTTGTTAAAATGAATTACCCATCATTATCTTGTTGTTAATATGTAGAAGTAGACTACTGAAAGACATTGAATAGTCACAGTAATTTACCATTAATCAAGGAAAAAAAGCCTCAAAAGACAGGTTAAAATTACATTACTGAGAAAACAGTTTGCATCTTACATGAGTAATTTGCTGTGTAAAATTCAAAACAGAAATAACAGCAGTGTGTGACTCTGTTGATGAGGTTTGTCTGCAGGTGTCTCTTAGAGGAGTGAGAGGCCACACTGATACTTCACAAGAAAACATCTTTCTTTATAATTTTAGCACACAACATATTTTTTACAATTTCTCCTTTCTGTAACTATGGATTTTTTTCATTTTGGTCCGTACTTGGCTTGGAGGTGGTTACTGGGAGAGATTTGGTGCTGATAATTAAAGTGTTTGCTGTTTGTTTGTTGTAAAGTGTTTGCTCAGGTTGACCTTGGGGTTTGAGCTATAATTATGGCACAGAATGGTGAAAATTTTCAAGGAACAGTGACTTTATTCTAATGAGTACACTTCTGCAAATATTCTTGCTCTGTTTATTCTCATTCTTTTCCTTTACCAGCAGAGGAGATGAAGAGCTCCTACAGCTAAAATCACTGGGTTTCCTTGAAAAGGAAAATCATCAGATTTTCTGGTTTTAAACTTCCCCAAGGATGATGTGAAGATGCCTTGTCTTCACCTGCCCCTTCCCATCTCTGTTACTGCAAACGATGGTGGATGCTCACCTTATGAGTGAATCCCTTGGAAGTGACTTAGTGAAGGCAGATGTGCCTCAGGTTTGTCATGTTCCAGAGCAGGTTTGAGAAAGGACTGCAAATTTAAACCCCGTGGTGGTTCAAGCACTGCTGCAAGACTGTGAGTGCACACTGTGAAAGGGAAGGTGTTCCCAGAGCACCTCAGCACTGCATTTTTCATCATTAAAATGGGAAGGTGTAGGCACCTAAATCATTCTGGTGCTCCTGTGGGCACTGCTGTAAAGCTGCTGTAACTTCAGGTAGCCCCTTCTCATTTCTCTCAAATCTGTGTGTGGTTGTGAAGCTTTGATCCCTGCACAAAACTGACAAGTGATAAGAGTTTCTGGAGTCCTGGACTATTTCTGTGTGGTTTATCTTGCCAAGGGAGCAGCAAAAGAACAATTAATCTGCTCAGTCAGTCAGATTTTGCAGGTAGGATTTGGTTATTGTAGCAAATTTGGTTTGGTTATTTCCCCTTTGCAGTTTCTCATTGTAGCATTTGCAAAACAAAAGCAGAAACATGTTTTTGAATCTGATAATGTGGAGAAATGTTTAATGAATTATAAATGAACGTCAGTGATGTATGAATGTGAATGCTAAACTGATGGAAGATTTGAAATATGCAACATGTTAGCATACAACTTCACTCAGTTTTCAGTTTTTGAGTTTCACATTAGGGAGTCACAGTAGTAGTTCAAAACCTTGAAAATATTGTCATTAGGATGAGTTATATTTTTACTCACTATCACTATGTGGGAGCTGTCATGTACCATATCCTGATCCAGGATTTTAAAGTCTGGCCTTCTGCTCTTTCATCTGAAGTTTATAATAAATTTTCTTGTTGAGCTCAGATTTATAAATATCCTTATTTTTTTTTCTGTTTAACTAAGAGTAGACCATTGAAAAATTAACTGATGGCAACTCTTTGGAAAGTGTTTTTTTCTGTTGCATGCCATTGAATTAGGGATGGGCAAGGTTTACCACACAGAGGCAAACACCCGGTGACATCCTGAGCATGGTTACAAAAAGTCTGGTAATGCAGAGCTTCCTGCCAGCTCACATTTCTTCTCTCACACAGCTTTGTGTGTTTTCTTTCCTGTCCATCAAAATGAGGCATTCTGAAGCTTGAGGATTTTATTAATCAAGCTCATCCAAATTAGTTTCATTTACTTGAAAGCTCTGTCAAGGCACATGAATCCATGTGATCTTGCTGTTTTTAACCAGGAGCAGAGAATCTAGGCTTAAATAAAACTTACAACTCCAAATTCTGGTTAATCCTTCTCCTAAAGAACAGAACAGAAACCTAAGTTTCTCTCTGATTGCTGGATGGTATGAGGCCAGACATGTAACAGGCTTCACAGTCAAAGGAACAGAAACTTTTTGGTTATTTATACTTTTCTTTTGCTTTCACCCTTCCAGTTGTATTTTTTTTTTTTCCTCCAGCTTGGCATATTTCACCTTATAAAAATAAACTTAGTTAGAGTTTATGGGTTCCTTGTACCACAGCAGGGCCTAGGAGGCCTCAAAGGGATGCAATTAATCCAAATGCTTGGAAACAGCATGCTCCCCAATCACAATAAAATTCAAGATAATCAATTTAATCTAATTTGTTTCAACTGCTTTGAAAGATAAAGTTGATTGTGAGAGCAGCTGGACCTTGAACTTCTGTTCTTTAGACATTTTAAAAGATTTATTGTGGAAAACAAAGGAATGGAAGTGTAAAGCTGTTATGCAGTTTAGTGTTGGGGAAATACAGACATCATGACTGAAAGCATTCATTGCACTTTAAATTCAAAATGTTTTATTGGCAGGTGTTGACTCGTGTTGCTTCTGCAGTTGACCATTCTAAGCAAAGACACAGATCAAAACTACTCTTAACCACTTTATAATTATTTTAATTTATTGACCCGCATGGATGCTTCATTTAAAATTTCTGTTTCAGTTAGGCTTCATATTTGGGTGGAGAAGAGGCCACACTGAAATTCAAAATATGAATTGTAGGTATGAAAACAGATTGGTGTGGAGGTCATCATTTTATTGCTGGCATTAAGTGTTTAGGAGTGTCAGGGCTGTGTATCAATTTGACTGGTTTTGAAGCATTTTCATTTTCACAAATGCAATTAATGTTGAACTACGTATTACCTTCTGTCAGACTCTGAGTAATATGTTTTTGTGAATTAGTGAATTGGTTCTTCCATGTTTCATACTGTTACTAGACACTAAAGAACATAAATAGAAATACATTACATATTTTTAAAAACAGTGTTCCAAGAGAATAGTCCAGTCAAATTCTCCATTTTCAAAATATCTGGAATAATTCCTCAAAGATCAGTCCAAATGAGGGATATCAAAGCAGGTGGATTTCTCCTTCCCTTAAATACTGTTTTTGCTCTCTTTTACTGTCCCATCTTTAGTGCCACAATTATCTGATTTAAGGTATGGCTCTAGGTGTGTTTTTATTTCTCTTCCCCATTCTTTTTCGTTTTGTTCTTTATTGTCAATAAAATGGTATCATTTTGTCCCAGCTGGAAAAGTTACTCCCTTCAAAGCACTGCACCTGCGGGTTCATTTTATTGAAAGGCATTTTGAGATGTAGACAGTAAAACTTAACAATTCTTTTGATAGAAATTGATGTGGAAAACCATCACAAAGAAAAGGAAAACAACAACAGAGAGTAAGAAAAGGAGCAGAGGGAAAGAGGATTTTTTTTCATAAACTCTACCCTGTTCTAAAAGACTGACCTGTATTAAAAGTAGAAAGACATTCTAGATCTTGTACTCGGCATTTCTCAACTGTTTTGTTCACAATATTTGATGGCTTGCAACAAATAAAAAGAAAATATTTTGAAATGTATAAAGTGAGAGATTTTTAGGGATCAGGAAGACATTCCCTGATCACATAGAGGACTTTGAATAATCAGGTGTAGTGGAAGGTGCCCATGGCAGGGGTTTGAAATGAGCTTATCTTTAAAATCCCTTCCAACCCAAACCTTTCTGTGATTCTATGAATGTTATGAATTCTATGAATTCTCAGTCTGTTAATGTTTTAATGTATAAATTCAATGCAATTTACTGTTTTCACTAAACTCAAAGGGAACACTGTTGAATTTAATGTGGGGTTATGGCAATTTACTCCAAGTTTTCCTACAGTAGATGTTCAGCCTGCAGTAACACCTACTCTAACTAAACCAAGGGCTGCAGATAAGTTTACACCATTTCTTTTTAGTCTGGATTGTTTGTTTGTTTACTTTTCAGTTGTGAGCAGCATCAACAATTTTAAGTGATGTAATGTCCAGGAACCAAGAATTTGTTGTTCCTGCCATGGCAATGGTGACTCAGTGAGTTTTAAAAGTTGAACCAAACCAACTGACTTTTAAATCAGGAACCAGCAACTGTAAAAAATGTGGCCCTAGGCTGACCTGCTTCCCCCAGACTATGGAACTTCAGCTGTCATAACTGTATTTATAGTTATTGGTAACTTAATATAGGAAATGATTCACTTATTAGATCCATTAAGTCATTTTGTTGTGAGCTACTGGCTAGCAGAGCTGCTGGCAGTAAAAGGTGTCTGTTCCCTTCCTTTAGTAATGAAAGTGAAAAGGAATTTACCAAAAGCCATTTTCTTTCTTTGTCCTTTGTCAACATCCTTCTCTGGAGCCTTTTTGCATTCCCAAAGTAGATCTTTCTGTGGAGTACTGAAAGTGGGAGGTTGGAATTCTGACCCTTAGAGGCCTAGGAAGTCTGGGATTTACATGTGGCACAGCAAAATGCATCAAAGCATTCCAAATTTTTGAAGTTTTGTAGGCCTTTTTGCTCATATAACTGTTTTCTTTACTTTGGCCATGAGTCAGCCAAATGACTGTAGAAATGGTGTTTATTGTGTTGGTTTCCTACCTCAGTTCACCACAAGTCCTGCCTTTATTGCTTGAGAGAAAATTCTGCTATTGGTGAGCACTCACCTGCTGAACTGTCAGAGCCCAAGAGGGCACAGCCTTTACCCTGCAGCTCCATAATGTTCCACAGAAAGGCACCAGAATGAAGCTTGAATTCCAAGCTGGACCCCCACTCTCATTTCTTGTGCCTAAAATTCCTCCTCAAAACAAAGACTGGCCTACCAAGTAGCATTTCCACTTCTCTGCTGCTTGTTCTCACTTTTTTTCTTTTCAGGAAAGCTCTGGGATGTAATGACTCAAAGTCAGGGCTGCTAAATGCGCCCTGTCACAGAAAAATAGACCTCATCTCTGTTCAGTTAAAATAAATAAATAAATAAAAAATAGGAGTTTTTCTGAAAAGAAGGATCATAAAACAAACTGCTCGNAGACCTCATCTCTGTTCAGTTAAAAAAAAAATAAATAAAAAATAAGAGTTTTTCTGAAAAGAAGGATCGTAAAACAAACTGCTCATGCCTGGTGTTCTTTCGACCTGAGATGAGACAGGCAAAGGAGAGCTTGCAGGAGAAGAAATTGCTGGGCATCTCAGTTGTTTTTATCTGCACTTCTCCTGTTGACCATAGGTGTCTTTCTGGCAATTGCTGACAAGCAGTAGAGGCTGTGGAGTGAAGAAAGGATCTGATTTAACTTCATACCAGGATATTTAACTGTTAAGGACTAAAATTTCAGGCCAGATCCCTTGCAATGCTGACTGATCTCACTGGGCTGCAGCTTTTCCTGCCGCAGCCCTTTTCACAGACCATGGCATGTGCAGGTGTCTGATTTGCTGCTCTGCCCCTGCTCCAGGGATCCAGGGATGTCAGGGAGCTGCTGCTTGCTTGCTACTGCTCTCCACATTTCCCTCTTGATGAGTGGGTGTAAAAGGCTTCATAAAACATTTGGTATATGCAAATGAACAAACAGGTGAATTATCAAGAACTATCAGTTCAGGAGGAAAAAAGTGAATTGTCTTATCTTTCCTGGAGACATGCTATGGCCAGATAAGCACTTCATCTTCCCAGGTATGTTCCATTAAGTATATTACCCAATTAACTAGGATATATAAGACATATTGCAAGTCTAATCTCCCCAGGCAAGAAGTATTCAATTATCCCTTACCATTTTCAAGAGAGAAATATCCTGAGCATTTAGAGTGCTTGTACTTTTGGCACTCAGTTGTGTTATGTGAAGGCTAATAAAGAATATTCCAACTAAGAAGGCAGAAGACAAGCAGATGAAATATTGAAGAAAATAGTATTATATAAGTCCTGAGGTGCAAATGTTCACCATCCTTCAAAGTGATTTCCTGACATCTTACCTAATGTTTTGAAATTGGCTCAAGGATGGGAACAACAGGGAATTGTCACCTGCTATGCCCACAGTGTGTGTTTTGTGTGTATAGTTATAATTAAAATAGAAATTCTGTAGAATACTCTGTTTGCAAGTGCCCTTTCTGTTTTAAAAGTGGGATTTTTTTGTTGTGTGTTGCTTTGCTATGTAAATTGCTGTTTGAGTTGAATACTGTTCAGACAGACCAGTTCTCCTGTTACTTTTCTAAGCATTAGAGATGTCAGAAGTCACAGCTCCTGCGAGCGCTCTTGAAAGCGATGACTCCTCCACCACGTGAGATGTGGCAAGTGGCAGATTAGTTCAGTCACAGACAGCTTCATAATTTGGTGGTTGACAAGAATCCAACAAAACATCTTTGGAGGGTTATGGGAAGAGCTCTGCTTCATATCTGTTGCTGGCAGGACTCGCAGCAGGGGTTACTGTGGAGGTTGTTTGCTGCCTTCCCAGACCAGACCCTGCTCTCAGTTGTTTCTCTTCTGCTGAGCTTTACATGTGTTGCAGAAACTTGAATGTCAGTTATATGAGCTAAGCTAAATACCAGGATATGTCTGTCTTTGAAATATTTCCAGTGCTTCAGAGAGAGAGATTAAGGAAAAATATACATACAAGTGGTACAGCCTTTCATGGGATGTGTTGTAAAAGTTCCATGAAACAAGGCATCATTTCCCAAATTCATTTATCCCTCCATTCCTTAAGTGACTTATGAGATTCTTCATTCAAATATTGAAAGATGATAAAAGTACACATATTCTGTTCTTATTCCTGCCCATGATGTACAGCTGTATCTCTATTTTTCATATCCATATTTTTCCAAGGCATAAACATCTAAAAAATAATGCATATTTACTATGTTCTCCTATATTTTAGCACCTCCTTTCTTTGTTGGTCCTTTGATTTTTCCCACAGGACGTGTTCCAAACACCCATGAAAATGATGAAGTGTTATTTTCCCCTCTCTTTGATGTTTGTTTCCCATTCTGTCACCTTCAATATCTGCCCCCCTCTAAAGGCTTGCTTTATATAAAGCACAGTCTCAGGTGTCATCCCAGGAAAAACTCCCTGCTGGAATGAGATTCCTCACCAAAATTGATATGCATTAATCTGCCTATTAGACAGGCAGATTTAGCCTATAGACATTTAATATTTACACACATTCAGTGTTACTAGTCAGAGCTGAAACCTTGCAAAAGTAACACATATTTAATTGTTTTCTACTCAATTTATATTGTTCTCAGAGCAGCTCTAACCTAATCAAGTGGAATACATCTATTTCCCCCTACCCTGTCAAGAGTACACAGCTGTTTGTAAATTAACATTTTTGGAGCCTGGCTTTTTCTCTTGCTTACAATTGTTTAGCACAAAACCAAAATGAAAGAAAATCCCCTAATGTGGCAAATAGGACTTAGTGACAGTGCCTTCCATTTCCAGCCTTGGGTTCCCAGTGGGTCCCACATTTGCCTCTCCAGCCAACTTTGCAATGAAGTGTTCATCTCTTTCTGAGAGAAATGGTTTTTCAGAAGATAAGCTGTTCAGACAGAAATAATAAAAGCCTTGGTTGTAACACTTACCTTCTGGTGGCCACTTGGGAAATTCTGCCTTCTTTTGCATCACTTCTTGCCTGGATTATGCAGGAAAGAAAAGCATTTGTCTGGCTGTCCCCATAGCTTCTGCAGTCTAATTCAGGCCAGTCACAGATACTTAGGTCATACTACGTATTTCCCCCTGAATTCCAATTTTCAGATAAGTTCAAGGGTCCCAGTGGATCACTGGTCAAACTGGGGACTGATCTCTGACCCAATTTCCTGATCTTCCACATCCCTCAGTCTTTGCTTCTCTTGCTCTCCCTGAATAGTTTGTAGCAGCCCAAGGGTCAGGATTTTCAAATAGCTGATTTATAAATAAGCAGTGTATGCTAACAAAAATTGCCACATAAAAATCATTCCACTGTTTTGTTATAGTAGCATGTGAGACTGAGAAATGTGGCATTCATGTAAAAGTATCCTAATTTCTGAGAGTGTTTTAGTGGCAGAATCTGTTATATCACTTACGTTGCTGCTGCTGTTTAAATCCAGGATCTTCTGAAGGAGCAGTGAGACTGTTTGAAGGAAACAGATCTGAACTGGTTCTTTCACAAAGCCAAAAAAACTTCAGTTAAGCTTTCAAAACTAGATTTCATTCTATGTGCACAGAATTACAGCTGTAATGATGGATCTGTAAGGTGGGAATGTTATGGAAAGATAAAGATGCTTTTCCCTTAATTATTTCCCCCTACATTTCTATTATCTCCTCGCTGTAAGCAGAGTAGAATAAACAGTTTTGTGTTGTTTCCCCTGTGGCTTTACTGACCACAGAAGGATTTCAGATCAGCTATATCAATGTCTCCTACCTCAGCAGCGATCTGTACATTTATTAAGTGATTCCTGGTACTGAACTAAAAGTCCAGCTGTTAATAAGACAGCCAAATTTAAAAGACGGCACCATTTGCACTAAAATCCATGTATCCCACAGTTCAGTGCTTTGTAGTGTAAGGAATACTCCAGTCAGGAGGAGTTCAGCCAGAAAAGGTGATACCAGGAGGCCGACACAGGCTGGCAGCTGAAGGACTCCAAACCCTCTGCTGCGAGCCTTGGTTGCTCTATCAAAAGTATCTGCCTGTCACTTCCTCACTTAATTACTGCGGTTGCAACTGCAGAGACGGATATTTTTTCAAAGAATTACATCCCTTGATCACCTGCAGCACAGGTCTGGGGTTATCTTTTACTGCCTGCGTAAAACCTCACTATAATTGGTTGTGACTAAATCTCCCATGACAAAATTTTGAAATGATTTTTCATCTTGGCGTTTCAGATGCACGCGGTGTGTGCCAAATTTTTCAAGCCTCGGCTCAAAAATTGTCTGAGGATGGCATATAGGGTCACTAATGGCATTTTTAGACATGTCATTAAAGATAAAAATTTTCTGGGCCTAATGAATATTTAACCAGAAGTACATTAATGCTTTTTATTGTTCACCAAAGTTGACTGTTCATCATCAAAGTAGTTTGTAAGAATATAAATTTTATACAGAATGTAGAATGCAAAACCATAGAATTTTTTTTTTTAATTGATCATAGAGTTTAGGAAGTATTCATATATATTTTACAGACTTCTGGGATAAAGGCAAAAATATTGTAGTTTCTTGCTCAATGTAACTTCACACCAACAGCTGTCTTTCATTAGTGCCTTTAACTTTTAACATTAAACTTTTTAGTGCCTAAAGATCATGTTCATCTAATCCAGAATAAATACATTAGCAGAAACAGAGAAAAAGAGAATTCAAAACTGTAACTTACAGAAGGACATTTACTCTGTGTGAATTTTTCATAGATGCTCCACCAGTGGAGACTCTCTAACTTTCTGATTGAGTTTCTGAGTTTCATGAAATGCATGCTGTTTTAAGAAGTAATGAAGAATATTGAGGAATAAATATTTCATTTTTCTTTTCTCCTTTCTTCTTTGAACAACACTTTTAATGATATATAAAATCAGCAAGCCTTTAGAAAATCTCCTTTGCTTTTTAGAGAAATAGAAAATCTTAACCTAAAGAATCCTGTGGAAATATTGCCTGGGGATATTAAATTTATTCTGCATTTTAATGAACTCACAAATGAGTCAATTTAAAAGTAGTATACTATAAACTCTGCTTCCTTCCTACATCTGTTCATAAACATAGAAGGATGTATACCTAGGGGAAACTTGCTTCCTCTTACATGCAAGGAGGAAAAAATTCTAACTAGGAATACAAATTTTTCCTCATTCCCTGTGGGTAAACATCACAGAAGGCAACCTAGTTAAGTTTCATTTGTGAGAGGCAGAGCTCCTGGTGGATGCTCCTTGTTAATCAGGTTTGGTGCAGACAGAAGCGTGGCGCTCTGGATCTGAGGAGCGCTGCAATTTGCATCGAGCCAGTCGGGCAGAACTCCTGCCTAATAAGCCATGGAAACCATCATAACAAAAACACCCAAACAGAGCCAAAGACTGAGAAAAGTCTTATTTACGAACAACTTGTTCTGCAGAAAGTTTCCCGGATTCTGTGGCAAAGAGCACCTCTCTTAAAAAGGCTGAAAAATACTTCAAAGACATATTTAGTAATTACCAATACTCAGAATACTTAGGCATAATCTCTAGGTCTTCCAAACAGACATTTTTAGAAATTGAGACTGACAAATGCAGGCAGATTATAAATGACACCTTGTGTCATCATTGCCTGCTTCTGTCAAAAGTGGGCCCCAGTTTCTGCTGCTCTGCACTGTGTGCATAAACACTTCTGAAATGGTGTTTCTGTTAAGTGGCATGATCAGACATCAGAGGTTACAGGTGACATCTCGGCTGTCACACAATGATTTACTGCAAAGGGTGACTGCTCATTTTGTGTAAAAGGAGTGGGATGTGGGGAGGGTAATCCTTGAGTGCCAAACCTTAGGTTCCAAACCCACGTCTCCTCTGAGAGCAGTGGCTGAGCATGTTTGGTGAACAGAAGGAATGTTTTGACCACTGTACCTCTGTAAGGTTTTGGGGGTTTTTTGTTGTTTGTTTGTTTTTGTTTGTTTGTTTGTACCTGAGCAATGTCAATGTCATATTTATATTTCTTCTAAATGAACCATCTATACCACTTCAGAGATATAGAACTCAGAGCAAGGAGTGCAAGTTTTCTGTTCAGGTTAGGCAGTCACACCTGACACTCTGTCAATGTGAATGGAACTGAAGGGGTGCTTAATAGACACTTGGGGTGTTACCTCTGCTTGAAATAGAAATGTCCTCTAAAAAATGTCACATTTATTCTCATTGATTTAAAACTGTTGGTTTGCTGTATTTTAAAGGTGTTTCCTGGCTTTTTGTGCCATGCAGGTCAGCACAGCTCGTAGTGTATGGACTTCATGTGCTAAATTGCATAAAGATGGTGCCCCATGAACCCAGTCACAAATAAAATACAGAGGAGTTTCCATTCCATGAGCACTCGTGTCACCTTTCAGTAGGGTAATCAGTTTTGAGCAATCCTGAATAATTCTTGAATTCATTTTTGTTTCTGAAATGTTAGAAGGAATACAAATGCCTAGGTTTAGACGGAAGATTCAGAATTGTGTAGGAAGTTGGACATCAGTGCCTTAATTATTAAAGATTCTTTTCCTTAAATGTGTAAATGGAATTTATTGGCCCATGTACAGATGCTGATACACTATTTTTTTGTAGCCATAAGTAGCAGTAGAGAAATTAGAGTTTTGTCATCTGAAGTGTTGATCCACCCTCCTCTCAATATGATCTCCAGGTATTTTACAAACATTACAATGATACAGACTGTCCTTATCTCCTTTAAATTAATATTTTCTTAATTTCTGTACTGAATCAGTTTGAAATGGTTGTGTTCACAGTATTTTAACAGCTTTTTTCTTTTAATATGACACTTCTGTTTGAGGTGAAAGTTGTGCTGTCCTCCATCTCTAATTAATTGTGCCAGCAGCCATAACATTTTATTATGTGATTCATAAGGCTTTTATTTGGCATGAAATAGAAGTAAGTTAGCTTTGGGGTATGAACTATTCCAAGAACAGAGCCTAGTATTTAATTCTCTTTAAAATCACCTTAGAAGATATTTTAGGATTCCTTTTGGTGCTGCTCAGGTGTTCTGAGGGCCTTGGTTGTTGCTCTCTTTGGAAGTCGGTAGGTGACAGCTCGGAGATCAGCCCTGCTGGTGATGTCCCTGTTCTCCTGCACACACTGAGCTGTGTGGTTTGCCCAGTGGCACCTGATCTCTGTCACTGCTCTGTGGTGACAGGGCCTGCCAGAAGCCTCAGGATAAGATTTGGGTTAATCCACACCCTAGCCCGTTGTCATCCACCTTTCCTGTCTCCTCAGCTCCAGGTCTGTTGGTGTTTTGCCCTGACATCAGTCGAGGCTGAAATGCTTATCAGGGAGGATAAACAGCAGAAGAACATCAGAACAAGCTCAATAGATCAGCTCTTCTTTTTAGCCTTTGTGTGGGGTTTTGACTCAAACTACAATGTCAGAAAGGCTGAACCTCCACCAGGGCATCAAGGGAAAGGAAGTGTTCCCATTTCAGGGAGATAAAGAGCTTTAGCTTGCAGTCTGCTTTCTCTCCAGAGGTAGCAGAGTCATCATTAGTCATTCATTATTGCTCAACACTTTCAATATTGGGTTTAATTACAATTCCGGTCATTATGTTTTCTAATAATTTCATATCTAAGATATCAATATCCAAAATTAGAATAAATGTAGTATAATAATTTCCTTAGTAGCAGCCTTTATCTCATCAAGAAGCCGTATCAGGCAAACAGGGTGAAGGCCATTATCTTCTGCTGGTTGATTAGCAGAGGCTGGGTTTATTTGGTTTAAATATAACACAAAACAAGATGAAGGGGAGGGAAAAAAACTAACTGTGTTATGGTGGAATCACTTGGCATAGCTTCTTAAATCTCTGCCTTCTACCCAACACCGTGTTAATTCAATATTAAAAAAGAAAACTCAAGAAAGTTCAAAAAGTCAGTAGTGTTAGATCACTGTAGTTGCTGAAAAAGACAGAAGTGGGATACAAAATCAGCATTTTAACACTCAGAAACACTGAGGCCTTAGCTCTGGTTCATGGCAGGGCTACACAAACCATCAGACTTAACCTGGGACTCCAGCTTGGGAGTTTTAAGGACTCCTCTCTCCTGTCCATGCTCTCCCATAACAACCAAAAGCAAAGACTCATCTTTGGCTCTTTCATATTGACACCTACATCCAAAGAGTGATTTCATTGGAGAATAGTTACTATTCACCCTCGTGGCTATTACATGAATATTTAACATAAGATCAAAATGCCATAACCATGTTCTTGTTTCTGATTCAAAGCACACCATCAGGAGTGATTTGCTGTTAATATCAGAGAGCCTCTGGGCGACAACTGCCTCTCAGAAACCAGCCTTCCTAAAGCAGCATTCAAATGTTGTCTGATCTGCAAATACAGAATTCTCCAGGGCTTTCTATACAATAACCTCACATACTAAGTGCAGTTTTGTCTTCCCAGTAGAGTCTTTAGGAAATTTCTGTGCTTGAAGTCAGGGGTTTTTTTGTGTTTTGTAACTGATGTAATTTTTCAAAGCAAATTCCTTACACCATTCTTATTTTTAAGATCTATTGATTTACCAAGAAACAAGTTCAGGGAAAATAAAAAATCCAAACAAACGGTCCACAGTATTAAAAACTGTGTGGGGATTGAAGAAAATGTCTTGTAAATGTACTTTGAATTATGTAACACTTGCAAACTTAGGAGCTTTGAGCAAAGCATAATGTATTACATGTGTATAGAGTCTATTTCGGATTGATTTCCTAGGAAATTCTGTGAAAACCTCAACCTACAGACTTCTCAAAGATCTTTGTCTTTCAGCAGATTCTAAAAGGTCAAAACTGTCACTGTAATATTTGTGTGGTGTCATTCAGAACTGTGAGCTGGATCTTAGGATCATGGGATGGTTTGGGTTGGAAGGGACCTTGATCATGCAGTTCCCCCCTTCCTTGGGCAGTGACATTTCCCACCAGACCAGGTTGCTCAGAGCTTCATCCAACCTGGCTGTGCTGTGCCTGTTTTCCTCTCTTTTGTGTATTTTCTCTTAAAGCTTGGTGCTTATTGGGAGGATTAGGACTACTAGGATACCATCACATCAGTGTCTTTGGTGCAGGGCAGCACATTCTTTTAATGTCCACAATAATTATCTCACTCACACACACACACAAACAGAGGGAATCCCACAAGTGGCCTATCTATTTCTCTTCAGATTTTGCAGAGCCAAGAGGCTGAGTGACAAACACATTGAGCTGCTAAATGTTTAAGCATATTCCAGTGAGGATTGCATTGTGACCGCGACTGTAGAAATTGAGGAAAATTGCAACATTTGCTCTCAGGGCAGAGTAATTCATACTTTACTTTCTTCCGTGCATTTGCCTATCTGCAGAGCTCTGAATGCAGCAAAACTGTTAACTCCTAGGAGAGGAATTTATCACAGTGAGCAGGAATAAGAGTGTTTTACATGCATGGCAATGATTTCAGTATTTCTCAGGCAATTTACTTGCTTTTAACAAAACTGGTGGTAATGCCCGTTGCAGTTTCTCAGTGTGTGTGTGCATTCAGGTTTGTGCAGAGACTCTGAGTGCTTTGCTGGATGGGGGTCAGTGGCCTGTGCTAAGGACACATCCTTAAGTGTAAGAACACAGCTCTGGGCTTTGCTGATTTGCCCTAAATTCCTCGATAAATGTAATGCTAGGGAAAGATTGCTGGGATAATGAACAGTAAATGGTGCCTTTCCCAGGGGGATAATGCCCTCTGTAAGATCTTCCAGTGCATCTCTGTTTAAATCCAGGGCTTTTTGCTTGTTACAGGATCCTCACTTCAGCCTCTGACTTGAGCAGAGCTTGTGCCTGTAGAGGCAGTGTACACACACAGAGGTAGAATAAGGGAGAAAGTCTTTCAAAGGAATATTGTAGATTGTTCAATGAACAAAAAATGACTGCTGTGGTTTGTTGTCTGTGTAAAGGAATATAAAAAGAAAAAAAAGAAAAAGTTATTCCATGATACAAAGTTTGATTTCTTATGGAAAAGTGTGTTTTCTTATTTCACACTAATTGTTTACAAAGTTTAACAAGAAAACAGACCAAGAAAATTAATATAATTGGATATTCCTGTTGGAAGGAAGGTCTTCTTTCTCTGGGAGCATCACTGAAATATTGCCCGAGAGTTTGCTGCATCCCTGTCCATGTTTAAGAGGGATTTGGACTATTTCCTTTAAATAGAGTTTAACTTTTGGTCATCCCTGAAGTGGTTGGGCAGTTGAACTTGACGGTCACTGTAGACCCTTCCACCTTTGGACCTGACTGTGTTTCATTCTATTCTTTCTATTTTGACACTTCAAACTCAGCCCAGAGAGAAACAAGAAGATCAAAGATATGCAAATAGTTTTAATGGAATTTTGGAGAACATTTACAAAGCCTTCAGGTTGGGAATTGGATTTGGTCAAAGGCTCTCATTGAATAATGTTTTCATACTATTATTTGCCAATGTCTAAAGAGAAATTTTCTAACCATTATGAGAATGAAGTTTGTGAACTGCCTTAAATAGAAACAAAAGTTTAACAAAAATCTCAAAAAAATAATTCTAAGTAATAATTAAATTATATGTAATTGATGTTTTAGCAAGAGCACATATTTCTCACCGACAATTGGAAATATGATTATTTTCTAATTCTACCTAGTAAAATAATTTTGCTATAATATCCTTTAGTTTTCAAAATGCATCTTGATTACTTCCTCTGGAGTAAACAAATAAGAGGAAGAAACATCATCTTTCTTGATTTATTTTGATTTTAAGAAGCCAACCCCTTTGCATTTATATTCATGTACATCTGGGTCCACTTTTAAGCAAAGAAACCTAAAACAGTCCTCCATACATATGTTAGGATATGTTTCAATACTGTATTTAAATCTGCTTAAAATTTAGTGTTAGGATACACACATGGAAATCTCAAAGCAGAATATCATTGCAGCAGTTTGTGAAGGCTGCCTGAAAGATTTCTGTGATCTTGTGAAGTATAATCAGCCCAAATAATATTCTCAGCAATACTGGGATTGTAATTGAAGCCAGACTGGTGCTAGCACTGGTGTGGTGAGCCAGTGAGGGGTGTGCAAGTCCAAATTATTTATTGATATTTCACTAATGACAGATGAAGAGAAATAGAATGTCAGTGAAATACCAACCTCAGAGATAGTAAATGTAGATTTCAATCTAGAGAAGCGTTATTTGTGTATTGGATCTGGAAAAAAAACCCTGTAACAGAAAATAAATCCTTTTTTTCTAACCAGATTAGAAAGGACAAATGGGAGAATGCTGGCTTGAAACAGAGCACATTCGGAGGCAGACCCTGTCACCTCTGTGTTATGCCTACAATTGCACTTGCCTTTTGCAGCTTCTTCTCTTATTTTTCAGCAATTTCTGACTCAACAGCAATTACCTTCAGTGCAGGCCAGCCAGGGGTGTTCAGGGAAAGCAGGAGCATTTCATAGTCCTTGTGCATTCTATGGATTTGGGCTTTTATTTCACCTGACAGGAAGAAGCACAGAAGATAAAACAGGCAGCATTAGGCTTTGATTTGAGCTTTTTTCATTTTAAATGTCCTGAGACACTAACATTGTTCAGGCTGTGATATTCAGATTTCCAGCACTTTTATTTCAAGTGTCATTGCTTATCATTATGATAAAAAGACATTGCCACTGAGAGAAAGAAGAGAGTCTGCTGTGCATATTGTCAGACCCTCCTTTGGAGTGGATATTTTCAAACACAAGGTCCTGTTGAATTTGGAGTGCAGGGAGCTGATTGATGCTGTAAGTGATTTAAAGCTGACTTCTGCTAGAACTGTCATTGGAAGAGTGGAGGTGATAACACAGCTTTCATGATTAGCTCTGCATATGGTTTGCTGATAAGGAAGTTGGAGAGGAAATATTGTATTTAAAAAAATCTTCAGGATGGAAGGAAGAGGAGAGAGAAGGAAGGTGAAAGCTTTGCCAGTGTTAACATTTCTGCTGGATCCAAATCAGCACAGAGTCCTGCAGCAGGGCCGAAAGTACGGATACAAACTCAAGAGCTGAAATCCAGAGCAAAGCAACACTTATTGAACAAAAAATGCATATACAACCCACAGCATAGTGGTAAATCATTCTAAGAATTGGATATTCCTCAAAATGTCGTGATAAAATCTTTAAATGCTGCTGCCAGTTCACCTCCTGCAGGCACTTTAGCCCAGCTGAATCAAACTGAAATTCTGAGATGCAGAATTTCATCTCTGTGTCTGTCTGTGGGGCTCTGAGCAACCTGGCCTTGGGGAAAGTGTCCCTGTCTATGGCAGTGAGGTTGGAACTCGATGACTTTTAAGGTCCTTTCCAACCTAAACCATCCTATGGTGTGTGTGTGTATACACATATGTGATCTTTCATTTGAAAATGTATATGATTTGAGATTTTTCTTTCTAGTTTTTGTAGCTCTTTAGGTACCTGAAAATTGCACTTTCCTCAAATTTGTGAATTCTCATGGTTTTGGAAATTGCTTAAGTTCACTCCCACTTTGAGAACAGCTTGAAAATTACCTACCAGTCTGCTCCTGAAACCTTTCTGACACCCAAAATGGGAAAATACAGTAAAAGTAATCTGTACTTTTACAAATCTTAACCTGATAATCATACTATGATCAAAGTGCAAAAATCATAATATTTATAAATTCATGCACTGTCACTTCTAAATTATGATTGGTATGAGAGAGATAAATAACCCTGACAAGATTTGTGCCTCGATTCACATATCTGTGGTAAAAGTTGGGGTTTTGGTTGTGGCACCTCTCTCTGAAGTGCAGCTGGGCATATGCAGTGCCAGCAGGGGCTATTCTGCCTCTTTTTGAGGGTTTTGATTCTTCATGGGTCTGCCAGCACTTTGGAACCCATTTATAGAAACATGTGAGGTAAGCAAAAGTTATTTATAGCATTTAGTGCCTGTGGGGTTTTTATGACTTTTTTTTTTTTTTTTTTTTTTGTGATGATAGCTCTTGGAATCATCTTCTACCATAAAACAAAAGAACAGACCATGATTAAGTCTTTTTTATGCAAATGTAGGTAATGATCCATTAACCTCTGGTGTCAAAGCTATTTGCACACTGATCATTCAGCAGCCTTCTGATATGGGGAAAATAAATGCAATTCCAGATAACTCTGTTTAACTGATCCATTTTCTAACAGTACAATAAAGTTGTAGAAGAAAGATCAACATTTAAAATATGGGTGAAGAAAGGGGTTAGTGTTGATACAGAAACACACCCACTCCCTATAAAAACAAACAAACAAACAACAAAAAAACCCTCACAACAACAAAAGCCTGAAAACCAAAAAACCACAGCTTTAGAAGTTAAAATTGTTTTACTTTTGGTTTTGACACTTGGATGTCAGAGTGTCAAGAGCAACAGTGAATCACAATTAACTGTAACAGTGATAAAAGAAAAGCTGTTGCAAGCACAGTACATCTTATTAACAAACAATTAAATCAGCCTTTTTTTTTTTTTAACGTTTTTCTACCCTTATGTTTATCTTTAGAATATTTGTGACTGGAAAAGGTACCTGCATCTTCTGTTTTACCCATATGGTCCCATAGGAACAGATGCCTGAAATGGCTTAGGAAAGGTGTGACTCATGCTATCTGCTGGATTTTTCCTGGCATTTTTTCCCTTGATTTGTCAAAATATTGCACAAAAGAATGTTCATTTATAGGATTACAGACCAAAACCTACATTTAGAAATGCTGTCATAGATGCCTGCATGCAGTCTGGCTGTCTTTCCTGCCAAGGACTGTTATGCTTAAATTAGCCACCTGATGGTCTGGTGCCTTGTTGTTCACAAATGTCAACTGCTCGTGAAAGAAATAACAGTTTTTTTTCCATCAATTCACAGAATAACATTCTGAGTGAGCTCATAAACCCCGCTAATTGCTGGCAAAAATTTGCATGTACTTTTCCTTTGGATTGTTTAGTGCTCCATTGTAGGTGACACGGCAGCACTTGGAGCTGCCACCAAGCCTGCAAGTGGGACTCTCCAAACTTTGCCTCTTGGAAAGAAAGGGTGGCTGAGTCAAGGAAAAAACAACAAATAAAACTTGATCTGAGTCTTGTTGCTTTTTTCTGGTTATGATCGTACATAATTATTAGGCAAGGAATTTAAATTATAGCTTTTTCCTCTTTACAGAGCTTATTCACATAAAAGGCATATTAATTTTCTATGTTTTCTGCCACTGAAGCATCATTGTTTAACAGGATTTGGGTTTTTTTGGTACTGTCTATCTCCTGTTTTCCCTCTCTTCTCCAGCTCTGAATTCTGCAAAATACAGAACCTGTATCAAAGCACACATGGGTTTTAAGTATATATCTATAAATAAAAATTGTGTTTCTGATTTGAGAAGCAATGTTTAAGATATGTAATCTACTGAAAACTCTTTTCTTGAGTTATCAAAACCACCCAAAGTCAAGCTGTGACACGTCCTATAATGCAATCTAATTTCTAGAATCATGTTGCCAAAAGAGCCATTTAATTTGTACTTTTCAGCAATTTTCAACTAATTCTCTATTGTAGTTTCTGGAACTGTTCCTCAGAATACATTTCATTTCAAATGTATAACTACCCCCTGAAGCTCAGGCAACCTTCATCTGATGAAAATGTGATTTTTAGAGCTGTCTACCACACTATTTTGAGAACTAATGAGTCAGTTTGGGTAGCTACAAATACCTGGAATTCCCACAGCTCAGCAGCAGTTTATTTTACAGTAGGCAAATGGAAATATTTTGGAAGAAATAAAGGCTTTAATGTAAAGACTGAGAAAACAGAAAGCCCACATGGAATATTGTCACTGCTGATGTGTTTGTGTCAGGCACAAGGACAAGGTTTGCCTCTGCAGATCTCCAGCAGAGTTCTTTAAATCTCTACCTCCTCCCAGCCTATTCCAGTTAGGCTGGTCAGGATACTCAAAATAAGAATATTCTTAGTATTGGATTGTTTCATAAAGCCAAATTTTGAGTTATTTAGCATATGGTGGGAATATACGTGTCAAAATGAGGCAGCTGACTGAGATCATTGGTTTAGTGGAAGATGTCCTGGGCAATTGCAGGGGATTGGTGTCAAATGATCTTTAGAGTCCTTTCCAAGCCCAGCCATTCCATGACTCAATGCAGTGACTGCCACTTTCCTTAGATGAGCAAAGTGCTCTGTGAGGAACCAGCTGTTTCATTATGCATTAGGAATTAGTAGGAAAACCCCCAAACTCTTAAACAGAGTGTTTCCATGGAGAGCCTTTTATTGTGATCTTTTGTTGTGCATTATTTATGTGTGTTTGCTGAGGTGCTGAATGGAATGGGAAAGCATTTAGTGTTTCACCACTGCGTTGAGCACAGTCTGCAGAAGAGGATTCACACGTGTTGGAATTACTCCTGTGCCACTTATTCACTTGAAAGCAAACAGCTCGTTGTCATTGTTATATTGTGTGGATGAAAAGGTTTGGAAACAACACAAAATTTTCATTTTGGATACACCACTGGGCATTTCTTAGAAAATGAGCAGTTCTCTCACTTTGGGAGACATGTCAGGGATTCTTCCACATCACCTCATGTTTCTTTCAGATGTTCTGAGGCAGAGTTGGGAAACAAGTTTCAAAGATGCTGTGTTCTTTGTGCCAGGGCAGAATGTTATTTGATGTGGTTTGGAGTTATTATACACTCTTTTCAATGAATAAAAGAAATAATAAAATATTTAGGCACAGATTAGCCTAAGAACATGGTTACTTTCAGTGGGGAAGTAGAAACTGCTCCTCTGGGTACTGTGTACTTTGGTTTTCGAGTATTGCTGCTTCAAAAGCTTTGTAAAGAGAAAAAGGAAATCTGCTGGGCACTATAAAGTTGAATGTCATAAGCAAAATAGTCCATATTTGGAAAAAAAAAAAAAAGATGAAAGAACTATTGTAATTATGACACTGATTTGAACATTTTAGGGAAAACCAAGTAAATAATTTATACTCATTCAAAATACTGTATATTTTGTGGAAGACAGTTTATTTCTTGGGGAAAAAAAAAGGATATGAATATAATAACACCAATTTTCAATCCAGTATTTTTGACCAGAGTATGAACTTTTACAAGACCTAAATCTTTTATTAGCTCCTATCTTTATCACTGCAGTCTTCACTTCAGTCAGTTTATATAAACTCCTCATTTTATCTTTGGTAATGTCAAAACTTTTCATCTGGACATCCACAACATTTAATATTTGTTTCATAATTTTGATTCTTTTATTGTGATGAATAAACGATGCTAGATCTATGCTGTGAAAACATGTACTTTTTAAGACAGCAAAAGGATACTTATTCTAGAGTTCAATATCCAGAAGTAGAAGGAAAGTGAAATGACATTTTGTTTCAGAACTCCAACACTCTTCGTGCTCTATAGGGATGTCAATTTTTATTTCAATGTGATCTTTAATTTTAAATATATAAATATCTGTATGATTATGTCTGAATATGCATATATGAACGCAGCTTTGCAAACCTAGCTTAAGAAATTTAAGGAGCAAATTTCCCTCTGGATGTTCTTGATCAGTACCTTCAACATGACTGCTTTTAATCAATAATTTCTACCTACAAGCCCACCAAAAACGTGCTGGCAGGAACAGATGGAGCTGCCCAATACCTGCCAGCAGAACAGTGGGGAGCCCTCCAGGTGGGAAATAGGGATTGAAGCCTCCTCAGCTGGGGGAGGATATGGAGCAGATCTCCCATGGGGAATGTTCTGTCAGCAGGGTGGGCAGCAGGAGGCAAAGGGGGGACTTCTTGTTTGGCTCTTTCCTGAAATAATCAGAACTCATCTGTGCCATGAGCCTGACAGGTGAAAGGGCTGAATGTCATCTTGCCCTGATGGGTCTTGACCACAAACTTGACCACTTTTGAGCCTCATTGTTTT
This sequence comes from Polioptila caerulea, assembly GCA_013397295.1. Lineage (NCBI taxonomy): Eukaryota > Metazoa > Chordata > Aves > Passeriformes > Certhiidae > Polioptila > Polioptila caerulea. The sequence goes on along the minus strand of VYXF01009249.1, from coordinate 422,103 downwards.
ACCTATAATCTCTAGGATGTTGGATGTAAGATCTTAAAGTTTTTATATTTAGATGCCCAAAGCTTCTTGAAAATATATTCTGTAGCTTTATACCAACAAATACCGAATTAAAGTTACTTCATCAGTGTCATTTTTGTTGTTTGTGTAGAACTGTTCTTTGTAATAACTAAAATAATTCTTCCTGAGAAGGTATAGATATCAGACAGAAGGATAATGTTGTGCTGGTATTAAAAAGAGTCACTGCTGGTCCTGGTGATTGCTGGCCTGTTAGCCTGGTATTGATCCAGAGCAAAATAATGCAGTGGTTAATGCAAGGCTTGCTTAATAAAAATGTAAGGAATGTAATGTAATTAATGCCTATTAGTGCTGGCTGAGGGAAAATAGATCCTACCAAGCTACCTTGGCATTGGTTTGGATGAGATTAGAAGCTGATTGATAAAACAAAGATGTTGATGTGAGTCATGTGCCTTGGAAAAAATATCTGTAGCACGAGCTACCTCAGGAGCAGCAGCAGAACAGCACAGTGCTGCAGGTTACCAACAACCAAATGGTTTATTTTCAGTTCTGGTTTCAACCATTTTGGCACCTCAGAATAAAAAATCCAAACCTTTTTAATCTTTGATTACTTTGATTGTAGAGCTGACTGAGCAATCTCACTGCAGTGAGCATCTCTGTTTTACTCTGGAGGATTATCACCAGTCTGGTGGTAGTGGGGTATTTGTGAGGTCAGCTGAGCCACTGTTCACCCAAACTTTCAACAATTATGGACCCTGGAGCTTTTCTCAGTGGGGGCATCAAAACTTCTTTCTGCAAAAATTTCCACTCACAGTGTGGGTAAATATGCAACTTTTGTCACATTTCTGTCTTCATAGCAATAGAGTGGGAATTTCTAGCTAAAGATGTTATAAAATTCCATGCATAAACAGAAAGGTGAGTAAATTTTAGCTGCTCTAGTGCTGCATGTAAGGTTGGGAAAATCTTTATCAAACTAAGGAATCATCAGCTGTCAAGAAAGAGCAATATGTACCTTACTGGTATAGATATTATTTGAGAAGCCTCAAGACAGGAATGACAGTAAGTGGATTTTTGGAGGGTGAGAAAAAAAGGAAGATAGACAGAACAAGCCCCATAGCCAAGTAAAGCAAGACAAATTCCCAATTTTATTTTTAGTAAGATAAAGCAGTCATAGAGAACAGAGCAATATGCTATAAATGAAGAGTGCTGACAAAGCATATGTTGTTAAAATCTGAGGAAGGATAATGAAATAGGACAGAGAAGGCTGAAATTTTGTCAGCATTTCGTAATGCAAATGAAAAGAAGCCATTACAGTTGATCTTTCTTGAGGAAGTGGTCTTCACATATCCATCGGTTAAATCAAAAAGGAGATTAAATGCTTCATTTAAAAAAAACCCACATGATTCTCCATTTAATTTTTCTGTAAGTATCTGGTTAAACTACATTGAGAGTACTAGAAGAGATGAAATGGAGTTTTATTCTCAGTTTTGTTTTTAATTTTAGCTATTACCTTATGTCAAGTTTTGGTGTAGAATTAAAAGAGGTTCTTTTTGGTAAAGGGAAAAAGCAGATGATCATGTGGGGAGGACTGGAGAAACTGGCATTAGGAGAGTTAGTGCTAATTTTAATATAGAGTTGACTTAGAATTTCTGTGCCAAATTCATTTTTGTTTTAAGGGCTAAGTTTGCTAAAATATGTCTCTGAAAAGATCCTAGACAACTTAAGTCTAGATTTTCAAACTAAGATTACACCTAAGATTGCTTTTCTTCTCTGCTGCTACCTTTGTGAGCTCATAAAAGTGACGAGAGTTCCCTCACTGTTGATATGGTTAAATAATAAGAGATGTAAATCAGTGCCCCTGTGTGCAGAGCTCATCCTCAAGGCAGCCATGCTATTGTTATATAGATTTTTTTTTTATATATATAGGGATATTTTTAACTGCCTTCTTGCTTAGTGTGCATTACTGTAACTCCAGGGTGGTCAGGATAACGAAACAAGAACATGAGTAAACCCCAGACTAATTACTGGTAAACCTGAAGCTAATATTGGTTCAATATTCCTAAATACCCATATACCTTACATAGTGATAATGTATTTTGTTTTTTCAGAACTATGCCCTTTGGTTCACGACCTCTTTTTGGGGTGAGGGGAAAATTATTGAATGTAATGTAAGGCAAGTTGTCATTTGTGCTGTGCTAGAAGTATGAGGAATGCTTTAAATCTTCCATTGGAAGCAGATTTCTGACTTTCCAAATCTTCTCTCTTAACTGGAGATTCTTTTGAACATCAGAAACATGAAGGACCTTCTCATAAGTTAGCCACAGGCTCAATTAACTGCATCTCTAGCTGGTATTGAACAAATATTTCTTCGAAAGCAAAAGTATTTTTCAATTTTTTTGACATTTTTCCTTTAAGTGATATAAAAAAAGGCTGGTGTAATTCACCATTGGTATGATTTGCCAGGAACACACACTCATCCTGCCTGGGCCTGGGATCCCTGCAGCCCCTGACCCAGGCTGGCTAGCTGAACAAAAGGAAGCCTTAATTAAATGATTACGTAAATTCCCTTTGGAGAAGCTGAATAAAATTCATTACATGTAGGATTTCCAGCTCTGAGCAGATGTGAAAGGAAATCTGGAAGCCTTGTGAACTGGCAGAGAAATCCCAAATCTATACTATTGAAAAATGATGGGATGAGAGATGATTATTTTTGGAGGAATTGCATCCCCTTTTGAGGCACTCTTGTTATTTCTCAGCCTCGCTCGTGTCTGGGAGGTTTGTTTGGTGTTGATTCAATACTTTGGGCTCAGGACTGACAGTGTGGCTGGTGCCAAAGAGGGGAGATGGAGGTTTGCTGCACATTGTGCAAACTTGTCAGAAGGGAAGCAGGGAAACATCTGTTTCTCTGACATGACAAGGTGCTGGTGAACAGCAGATATTACATGTAGGGCTTGTTGGCTTTGTACAGCCAAAATATTTTGCAGGAATCTGTCAGTTTGATGTTTTGGGTGAAGAGGGGAAGGGGAAGAAGGACTTCCCAAAATACTGTGTGAGAACTGTGCTGAAATCATCTAAAATGACTGTGTTTGAATGTTCTGAACATGGAGAGCAGAACCTTGGGCAGGGGCTGTGATGGGCCTTATATCCCTCTCAAATACCATCCTTAACACCAATGTTGAAAGGAAGGAGTGTGAGTATAACTTTGAAAATAATATTTCAACCTGCCAGTTCCAGGTAACCGCTCAAAACACTTTATTTTTCTCAATTTAGACCAACCATGGATTTTGAAATACTAAAATGCTTCAGCCAAGTATTGGCACCACCTTGCAAGAGTTTAATTGCCTGCCTATGTTGGTACTTTTTGTCTAAAAACAACCATTAGAAAATGGATTTTAGAGGTTGTTGTTTACTCTGGTATTCAATGGCTTGTCATGATGGAAGAGTCATTTCTCCCCTTTCAGGATGGAGCTCAAACTCTGAGTCTGTATCCCTTCCACAAAAACATTCCAGAGGTTCCAGAGCACCAGTGTTACAGCACATTTAACTGTTTAACAGCTGGGATTTTATGAGATCTGCTCTGCTAATAATGCTGAGAGTAAAAAACCTGACGAGGTTATTTAACAGCAGCACATTCTCCCAGTTCTCCTGTGCCTTCCTAATGGCACCACACAGGAAGCAGAACTGCTCACCGACCAGTTCAATTATTTTTCTGTAACTGGACATTTTGCTAATGGTAATCCATTAGAATCTCCTTGTACTGCTGGCAGGTCTTTATTTATCCATGGGACTGAAAGCATTTAAAATCTCTCTGGAAAAACATCTTTGTAGACAGAAGTGAATAGTCCCCTGAAAAGAGGTGGACACCTCCCGCTCTTTCCTCTTTAGTAAGGACTTCTAAATGGAAATAAGATGTTCTGGAAGTATTGGTTCTTGTTTTATGCTGAATAACAATGGTGATGATGATTATAAAAATAGATTGAATCAGACTATTTGCATATGGTTTTTCCAGCAGTAGTTTCTGTTGTTTCCTTCATTGCTGTCACTTAGAATCTACCCATGAGCAGAGTGAGCCACGTTGGGGGCTGATCTGTCTGCACACTGTGCTGCTTTTCCATCAGCTGGGAGAACTCTGGGTTTGGGGGGCTGATCTGTCTGCACAGCTTTTCCATCCGCTGGGATAACTCTGGGTTTGGGGGGCTGATCTGTCTGCACAGCTTTTCCATCCGCTGGGATAACTCTGGGTTTGGGGGGCTGATCTGTCTGCACAGCTTTTCCATCAGCGGGGATAATTTTGGCACACTCCCGCTTTCTGTGCAGTCTTGGATCCCACAAGTGCCAGCGTTGGCAAAGAGGAGGACAGCCAAGCCTGGGGAACAGAGGGAGAGCAGGAGCAGATATTTTAAACTGCAGTCCCAGTGTATTTTCTGAGTCCTGCGTGCCTTGAGTGGCAGCAATTTAGCAATTTGCTGGGTAAGTTGTTGTTTTAGAGAAAAATTCCAGATATTACTGTCCACCGACTCAGACAGAATCTCTGCCTGTTTATTTCAGTCCTTGACCTTTGCCATGGAGTTGTCTTTCACTTTCTGCAGTACAGCAAATTTCCAACCAATTTTCAGCTCTGGGTTAGCTAATAGTTTTGTGTGAGGAGGTTCACACTGGTTTAAATAACTTTTTTTTTTTTTTTTGAAAGCTGTGAGAACGCAACCATAAAAAAAAAAAAAAAGGAAAGAAAG
>VYXF01009249.1:381329-399085 GCA_013397295.1 Polioptila caerulea | reverse complement strand
CTTTTTTTTTTTTTTTTTTTCTGAGCTGTTTTCATCAGAACCAAGTGACTTTTGTGCTTTACCAAATGCCAGAGTACAGCAGATAGGTTCACTAACCACAAAAGGAATTTCTTGAGATTATGTTTAAGTAAATGAACTACTTCTCCTAAAAACCTGTCTGTAAAGGGTGTAAATGATTCTGACAGCACTCAGATTCCACCCATGTGTCTTCTGCAGTTATCAAATATAGACTTTCTGTCATTATTTAGTCAACCATTATAGTCTTTATTAAAAAAAAAACAACAAAAAAACCCCAACATACCAGTACCCCAACAATCTGTTATGTACTGTCACTTTCCTTGAAAACTTCTGCTTTCTATTTTAAGTGAACAATAAATGTCCCTACTCTAAAGATACTTAAATTGCAGCACTTATTCCCAGCTGCACTGAGCCTATCCATGTTTTTAGGCACTGATGAGTCTCAGCAAAAATTACTGAATACTGACTCACTGGTGACATTTTGGAACCATGCCTTAAATTTTTTGTAGGGCTTTTTTAGATATAAAATAGAAAACCAATCAGTTTGATGTCGTTCGTGTTATCCCTCTCCTGGAAGAGGAGGACTCATTGCAAAGTTGGACCCGAAAATACCAAATTCATACCAGAAATGTCCCTACCAACGTGGCCCAGGTCTGTTTGCTTCAGGTAAATCAGTGGGAAGGATACAATCTCTCTATTCAACACTTATTACTCAACCAAAACATAGAAGATTATATTTTTTTAACTATCATGAAACTACAGGACAATTATATGCTTTTTCTGTCTCAATCTGAGTTTTTTTTTTTTTTTTTTTAAGAATGTTTGCTAATTATAGATCCAGGAATTTTTTCCCCTACGTTGAATTTTACCTGTTGAGTTACAGTGTGTTAGCACAAGACAGTAAAAAAAATTTAGACAGAAACTCAAGTTTCATTTTGACAAAGTAGCATGTACTAAGGTTGAGAATATTATATATAAAACCAGCATAATATATATCTTCTTTATAAACCATTTTGACATTTTCTTGGGTTTGATATTTGAAAACATTACAACTATTCACCTGAATACAGTTTTAAATCTTGAGTCTTGACAGTTAAAGCCCAATATTGGAGGAAATAGTCTTAACAGCAATCATCAGTCCAGTACACTCTGCTGCAATTATCTAGAAATCTTTCCACGCTACTCCTGTTGTGGAAGAGAGGAAATGCTTTCCATAAACTGTTTTTTCTGCCTGTCAAAAATAAAAGCATATCTTCATTTCTATCCTAAAGACACTCATTTTACCTAATAATTACTTTATTAGCATAAATGTCCAGTTCAGGTACATAAAAAACTTTCTAAAAATAATGTGCACATACATTGTGTTTGTTCTATGCCTTTTTTACTTGGAATTTTTTTCTTTTTTTACCCTTTCATAGATTTATATGGAAGAGGTTTGATTTTATTTCATAATTATTTTTTTTAATACTGATTTAAGTTATGCACAGGATTTTTAAGGGCTTGGATTTATTTAAAGATTTTTTTTTAATAAACCAAAAGGGTGTTTTTTCATCTTGGAGTGCAATTTTTAAAGATTGTTCCATGACACACACCTGTCTGCTATACCTTGATGAGAACCAATTAAGGCTGGATCTCTTGGTAAACACTCTTGGAAGCTCCCCATGATGGAAGTGATGACCTTGGTCAGAAAAGATGAATCTCTTGGCTTAGCAGCTCTGTTATTTGAAGAGAGAAGAGACAGAAGATTGAGATCATAGAATCGTTTTTTGGCATTATAAGTTGTAGAAAAAATGGTGCCTGATATGGTAAAAGGTGGAAAAGTGAGCGTGGTTTTGGTTATTGACTTCCAGCATTTGGGGTGTTTTCATTCATTTCTCTCTGTCAAAGTCCCTGCACTTCTGGACTTCCTTTACTCTTAAGTACTCTGAAGTGTTCAGCTCTTCCAGGACATGGTGGAAAGCTTAAAATATGCTATAAACTGAGAAAATCTGACTGCTCAGCTCTCAGGAGCTGTGCTGTTGGTGATGAGGGGGGAAATGTCTCTGTGCCTCTCCCTGGTGAGCAGAACTCAGCAGGCAAATAATACTTTTAACCCCAATGTATTCTTCCTGTATTTCACATGAAATTCTTGCTTCTTTAGACTGGCCAGGCTTAACGCCCCAGTCCCCTTCATTTGTTGAGGATTCTGCTACAAACCAGGCACGGATTCCTGGACATTTCTGCAAATTCCAGTGTTCTGGGCTGTTCTGTTAGTGGTGAAACACCAATTTCTGTTTCAAACGTGATCACACAGAGTTGAACTGAAAATGACATTTTTAAGCGTCACTTCAGACACACCCTGAGCACTCCAGCTCTTTGCAATTTGCACCTGCAGAAAGCTCCAGAGCTGCTGGGCAGGTGGGTGAGGATCACATCTGAGGATGCTCGTGCTCCTGCCCCCGAGCTCAGCAGAATCTTGCTTCTGAGGGAATGCAGCTGAAGGAGCTGCAAGTTTCCCCGGGAATTTCCTCAGTACTTTCCCAGTGTTGGGTGAAGATCTGCCTTGAAAGACACCGTGGCTGTGTCTGGCACAGGCTCTTTGCCTGCTTCCACCTCACTGTTACCAACTTTGGGTTTTGTGTAGGCAAACTGACCCAGCCAGGACTGAATCACGTTAAATAATACCTCTGTAGAATCATTCTAAAAGCACAGAAATGAGCAGGGAAGGCTGTTTCATTTTTACTATAAACATGTGAGACTATTTTTCTCTCTGAATTATGGTACCTGTAACACTACAAAGCCTTTTAGAAGTCTCTAAGAACTATTAATCAAACATTTCCTCTAGACAATGCAGGATTCTTTTACCAGTTGTTCTAATTTTTTGCCCATGCAAAATTTTGTCCTCCTATTTTCATCACTAAGGGAGGGAAGACACCATAGGTATTGTCAGAGATAGAAATTTTACTGTGATATACACACCAACATATGTTATTTTTTTGTTCCAAATGAAACAAATTCCAGGTCACTTCATAGTTATGGGCCAATACTCAATCAAATAGGACCCTCAGAGTCTAGACATCACAAAGCCCTGCTATTTTTATCTTTTTGACACACTGTAAACTCCAACAAAGCTGATTAAATCTTTTATAGTGTTATATTTTGTACTTAGAGCAATTGAAATTGGTTCTCATCCTTTTAGTGCATGACTAGGTAAGAAAAAACAAGCAAAACACTTAACTTTAATTGGACATAATTTATATGTCTGTGCACAAAATAAAAATGAATAAGTTTATGATTGCAAACTGTCTAGCTTGGTTTAAAAATGCACAAGAACTATTTCTAAGTTTCTGTGTTAAAGCTGAATTAAACATGTAAGATAATCTTTAAAATTAATAAGTAAAACAGATTTTTTTTTTTTTAAGCTCAAATACTTAGTGTTGGCCCACAAAGCTATTTTTTCATGTGATTATAGATCACAGCATTTTAATAGCAAATTTTTACCCCAAAATCATAAATAGAACATGCACATTGATACTAACATCATCTACTGAAAAGTCTTAATGTATTGCAAATGGGATGAAAACTTTGTGTTTTGCTGTTTAAAGTAAGGATTCATCCAGCAAATTGTTAAAGATTTCATCCAGCCCTGTGAAATTTCATTTTATTTCGGGCTTGAGAACTGTTTGCATGTTTGAATTCCAGTTCTGCTGGTGGAAAAGTGAGCTTGGTAAATTCCTCCTCAGCCCGCAGACATTTCTGAGGTTGTGTGGGAGAGCAGAAGTGTTCATCAGACACAGGCCTTGGGTTTCCATCAGAATTTCCAGAGTTTGGTATTGCTGTGATCCTCTAAACATCTTCCTTTGAGGGGAACTTACCTTAATACAATTTCTGAGTCTAATGAGGAGCTGAGCTGGCTCCTGATGGTCCGTGCAGAGGTGGTTGATGTGTGTAAATGTGGTCACCAACACTTTTGCAAAGTCAGACAGACCTGGGGGGCTGCACCCAGCTGTTCTACTGCACGATTACGCTTTGTAAAGAACATTTACAAGCACTTTCCCGGTGACATTTATACACCTTGGCGATGTAAACATCTGTAACGAGAGTGCTGATGTGTTACAATCCTGCCGGTGCTGGGTACTTTAATTGTTTCGGTAATTAACACTTCTTTAGCTCCCCTCATGCCGTTTTCTCAGTGAGACCCCAGCAGCAGCCACCTCTGCCACACGCAGACATCAAACCATTACAGCAGCTGACACAGCGCAGCCTTGAGATGTGTGACACTAATTAAATCAAAATCCCCAAATTAAAAATAGGTTCCTTATAACTAATGAGGAGTGACCATCTACATGAGACAATATTCATTTTTTACTTCATTGATCATAAATTACTGCTGTGGTGTGTTGTAGTAAATCACCACAACATCCATTAGCAAAGCTTTTTTGTCCTTGCAAGTACAAAGAATATTAATTATTTTTTGCTTCCTGAGAACATTTCTTTTTTCCTCATCTTCATTGTCAAAATTTTGCAAAGCCATTCCTTAAAAATATAAATTTTCAATGACTTTGCCTATATTGGTGCATACAAGGACCTCCCTTTATATTCTGATACATCTTACATGCAAGAGCTGAGTAAATGTGTGGATTAGGTTTTTAATTTTTAGGGTCTGTGGCAAACAGCACAAATTCTCTCATCTCTATGGGAAGTTTTATGGCTCAGACTGAAGCTGTGGTCATTGAACAAGATAGAAAAATATTAAAATGCATTGATGCATAACTGTATTATGTTGGACCATTGTGATGAAAGATTATAATGGTGAGAATTGTTTTATTGTTGTTTTTAACCAAAAAAAGCTACTGCCACACTGAGCTTTGCAAGAGTAGGCAGAGATTTGATTTTTAGGAAAAAAAATTATGTTAGATCTATTCTCTTGTAGGTTCTTCATTCTTGCTTCCAAACACCAACCAGTTTTCTCTACAGATTAATATTTTAATTTAGGTATATGAATATTTTAATTTAAGCGTTTCCTGACTGCAAAGAGGGTTTTTGATAGCTTGTATGAGATAATCCTTTATCTTCCATCCTATCTAATACTGTGAAACTACATCTTCTCATTTATGGCAATTTTAAATGAAAATTTTAAGGTGAAAGGTGAAATTTAGGAATGTTTAAGCAGTATCAGAGCAATATCTTAAAAACTATGCAGGACATGTTTCTAATATCTCTATTTACAATTCCAGGTTATTATGGAATGGGAAATGGGGAAGGTGAGGTACCATATTAGCATGGTATGGGGTCATATGTGCATATGAAGCTTATATGAGGTAGAGAGAAGGTTTTGATTTAAGCCAAAGGCAAAATTGAGGATATTTATCTTAATTTTGGTAAAGGCTGGATTTTTATAACCTGTTCTATTGGAATGAAAATGTCTTTTTGCACAAATATGCAACCCTGCTGACCATAACAGACAGCAGACATAGCAGACCTCATCAATCCTTTAAATCTATAATTTTTCACTGACATCAGGAAAAAATAGCAAGCACCAACTTATTTTGGACTTTAGGTCCTTTTCAGTTCCTCTGTAAAGTAAAGTTAGGTGTTTGTGTTACCCTCTCTCCTGAATTTAATTTTCATTCTGGTGCAGTGTTGCAGTCTTTGAGCACTATATATTTATTAATTTATTTATTACATTGATCTCCTGACATGGAGGGAATGAATATTGGAACTCCCCAGGCTACACTAGTCCCAGCTCCTCTCCACTTCTCTTTGCCATCGTGTGTTCTTTGGTTCTTTTCTGTAACCAGACAGACTACAGAACAATCAGGGTGAGATAAGGTTTGGAGTTCTAGTTCTAGTAATTCATGTCTTGTGGCCATGAATTTCAGTGATCACCTTTAACATTTTTTCAAAAAAGCCCCCCTAAAAAAATTCCACTTTGCCATTGTATTTAATCCAGACATTGTTACATTTAGAGTTGTTCAGTACAAAAATACTCCAGTCTTGTTGAATGGTTGCATTAGATGGAGTTGCCTGAGGAGGTGATCTTTTCTCCCTTTGCTTGGTGAATTTTCTAGCTTGAGATAATTTAGGGATGCAAAACGCCCAACTTCATTTAGGAGTATAGATGGGCTTTGCTGTTAGCGAGCTGATTTTACTATTATCAGTCTGAATGCCTGCATGGCTTTTATAGCATTAGGGGCAGCACTAATGTTAGGTGGAAACCACACTTAATTCAGGTCCCAGTTCTGGTGGCTGCTCTTGGCCTGGCCACCCCAAGAGCTGTGCTCTGGCTCCAGCTCCATCCCAGCCTGAGACTGCCCAGAGGGATTTGGGGATAATGATTCAGTGCTGAACTGCTTTAGAAGGGTTTCCTCCACCTCTTTTCCCTGTTCATCAGCTTTTGTGCATCCTTCAGCAGAGTTTCCCCCTGTCTCCAGTGGCCATCAGCTCCATTACAGGAGCAAGGGTGAGTCCTGTGGCTCTGTGAATTATTTACATCTGTGCAGTGAAGATGAGCAAGTGTGTGACACGCAGAAAGCAGTGAGCAGGAAACAGAGCCAGAGGGGAAGGGTTTGCTGGAGAGGCATCTCAGACAGGGCTGGCAGAGCCCTCATCGGGGCACTGTGCAAACAGTGCTCGTGGCTTGAAAAGAAGTATTTAAAAAACTAAAGTTGTTGTGCAATATTAGATTTAGACTGTCTTGCTGTTTGCTTTTGTCTGGTGTGTACAAATCCACCCAGAGGAGAAGGAGAATGTAGAGCAGTACTCTGCAAGTGTGGTGCTCATGAAGCCAATATCCACATGCTGTGTGCTGCACCCCTGAGTTCATTTCTGCACAATTTTAGTGCTGAGAGTGTCACAGGAGTACAGGGGTGGGAGTTTTGTGAGCCACTGGGAGCCCTGTTAAGCTTTACAGACAAATAACCTCTTGGGCTCTTTTACCTGCTGTAATGCATAGAATTGGGAACCATCCTTTGAAACTGAACTTAAATGTGGATTTCTTTTTTTTAATTATGTGTTTTTGACTGACCAAATTATATACCACAGAATCATTTAGGTTTGAAAAGCCTGCTAAGATTATTGAGTCCAGCACCACTGTGTTCACCACTAACCGATGTCTCCAAGGGCCACATCTACATGTATTTTAAATATCTCCAAGGGATGGTGACCCCCACCACTACCCTGGGCAGCCTGTCCCAGTGCTGGGTCACCATTTTGAGGCAGAATTTTTTTTCCCAATATCCAATCTAAACTTCTCACCATGCAAATTGAGGCAATTTCCCATTGCCCTGTCACTTTGGAGAAGGCACAAACACCCCCGGCCCCCGGCTGCCCCCTCCTGTCACGGAGTTGTGCAGAGCCAGAAGGTTCCCCTGAGCCTCCTTTTCTCGAGGCTGAGCCCCTTTCCAACTCCCTCAGGAATTCTTCAGCCCCTTCCCAGCTCCATTCCCTTCCCTGGACTCGCTCCAGCCCCTTGAAGTCTGTCATGTACAGGGAGCACAAAACTGAGCACAGGATTTAAGATTAAGCCTAAGCTGGTCAATGCAAGTCCTTGATTGGGGTTGGGAACATTTGGCTTGGGTAGGTGTTTTCAGCCTTGGGTTAGATTTGGGAACGTTGGGCTCGGGGAGCTGTTTTCAGCCTTGGATTAGATTTGGGAATGCTGGGCTCAGGGAGCTGTTTTGCGTCCCTGGTTGGATTTGGGAATGTTTGGCTCAGGGAGCTGTTTTCAGTCTCGAGTTGGATTTGGGAACGTTGGGCTCGGGGAGCTGTTTTTCAGTCTCGAGTTGGATTTGGGAATGTTGGGCTTTGGGAGCTGTTTTGTGTCCCTGGTTGGATTTGGGAATGTTTGGCTCAGGGAGCTGTTTTCAGTCCCTGGTTGGATTTGGGAATGTTTGGGAGCTGTTTTGTGTCCCTGGTTGGATTTGGGAATGTTGGGCTTGGGGAGCTGTTTTCAGTCCCTGGTTGGATTTGGGAATGTTTGGGAGCTGTTTTCCTGTTGCCAGCCCCACGCACAGAGCGAGGGCAGGAGCCACACTTGTCACCAGGTGAGTGAGGGCCATGAGCCTGTCAGACTGTGGTGACTCAAAGGCATCCTCTGATTTCTAAAGTTCTTCCTTTTCTCTTTTGTTTCTGTTTGTTTCGGTGTTGGTTTCCACGGTCTTAACTCCTCTCTTAGCTTTGGTCATAAGCCATGACTTTTGTGTGCTCTAGCTGCATTTGCTCACTTGCCAGCTCACAAAGCCTCTGGTTGCCACTGGTTTCATTGTTTCTTGTGAAGTATTATTTTGGAGATAAAATGCTGTGTCTGTGAGGTCAGAGTTTACACTTGTGCTGTTACAGCACAATACTTCTACTTTGAACTTCTTTCCAGTTATTCACATCCTGCTGTAAATGTTTATGATTTTCCTTCTTGCATGGGCAGCTGAATACCTGATTTAATTGGAGGTGACTTCAAATTTATATTAATCAGCAGTCTTACGTTGTTGAATCAAGCATATGGATAAAAGTAACTATGGATAAGGGGTTACTTATGCAACATAAATCCTTATTAAATATGAAATTCTTTCTTTGCATATATATAAGATAGCACAGAGTAAAGATTTTAAGTAATTTCAATACATTTACCTCAGTGTTTAAACATCTTGGTATTAGAAATGTGCCTCTAGCCTGTATAAAAATTGACTTTACAAAGCAGTTGTGATACCATTAGATACCCTATGTTTACACTTACATTCAATAACTACAGAAATCAATACATAGTGTTCAACTTCATGTGAAAGTTCAAATATTTAACTTAAAAAAACACAAAAAATCGAACCAAAAAAGCAAAACCCAATGCAAAACCATCTAATTTTCCAATAAAAGCAACATCTTCATTAAAGTACAATATGTCTTGTCTTGGCATGGTCAGAGACATTACTTTAAGATGTTGTAACTATAATTTTTCTAAAGCAAGCACTTTTAAACTCCCTGATTTTCGATAATGAACTGGGCAGAAAATAAATTGAAAATCTGACCTGTGAGAAGACTACTCACAACTAAGATTGTATCAGATATTTTGTGTTACTTTGGCCACATATTGCAGATTGTTTCTTGTTGCTAAGCGTGATTTTAAAGAATAAAATTTTGAAATCAGTTCTGTAAACTTAAATGTCATATTCCACACTTTGAGTCCACAGTAGAAGTGGTGTACCAGCAGTGCTTTGGAAGAAAATTAACAGAGAAAAATCCTCACAATTTTATATTTGTGTTTTCCACACACAAATATAAAAAACACATACTCTTTTCTACCATAGGATTTTCATTTAAACCCCATATTTATCCAGAGAGATGCCAAGATTTGTGTCAGTTCTTCTTCTTTAAGATAGAATTGAATTCAAAGGTTGTGGAATAAGGTTTTGTTCAGGATAACTGCTCACTGTGGAGAAGATTCACTCCAAGACAAGTAGGAGAGCAGGAAGGATGTGCAAGTCACTGATGTACAGCACCAAGGGGAATTTTGAAGACATCCCTCAGTTTGGGATAATTAGTTCTCCTGGCTGAGGACAGCCCAGGGTTAGAGCTGCTCAAAAAATGCTGGTCTTGAGGTAAATGGGATGCAGTGATGTAAAAGCAAGTACCACATTTGTCTGCCTTGTCTCTCGCTTAAAATTCCAACTATTTGCCTAAGTTGATCAAGGAGAAAAGACTTTGTAAAAACATAGCTGAGAGAAACAAAGGTGAAAAAATAAACACAGAAGTAGCATCTTTGATGCTCTTGTTTGGTAGCAGTTGTCAAATCAAAGCGTGGTTTATTGAATTTCCAATAAATGGGTGTGCATGTTTTACTGTAATTTAATAACTTCTTGTGGAACTTAAATTTGTGTCGTGCACCCAAGTATGGATGGAAATTTGCAAATATCTTTTAATCATACTTTGCAACCCCCTAAACTTAGTATGTAAAGTTGTACCTTAATTTATGTTAGATTAGAGAGAATGTTTCTCTATTAGAGAATGTTTTCTTCAGAAGAAGGAAATATACATCATGAAATACTGTTCATTCATAATTTTTGCTAATTAACACTAGTATATTGCTTATGGTAATAAAAATAGTGGAAATAACTTGTATGTAGAGTCTTAGTTGCATTCTGCAGTTTGAAATTTAGTAGAGCAGGAGCCTGAGGTGAGGTGGGCAGAGTTCTCATTGAGCACAAATTCACAGATGCCATATGAGGAGTCAATGGTGAAATGTCTCTGCTGGTTCTGCCAGAGGCCTTTAATACTTTCTCACTCTGCTTTAGTGTGAACCCAGAGCTCGTGGTTGATTCCTGCCCTTGTCTCCTGCTGGGGACATCACCAGGGCTCCCTTAGCTCTCCCCAGCCCTCCCAAGCTAAGGGCACCTTCCCTGAGGGGGAGTGCCCTGTGAGCAGCTATTGCCAAAACACCGTCCAGTTTCCTTCCAGTGAGTGTGGCACGGTGTGCCCAAATCAGAAATGGCTTTCCGAGGTGATTACACAGCCAAAGAAATCTGGATCCAAAATGAATCTCTCTCCTGTTTCCAGCTTGTCTATCTCTGGGCACAGGTGGTTTTCTGGAGATTCAGGGAAAGCAGCAGTAATCCATCCACCTGGCCATGGAATGTGCCTGGCCTTGGTGCCCTCACTGATCCTGACCCCCACCCCCTATCCCTAGGGAAGCACCCAGTGCCCAAACCCCCTCCCCTAGGGCTGGGACAGCCCTGCCTGCAGCCCTGGGGGCTCTCCCGTGGCCCTGGCTCGGCTTCTGCAGCTCAGCTCTTTTCCCATTGCTCAGCCATCTGTTCTGAGACAATTACTCACGGAAACAGTTGGATATTCTGCTGCCTGAGCCGACTCTCTTGAGCTGCTTGCATCCTCTTTGCCCTCCAAGCAGTGTCCCAGGATGAATGTTTGAAACATCGAGATGTTGTATTACCATAATTGCAGCCAGTAGTTTTGACTCTTTTTCCACCAACTGGCAAGGCTAGGAATTATTGTGTCTTTTGAAGGGAAGAAAAGACACTATCCATCTTTTATATTCTTAGCATTCTTGCACTGATGTAAAATACACCGAGATTGTTTTGAAGAAGAACACTTTTAAATTCCTTTTCCCGAAGTTCACTTGATAACACTGCCAGAAGTGGCTGTCTGTTAAAGGGAAAGTGAAGAGGAGTAAACAAGATAAAAAGCTACTCTTCTTTATTTGCATTAGACATTTCAGAAAGTGCAGCAGCTGGGAAGGATTCAGTGGGAGAAGCAAGTGCTGCTTCAAAGGCATCACAACATGCAGCTTGATTTGGCTTTTTATTTTTTTTTTATTTTTTTTTTTCAATAGAGGTGGTAGAAGTTGTGGGCAGGGAGGCCTGATGTCTTATTCTACTGGTGTTGATGGCTGAGACTTATTACCCTTTAGAGTTATGATGAAGACAAATCACAAAGCTGTGATAAAGCAGGACTTTTTGGGGCTGAAGTTCATCTTCATTTTTAAGTCAAGTTGACTTCCAAAGCATCAAGCTTTAGCAAGTCAAAGCACAAATGAATTTATCTTAATCACATGAATAAGGAAATCACTTCCAATCTTCTGCCTTCTACAAGTGGTGCACAATATTACTCTCAAAACCAAAACAATTTGAGTAGTACTTCCTGGAGTGTTTTTCAGTGTCCCATTCTGTGTTCCCAATCAAATAAATCTAATTAGGAAGATCCTCTAGTAGTATTTTGAGTTAGAGAATACTTTTAGAATTGCACAATATTTGTGTCCTAGAGGAATCTTGTATTTTAAAAGCAAGTAGCATCAAATCAAAAATGTTATAGACAGGAACATGTCAGATAATCTATTAAAGCTTCAATTGTTAATAAGAGATTCCTTCTTTCACTTATTAAATTTAGGATATATGTACATATGTTTATACAGTTTTGGTCACAGATCTCAGGTTTTCTGTTTGCTAAAGTATGAAAACCATCTGGTGATCTAAGGTTTATAGTAATCCAAGTACCATAGTTCACATGCTTCACAGATTTTTTTTTTTTTTAATCAATATTCTCTGTTTTAGAATAAAAGACCTTTTTTACTCCTCACATTCTATCCCAGATGCTCTAACATCTAACACAAAGAATAAGCAAGTTATTACTGGCAAATTAGAAAATTAGTTGGGTTTTGGTACATGTGGGGTGCCTTCCAGTCCTGATGCAGCTGAAATGGGAATCAAATGAAACCTTGTGGTTTTGTATGACCTGCCTGACACTGAGCATTGGGCTGCTTTATTTATTTACCTTCCTTGAAAGGTCTGCAGAGTCAAACCAGTCCTGGAGGAGTGCTGGCACTGCCAGGGCTCACAGGTTCTGTAGGGAACTTCACGTGCATGGGATGCTTCATGGCACGACGTGTCCTGACTTCAGGGTACAAAAAGAGGAATAAAATCCCTGAAACACAAACTCTCTGGTTGTCTGTTTCTCATTACCACAGCCATCAAATCCTGATGTGCAGGATAAGTTTTGATCAACATTCAGTGTCCTGTTGTTAAGTTCCTCTTATATTTTACTGAAAAATACAGGGAAGATGTTTTCTTTGTGAAACATTTTAATCCCTCTACATTTGAATTGCGTGTATTTAACCCAGAGCATGGTGAGAATAGTTTGTGTTTCATCCTGGGAGCACACAAATCCTTTGAGACAGGGTACATCCATCCCCACAAGCATTGCCTTTCCTTCCCTAGAGGCAGCGTGCTGTGTCCCTGTTAGTCAGGAATTCCTCAAGGATGTCATTGGTGTCCCTCCATGGGTGAAAGGTGTGGAGCTGGAAGGTCAGAGGAGGCAGCAGGGCACTGCATCCCATTTTCCTGCACAGGGCATGTGCCCTGTTAGGGGCTCCTGCTGTGCTTGGGGAAGGAGAGCACTGCCCTGTGCTATTGGGGCTTTCTGTTTGGGACTAATTTTGTATATTAGATTTTTTACTTAATGGTCTGTGCTAAGAGGCATCTCCATTTGTTCTAGAAGTTGTAGATTCCCCTCAAATGGTTTGTCCTTGACTCCAAGAGACAAGACCTGAGAAAGCTGAGATTTTCCAATTTATTAATTAAGGAGCTTTCAGCTACTGCCAGTGATTTCTGTCCTTCCTCCTGGAGTTAGTGCCTCGAGGGAGGTGAAAGCATCCTGCACTTGAGCACTGTGCACCCAAGGATAGATGTCCCTAATCCTGTTACAAGCTGCCAGTGGTCAGCACAGACCCAAGGCTCCAACACAAGAGATCAAGGAGGTTCAAGCTGGTTCCCTAAAAAATTTCCACCCCTTTGTTCTGTGAGTCGCTAGTGATACACAATGTGTAAATTATGGCTTAACCTCTAACTGAGCCAAACGCTTCAGACCTCCAGATGTTCTTGTGTTAAAAATCTCAAAGTTTTTATAATGTGGAATTATGGGGGAAGGTTTATCAGAACCCTTTCTAAGAGATAAACAAAAGTGAGTCTCAAGAGTCCCTAAGCTCCCTCAAAGCTCCCTGAACCAAACACTTCAGAGAAAAGGGGGCAGAGCTGAGTGATTGCAGCTGGGGTGGTGTCCCAAAGGGAGCAATCACAGCATCCTTGTCCTCTCCCTTGCCCCTGGACTGTGCAGTTTCTGGGTTATCTCCTGGGCTGGAGCAACAGCTTCTCTCATCTAATGCAGCCACAAATATGTGACACTTATATGTATTTTCATAAATATCTACAATTATCTGCATAGCACAATACTGGAAGTAAACATTTGTACCTATTACTCTTGATAGGATATTCAAAGGACAATTGAAAATCTTATGATGCTTTTTTGTGTTTACAAAGCTTATTTTAGCCACTATAAAACACCTTTATTTTAAGAAATAATCCTATGAACCATTGATTTGTAATTGCACTAATCATATCTTGACTCCATGTGTTGTAACACGGCCCTTAAATCTGCCAAATGGTCAAAATCTTCAAAATTAGTTAATATAAAGTTTGTTACCTTAGCTTTAAAAAGCAAACTTTGCCTTGTTGTGGATGTAAAAACATGTGTAAGAAATTTCCCATCTGTTCTCTAGGTCCTGAGGAATCAGATTTCAAGTGCAGCCCAAATTTCATCAACTGCATTGGTACCAACAAATGCATCCACTTGTCCCAGCTCTGCAATGGGGTCTACGACTGCTCCGATGGCTACGACGAAGGAGTTCATTGCAGGGGTGAGTGAAAATTGCTTTAACCTCAAATCTTCCACTGTATTTTCTGTTTTGAGTTCAAAAAGAATCAGAATTTACTCCTTGGGAATACATATAGGTGTGTATGTGTGTGTGAATACATGAGAAACACCCAAAAGGAAACTGATAGCAGAGTATTTTAATATGTGTTTCAAGTTAATTTAAAACAATGTTTTGTGTGAATGAAATGCAAGTAAAAAGCAGGCAGAGATTTTTAGACTTTTCCTGCATTAGTTATTAAGCTTACATGATGAGAACTCTTCTATCAAAAGAAAGATGAGGAAACTCTTTATGAGCAAAAGTTGGGCAGCACAATGTTTTCCAGGATGATTTTTATTTTCTTTATAACTTCTACTTTAAAAAAAAAAACAACAAAAAAACAAAAAAACAAAAAAACAAACAAGCCAAAGAAAAATCTATCAATTTTTTGGTGAACATTATTTTGCTTGGAGGACTTTGTTTCAGGAGGGTTTTATGCAAATAAAAACTGTTTAATAGTGTGGTCACCAAATTCTGACAACGCGAAATTTTAACTAGAAATTAGTGAAGGTCAGCTATTTAATATCTCAGCTCTACTGAGATGGCTTTTTGAGATCTGCATTTGAGATAGTTACAGGGCCAAATCTTGGATACCTTGAATCAGTTATTTTTAATCAGCAGATTTCCAGATGAATGACTGTTGATGAGGCTCAACATGTTCCAAACCAGAAACTCAGAGACAGGTGCTGGGTCTTCTGCTGCAATCCAATGTGACATTCTACAGTGAAAGATACAATTAATGGTAGAGTTCAAAAAGT
This sequence comes from Polioptila caerulea, assembly GCA_013397295.1. NCBI lineage: Eukaryota > Metazoa > Chordata > Aves > Passeriformes > Certhiidae > Polioptila > Polioptila caerulea. The sequence goes on along the minus strand of VYXF01009249.1, from coordinate 384,088 downwards.
TAAATTAGAATTTAAAATTTTATGTGGACATATTTTCAGAGCTGTCAGAATAAAATTGAAGCCCACACCAAAAATGAGCCATATGGAAAAAAAGAAAATTAAAATTAGAAAAGTAAAAATGTTACCTGGAATGAATCAGTACAATACTGCTGACTTCACAAAGCTACAAATAGTTATTTTTATATAACCAGGTGAGGATACAGACTGTCATAAAATATATGAAAATTCTTATTCACAGTGATAGGAATAATTTCTTTTCTTGAAGGCTCAACTGTTTTATAGTCCTTGTTCAATGAGCATTAGACAAAATCAAAATTTGTGTCAGCACATTGGGTTTAACACTGGGCCTAGCATCCAAAAGTAACCCCAGAAATTAAACTGGCCAAAACTATCTGACCTACACTGAAACTTTCTGAGGTTGCAGGTGAGTGTTTTTCAGAGAACAGTATTGATTCATTACGTTCTGTTTAAATTTATATCCCTCAACATTTCGTGTTTTTTCTGTAAATTACTCTGGATTAAGTGACAGAGAATTAAAATTTTCCCATGCTGAATAATTAGTATAACTGTCTTATATTTTTATTCTATTTTAAGTCTTTACACAATGAAATTAATGGAATTAAAAAAAAATATAGACTTAAAGTAAAATCCTGTGTGACTGACAATGAAATATGTTTGCTTTTCTTATTGTACATGTGTCCTGTATTTTAAAATGTGAGAGCACATAAAATACCCAATCTTCAGTCACATCCTTTTAATTTATGCTCAAATACACCTCGTTTTCAGGTTCGTGTTGATTCCCACTCCTTCCTTCTTTTTTTATCATACATGAGCATGAAAGCTGCCCAGTGGAAAAATTAATGTCTGCTTTAACAAATCACTATAGAATTTGGTAAAACATTCTAAACAATATTTCTGCTAGACCACAGAGAACACCCACAGAGTGAAGTGTCACAGTACCTCCTCATCTAGGGAATGGTTAACAGCTCATTAATATTGATTTTTGTGGCAGCTCCATATTTTTACTTGCTTATTGGGGGCGGAATTGAAATTATCAGTGGACATATTTCTGTCAACAGAGCCAAAGAATATAGAAAATTTTACATTATGATGCCGTACTTTGTTACAAACAAATGCCAGTAAAATGTCATTATATTGCATTCCTCTGTATCAAATATTTGGTGTGAGTTCCTTATAGTTGTGATCATTGTCTCTATATGTATATTTTTATCAGAAACATGTTTGGGTTAGTTTTGAGTCATTCCTCATTACTTTCTGAGTCTTGAACTTTCTGAGTCTTTTTTCTGACAAGTCATGTTTTGAACTCATTTATGTGGCCAAAACTTGCAAAGTTACTTCAGAAATCCAACCAAATCATTAGGTTTTCCTTTATATTACTCACAAGAGTGGCATCATCAATTCTGCTGCAATTAAGAGTGTTCATGTGAAATTTGTGATCGAGGAAGGCAACAGCAAATTTCAATATTGAATTGCAAAGAGCCCAGTTGGTGTCAGAGCTGTGTTAAAATAATCTCCTGCTGGGGACACTGACAGTGCTGTGCAAAGAATTCACAGTCCAAGCACCAGGAAAATCAGTTCTGATTTGAAATATGGGTGTGTCACACGGGCAAAGCTCATTTCAGTGCACAGGTGACTCCAAAAGGCTGAAATCTCTAAGAACTAATGGAGTATAAGCATCCTGGAAGTGGAATTATTCTAATTCCTTTCTCTAAATTTAACATTCTCACATTAATTCATTATTAACGATCTTTTAGAGTTGTATTCAGGCCTGCACCTTTCCCTGGCAAGGGAAAATATGGTCATTGCTCCAGTGTGAAATGGTAATGGATGGGAAACTTCAAGGAAATAATAGTAAATACAATGACATTCCTGTATTATCATCTTTTATTTCAGGCACATATGCATTTTTGCTGGTGAATGTAATGCATAAATTCAGGAGAGGTTGTGGCAATATGAAATAAAAAGTGTTTTATAATGCATGGTTGTTTCACATTATGTGTTCCAATGTCCTTCAGAGGAGAAAGGGGTGTGTAATTCACTGCCTTTGAACCTCAGAGTGTCTGATAGTGATAAGACATCTGTATTCGGTCATTTGGGAGCCCTTTAATTTTTTATCTAATTGAAGAATGCTTTGGAGAGGCTGAATAAGGGAGAAAACAAAATATATATTAACCCCTCTTCTAAAGCTTATACTGAGGCTGTTCAGCTTTCTGATAATTCCAGCAATTCCAGCACAATCCAGCCCTGCTGAACGGGGCAGCTCCCACCCATCAGCTCCGTGGAGGGTTGATAATGCTCAGATAAAATTTACCAATGCCAAAACTAGAGCCAAGCTCGAGTAGTTCTAGTTGAAGCCTGCTCCAGATCTGCTCTTGGCAATTAAATTTCTTTCTTGGACGCATTTCCTCAGGCATCTTTGGAGAGCCAGGCCTTTATTTCAGCTGCATTTGCAGCCGCTTTTACTGCTCAGCTGAGCAATGAGCTGAGAATTCTCCTGCCCCACGGGAGCTGCCAAATCATTGCAAACTGAACTTTTTAGCTCCAAGTCTTTCCTTTACAGGGTTCATCCCAGTATGGGGCTGGGGCTGGCTCTGGTCACTTAAAGCTGAGTTCATGTGCCTGCAGCTTGTCCCAGTCTGATTTTGAGGTCTTTTGAAGGCTAAAACACCTCTTTTTTTTTTTTTTTTTTTTTTCTTTTTTTTTTTTTTTTTTTTTTTTTTTCCTTCTAAGTTTTTTGG
>VYXF01009249.1:354657-381315 GCA_013397295.1 Polioptila caerulea | reverse complement strand
TTTTTTTTTTTTTTTTTTTTTTTTTTTTTTTTTTTTTTTTTTTTTTTCCCTGCTGAAAGTTTTAGGAATAGCTCAGGCAAATATCTATCATGGCATAGTTGGAGTTACCTGGCCTTGAGTATGTAAAGCATTCAATATAATTATTAAGATAATTTCTGGGGAATTACAGTCACAATCCCATGAATCTTAATAAAGTTGGGGGAGTTTTATTTTTTTTTTTAATAGAGTTGCAGAGGTGAGCTGTACAGTTCTATAAATCAGTGCTTTATATATCTGTGTATGGCATAAAATTGAAAATCATGTGCCAGAATTGGGATTTGGTCTGAGTTAGAACTACAGGAAACTAAAACTTGTACAGAATATGGAGCTCTCCTTTTTTAATTAACTAACTTATTATTTAGTAGCTCCTGGAATATCTGTGCCAATATTTTAGCTTTCCAGCAGAAAACACCTCAAACTCCAAAAATACCAGTGCAAACAGAATCCTTCCAAGTCTTCAGATTATTTGGATCTTTATTAACTGTGATCTGAACCATAATCTCTGAAGTCTCTAATCAATAAAATATTCAAAGGCAATCTCTGGATCATTCAGTATTAAAAAACTGCAGAACAAACATTGAGAAGTTTTGGCCAAAAGTTCTTCTGTGTTAGTAGCCTATAATCAGAGTATTGTTTTTCTGTTTAGGCTTTTTGAATTAATTGTTATCAGAAGATGAAGACAAATGCTGCTATTACTGAACTATGTTTTGTTCTGGTCTTTCTACAGCTGGAACACTGGGAAATTTTAAATGGTGTTTACCAGAGGGGAAAATACAAATTTCAGAATTTTAAGGAAAATTCAGACCTTTCAGGAGTTACACAAAGTTATAAAACTGAAAGATATGGACTTACATTTAGATCTTAGTCTTATTTTTTTTTTCTTTGTTTCTTTTCTTATTTTTTACTTTTTTTTTTAAATCTTTTTTTCTTTCTACTGAAGTTGTGTAACAAGGTACAAAAACCCCCTAAAACAATCAGCAGTTATAAATGTCCTTCCATTTTCTCATGAGAGTTTTTTCTGGAAGTAATGCTCACCTGCATCAGAATTCCCTGTCAACTCCTCTGATTTATTCTGACAAGCTTTAAATCACTCATCCTTTAGGGCTGTGATGTACAAAGCATCACATGAGGTTACGGAATCCTTGAACCCCCAGGAAATGTCCCAGATGGACCAGTGGGGCTGCTGAATCCATCAGGTAACATTGGGAATGATCCCCACTGCAACCACTCTGCATTCTGCATCGAGGGTTTCACTTGGCTTATGAAACAGAAAGGACAAAAAAGTGGGGGCATTGAAATAAAACAACTGGGTGCTTTTGCTTTGTCCAGCCAAAGGCTCAATTTGCATAGTTTAGTACTGTGATGTCTCCTCATTTCTCCATCCAAACATCCAATTTCTTGAATATTACTGTTTTTCCTATCTTTTTGCCTCAATAGAGCATGATGTGGCTCATTTAAATTAGCCAAGGTCGTTTAGGCTATTCTACTGTCAAGACAAAGAAGTCATGGGCTTGGTGATTTAGTAACTTTCCATCACAGAATCCTTTTGCAGCAAAGCAAATTAGAGGAGGCTGGTGGGGAAATGAGTAGTGGAAGACATTTGAGTGATGTGATTTCATCCTACCTTGATGGGCTGCTGCTGAAGGGTTTTTTTTTAGGGTAGAATTCACAAAGGAACGCTGTTGTGAATGTATCAGCATTGTCTCTGTGGGAAATTAAGTGTAGGATTTAAATGTTTGGCTATTTATGATGATAATATGTGACAGCAGATCATAAATTGGTTCATGGTTTATAGAGAGTGTTCTGATCTTGTCCACTGGAGGAGCAATGTCTGCTCCCAATCAGTATTTCCATTCCAGCTGCAGTATCCATTTTCCTGAGGGAAAATGTTGGCTACTGTTCCTTACTGGTGAGTACAAGTGTTGGTCAGGTCTGACCTCCCTGAATACAAATTTTGGTCAGTTTTTTAGCACACACATTTAAATACACATGCTTTCTTCAAGACTTGCAAAACCCTGCTTGCAATAGCAAATGCAGCATTGGGTGGTTAATCCATGGAGTTCTGCATTGTGAAAAAGAGGAGTAAAGATTATAACTCAAATATTTCAGGTTTTTTATGATCCTGTTGCCCAATAAAATTCACAAAGTGTAGCAGATATGTTAATCTATCATGTTTGAGATGAGATAATGGTAGTTAAGAGGGTCAGTTACTGCTCCTTAAATGGTTCATGGGCAGGGCTGCAGAAACCTGAGGAAAGCAGCTCCAGTGAGTGACTCTGGGGATGGGAAGGAATGATCTGAGAAATCTTTGTTCTCCTTCCCAGGGATTTAGGTTGAGTGCTATTTCTTGTTGCCTGTTGTTACTGTTTTGAGGCTGCCCTCTTTTGAGGAAACAAACAGTTAAACTCATACAATGAGCATCTCCTTTTCAGTTTTACTCAATGTTTTATTACCTTTCTGTTGATCAATGTGTAGAGTTTCCTGTTAATTTGTCCCTGTTAATAAACAAATAAGTTAATAAAACTCCTTAAGGAGTAAGATATGCAGCAAGGTTTTTGCATGAATAAATCTCAAAGGATTTTTATGAAGATAAATACCCTGGACATAATCTGTGTATCAGGAGTTCCAGACATATTTGCATAGCAAAAACCCTGACACTCCTAAACTGAGCCTGCAAGCAGGAATTGTAGCTGCTGCCTGGCTGCCATTAGGTCTCATCACAGAGTAAATCTTAACTGTATTTTCAATATCCAGGCATCAGAGACAGCTTTTCACCAAGCAGAGACTGGGACCTGACACCAAGTGCTTGTGAAGTGCTGGTAACCTGGAGGGAGAACGACAGCACAGGGTCTGTCTTCAGCTATCACCACCTATATTTGGGAAGATGGGATAGCTTAGACATCCTGAAATCTTATTTAGAAGGAATAATGCTTTCTTCATTTTCCTTTTGGGCANTTTTTTTTTTTTTTTTTTTTTTTTTTCAGGATATGCATCAACGATTACATTTAGATCTCTAGTGTGGGGATGTGATTACTATTTCTTACATTAACTAATAGGAAAATTATATCTGCTGAAGAAAAACACGTCTGAGGCATCTGCCCATCAATAAGACATGTCATTAAATTTCCATGTGCTCTTTTTTGTGTGACATTATTTGCTTATTCATTGCTTCATTCAACAGTGTTAAAATAATTGGGTAACCTGGTGTTTGAAGTGAGAAAAAAAAAAAAAGTGACAGGCATGTGGGCTGTAAAACGTGATTTTGGTCCTCCTAGAGCAATTTATAATGTCAGCCTAAATTTACAGAATGGTATCAAATTGGAAACAGAGAAGAAGAAAGAAAAGAGCAAATTCTGGGGCTAGCATCACCTAATTTGTCAGAAGTGCAGTTGTCAGTTTTCTGCCCCGGGAGCCCTCAGCCAAGCTGCATTATAAGACTTGGTTTCAAGTTCTTCCACTCCTTGCCTGAGGGGATTTGCCTTCCCAGCTCCTGATCTTCCCAAGGTGAATAAACAAATAAGGAAACTACATCTGTTCTGTGAAGGGGGTGCTGTTGCTCCTCGGGGCTCCTTTCCCGGAGCCATAAACAGTTAAACATTTATTGTAGCAAATACTTGAAGCTGCGGGAGTGTTTATTTGCGTTTGAAGAGAGAGTTCTGGTCTCTCACGTGTTCCCATCTCAGCAATTAGCTGTGTGTTATTAACCAAAGTGGTAAATTCTGGGAGCTGGGGTGGGAGTATTCCTAGCTGGAATGCTGATGCCTCTGCACCACATCCACCTGCCTGAGCACCTGTACACAGAACACAGCACACTCTGCCTTTTCACACACTGCAATTCATACCTGAAATAAGGAGAAACCAGATTTTTTTTCTTCTAGACAAGGGCTTTACTTCCCGACTGTTCCTCACTTCTTGTGTTTTTCAATTTTAAGCTCATGGAACTGTATAATCCAAAAGCCTAAGTCATCCTCAAACTGTGTAATATAGTTTAAAAATTAAAATTTGCCATCATTTCTGAGACTATGATAAACAAGTCAAGATGTCACCAGCAGTTTTAAGTGAGATTGATACTACTCAGTGGTGTGAAGTTTGCTTTGACACATTGAGAAATTACTCTTGCTCTTCCACTTGGAAGCAAGAACATGCACAGAGCGTACAAAACCTGATTTTCAGAATTCATTATACCCTCTCAGATTCCAGTCATCTTTTTTCCATAAAAATCTACAGAAGTGTAACTTAATCTTTAACTCACTGCAGTAATGCACATAATTTTACTTATATGAGAAATGTACAGACTATAATACTGTGAGATGAAATGGAATAAGTTAAAAATTGTGGGGAAAAGGGGAAAAAATAATTCCTGGAAGCAATCAAGTGAAAATAGAAAACTAGGGGAACACAGAGCAAAGTCAATAGCAAGGTCCAGTATAATACTTTTTTTGAGGGATTGTCAAGCAGACCTACTTTAAATCAGTATTCCCTGGAACAATGTCCATCAAAGAATGGGAACGTGTTCCTGATTCAATGACTCTGATAAAATAATAGAGTTTTCCATAACCTTAAAGAGATTCCATAACCTAAAAACATTTCATCTATTGTGAAAATGGGTGTGTTGAAAGCATTGTTGCTGTGCGTGGGTGATGAGATATGAGCTGTGTACAAGGAAAAAAAATAATTATGATGAGACCTGAGTCCTCCTGGAATGAATGGCAGCATTTCCTTGGGTTTAGGCTTCCAGACCGGGCCCCTCCAAACAAACAAACAAACAAACAAAAGTACCTTCTTTTCCTGTTTGTAATCCCTTCTATTCAGGTGCATTTACATGTGGGGGGAAAAAAGAAAAGAAAAAAACCCCAAAACTCTAGGAAACTGTTCCATCTGGAGAAGAATAAGCCATATTTAAAGCTCGAGATGTGACCATGGCTGACTCTCTGCAAATCAACAATATTTCCTGACACTCAGCTGTTGGAAAAGGCTGCTGTAGCTTCACTGGCTGCTCTCTGAGTGTCTCTTTCTAGGGGTGGGATAATCTGGTAGAACAAATCCTATGGAAGCAAACTTTTTGAGACTACATTTAGCATATTTCTAAAATAGTTTGTGTCCATCTAGTCCTTCTTAAATCCATTAGGATGCAGCAAAGTATCAAAAATGCTGTTTGGAAGATAAGGTATCCTGTGCATGGGGTGGATCATTGGAACAAAGTACCAGTGCCCTCTTTCTCCAAGGAAGTATTGGCCTCCAGGATTACAAAGGAGGGGAAATTAGCAGCAGTCCAGATTATTATTCCAACAAACATTTATTCCATGCACAGTGACACTTTCCTGACTCTTCAGCTTGGTCTTCATACTCCTATGAGTGGATTCCACAACAGCTGATGTCACATTCCCAGAGCAAGACCAATAAGGGAGAAAATGTCTGTGTTTTGCAATAAAAGGATCATTCATAGTGCTTCAAGCCCCAAACACATTTTTTAGCCTAACTATACAGAAGGTCAAAATCCTCACTCATTAAGAACTAAATACAGTCTTTTAAACAAATGTCCTGTTTAATTACCAGCAGGCAATTCAGCACAATTATTTGCTGTCTAAGGTAGTTTTTCTTTTTTTTCTAATGGTCTTGCATATTTCATAGCCTCTTTCAAAACCATGCATAAGATGGAGGACCTGCTACTTGTTTAATTGACTTTTTCCCTCTCTTAATGATGTGCATCTCCTGGAATTTTTTAGCAGAGGTGAATCCAGCTTACAAATAAGAAGGAAAAAGAAAGTTCACAATACTGAAGTAGAACATTTGATTGCCTTTTAGCAAATTGAGCTTTTTTAATCCACTGAAAGACAATGAAGCAGCATTACATGAAACATTTATATGCAGGTAACTTTTAGGTTTCTACAGGAAAGACATGAGTATAGTTTTACATTTCTCAAACTAATGGCACACAGTGACATCAGGAGAATAAAAAGGAATGGGAATAAGTTCTGTTCTGCAAAATGTTACATAAAATGAGCACAGTTACATTAAAACAAAATTGTTCAGACATCCTGAGGACTCACATTTAAGGCACGTGGACACTAAAAATATTTCTGTGAGGCACAACTGTTCTGCTTTCTGCCATAAGCTGACACTTACAATTTACGTTAAAAAATAATCAATGAATTACTTATGAATTAAAGTGGACACAGTTTGGGGCCCATACTTCTGTTTTGTGGTAAAATTGAATGTCCTGTGTTTAAAAAAAATGGTGAAGTGAGTCCTTCAGAACCTGGGAATGCATCCTGCCCTTCCCATGGGAGCTGGATGTTTTGACTTTTAGTGAAGAGAAAAAATAACCCAAACAAACCCAAACTAAATCTGATGTTGGTCACAATGTCTGTTATTAGAGGATTAAAACACTGTGCTCTTCAAACTGTAATTTCTCTCTCTTGGGCTTAATGGAGGAAAAAAAAGCAAAACCAGCTTTAAATAGCAGTGTGGCTTTTAGTGGGGTGAGGTGGGGTGGGTTACAGTTCAGCTGAGGGAAAGTGGGGATCGAGGAGGGTCCCTCTCTGACTGAAAAGGTTACTGGGTCCTACACACGTGTCCTGTTTGGGTTTCCAAAGGAGAACCAGATGAAAGGCAAAAAAGATGCCCTTACGTGATCCCCATGAAGGATCAGCCTTGCTGCTGTTTGAAAACTTTTTATTTTGAAGTCCACCACTAGATGCCAAATTTCTTGATGTTGTCTGGAAACTGCAGCAAAGACATGAATCATTGCAGTGCAAAAACAGTCAAGTTGTTGGGATATAAATTTCATACTAAATGCAGAAAATTGCAAGGTCATTCTTTATATCTCTTAAAAATTCTATTCATTACTTATATTTTTTTTTTTCTGCCAGTCCAGGATTTTTTTTTTTTTCCCTTCTGAAGTCAAAGGTGTCAAAGAACTGAGAGGAGCCATTTGGAAAATGCCCCAGGTTTTCTAAGATTCATCTCAAAGTCAGAAAGAGCCCTTGCTGTATCTAAAGCTCCATATGATACATCCCTAAGGATGTACATAAATCACCCCAAGTTCCCAGCAGGCAGCTGGAGAGGGAAGCTGGGCAGGATGTAAGGGCACAGAGAGCTGGACAGGAATTGTGTAGGTTTGAACACCAGCTCTGAAAATGTCCCTGTACATCCTGAGAACAGGGACCAGAGAGCTTTGAAAGGATTTATCCCTCCAGTACTGGCATGTGGAAAATCAGCCTGTTGGTCGTACAGCACCACTCTTGGTGTTCACCAAGCACCCAGGAAGGTCTTTTCAATAGATGGACTGTAAATAACAGCAGGAATTGCTTATGGCTTGTGTTAGCACGAGTTAGAATCATCTCCCAAGTGAAAGTCGTGTGATTGTTGTCCGTGGATGCATCTGCAGCCTTTGCTTCTGGCTTCAGCTGCAGAAGCGCTGCTCACATCGGTCCTTTTCCCCTGATGAAGGCACAGCTGTGCATTTAGGGATTGACAAAGAGTGTGATTAGGAACTCTAGACTTCCAAAATAGTTTATCTGCCTTCAAAAAGAGCTGTTGATAGTGACTAATTCTTGGAGAGATTTGTTATTGTCTTGTGCTGAGGGCATTTCTGGTGGTGGAGGCGCAGAAAAGCTGCGGCAGTTTAGGAAATCTTTGCGTTGTCCAGAATTTACATGGGGCTTCATTTGATGTTGAGGTCTGGATGAGCAAGTGAGATTCTGTAAAATCTGAAGACATTAGTTCAAATAGAAATTACTGGGTGTTGCTTTGTTTTGGGTTGTGATTTTTTTGCCATTTCTTGGTGGTGCCGTTTGCCTCAAGGGGTGGTGGGTTCAGCTCAGCCACCCCATGTGAATGCTGGGCACAGAACCTGCTGTGCAGTGATCTTCTTCAGCTGTAATGCACATTCTAGCCTGAATTTCTGCTCAGGAGCTTCCCTGCATGGAAGGATTATAAATGGAAACCATAATTTGTTTGGACTATGTAAAATATGGCTGAGGCTTCCAAGGAGCTGACAATGCTGATGTTCAGCACAGTGAGTTCTGCTGGCAGGTAGCTTGGAAATGTTTATTATAGTGCTAAACATTGCTTGTACTTGCATCTGGTGGTTAAAAAGGACTTTTTTGGGGGAAAAAAATGTATGTGGCAAAAATATAACATGCTAATTTTATTTATTTGTTTTTCTTAATAGCTATTAGCCAACAAGTTGTGGAGTTTTTAATACAAACTTATCTAGATGGTTTTAATTTTTGCTGTGTACAGAAGGCTAGAATATTTGTAAATTAAAAAGTCAAAGGTGAATTTTAAAAGCAATTTGATATTAGCTCTTTAACAAAACGCCACAGACTCTGCCTGATTTAAATATAAATATAGGTTTTGTTGTGTTCCTATGCTGATGCATTTTAAGAAGAGTTGCAGAAACTTCCCCTAAATCCATGCTGTACATAGAGGGGTTTGCTTTAAGAAAGGTCAGGCAATATATTGTGGAATTAGAGTTTAGATTTTTGAAAAATTAGATTTTATCAATTGTGACAAAAATTTAAAACAGTTGCTAGAACTTAAGAACAAATAATACTTGATTCTTTAAAAATTTAATTTAAAATTTGAAAAGTCTCTGCATTTTGATGAGAGGTGTCTTATCCCTTTGATATTATCATGGGAGTAAGAAGAGTTTCTGTGCTACTTGCAAAGCACAGATAATTGATGAAATTGGGAAAACGAGATCAAGAACCTCCTGGATGTGGAGGAGGTGCTGAGATGAAGGAAACCTGTGGATCCAGGCAGGGAAATGCCCAAGGGAGAAGGAGAGCAATGTGCTTCCCAGAGTCACAGAGTTCACAGAGGGAATTTTCTTGCTGGTGCATCTTTATTCTTCCTGGGTGTTCTCCTCCTGTTTGCTCTGGACAGATTTTCCAGCAGGCTGGAAATAACCTGGAGCTGATGGATGAGTAGGGCTGGTCAGAACCTTTGAAAGCACATCCAGTGTTGCCTGGAATAGACAGCCAGGGCATTATAAAGCAGCATAAAAATTGTTTGTACCTCAATCCATATATGCTTTTTTAAAAAAGAGATATGTGTCACCAGCTGCAGTGTAATTTACTTTCAGAATATCATGCAAAAACTTCTCTAGTCTCCTCAGAGAGTCATCTTAATATGGATGCTTTCAAGGAAAAAAAAAAAAAGATGATCAATCCAAAACACTGCAGGATAAAGCTTTTATAACTGTTTTGGAGTTTATTAGAATTCATAATATAAACTCACATTTCTTGTAAAAAATGTTTTTCTAAAAGATATTTTTGTGTTAAAATTGTGGGTACTTGATACCTTTAAACTCAGGGATATTCTGGAAAACATGGAAAGGTCTAATTGTTCTGTGTGAAATGGAGTCCTTGGCACATGATGTGTTTGCCTTTTGTACTGGCCATGGCATTGGCTGTAATTTCCTTATTTCCCTTCCTGATTACCTGTACAGCTGGCTGCTCAAGGATTGGGAGTTTTCTGTGACTGAGGAATCCTTGACTTGATAGAGGGGCTCTGGCTGTGTAGTTTGAACTCCTGGGCACTAAGGTAATAATGATTGCCTTATAATAATTATGGCTAATCACTCCAGAGAGAATTATCATGCACTTAAGTGTGTGCATAAGGGAAAACCTGTGGCTGTTCCGTGGAGACCTTAGGGTGGAACACAAACAACTTGGCTGTTCAGAACACTCAACAGGCCCTTCAGGGACAGAATACACTACCAAGAGTAGGGAAAATGCTGCCTCCTGTGCATCACTGAAAAACAAAATAGTTTCTAAGAGTTTTGATTGATCTGCAAAATGAAAGAAGGTTCAAGGGGGAAAACACAGCACAGGCTGCACAAAAATTTTAACAGCGCTCAGCACTTCAGTGAGAAGAAGCAGAAGTTAAGGAAGAGATTTTAAAAGAATGGTTTAAATGTTTGCTTTTTCTCCTTGCTTTAGCAGTTTGTGTAATAAGAATCAATGGCTATTTGCCTTTTAAGTCCCCATAATCTCTTGGTGGAATGAAAATTTGAGAATATGTTTCCCTGGCACAGTCAAATGCTTTTTGGATTTATATTGATGAAGATCTGCAGCCTCTTTGCAGTGGTGATATGTGCTTTTAATCCATCCATCTTTCAGCGGTGACAAAAAGCGGCTGTTCTCCTTTTAATCATAAAGTTAACTTCAAAAAGGAGATGTCAGTAAGTAAAATAAAGTGATTTTCATCTTTTAATATCAATACAAACCCGTTTTTTGTTGATAGGTGCCAGAAAAGGCTGCAGTCATTCCTCATGGTTTTAAAGCAGAGAGGACTTTAGTCTGAGCACATTAAATCAGCACCAGTGGCTTTAAGAAGGTGACAATTACCATTGGCATTTGCTCCTCACAGTCAGGGAATGATCAAGTCCATAACTACAGGATTTAGGTATTTTAATCATCGCCAGGAATACTTAAATCTATAAATCATTTTGTTGTTATTTGACTAATGTTCTGTCGTTGGGCTTGATTTGCCAAAGCACTCATTTGTTGCTTGTTATTTTGCCATTGAGTTATAAAATCATTATTCTCTGACCTTCTTTGTCCTCTGCTCATGCAATTGCTGGTGGTTGATGCCATTTGGGTAGAATAAAAAAAAACAATCCAAACTTTTGTTTTCCAATGAAGCTGCATGGGGCATAAATCCCAGTCAGGTTCAGCTGATTCTCTGCTGTGGTTGTGGCCGTGACTGCTGGCAGAGGACCAAACACAATGAGACAATCCAGCCACGAGGGTGTCAAGTAGGCATCTCCTCCATCAGAAATTCACCCAAACTGCAGTTTGGGGGCTGTTGGACTCTGGGTTGTTTTAAGACTGATAAGCCAGGTGTGTTGTATATATGCGTATTTATATATTTCTAAAATTGCCTCCGAAGTTATTCACAGCAAAATGAATTGGCTTCTGTTTAACTGCAAATGGCTGCTACACCTTTCCTCTTCTAATTTGGTGCTATAGATTGAAAATGTAAGATTACTTTTATTTTAGAGCACTTCAAAACTAATGCTACAAAATAGTTATTCACAGGGTGAGGGGGAACTTTTTATGCCCTAGTTCTGACTACATAGTGAAAAGCTGATGTAACATTTTGGAAACATGAATTTAATGCACTTCAAAGTGTTTGAATTCCAATATCCTGAATAGTTCACAGTTACTCTGGTGCACTGATATAATTTTCACCCACAATTCATATTTTACCTGACTGTGAAGCCAGACTTACTGCAGAGTCTCCTTCAGAGGGCTTCCACTCAGCTGCAAATTAAATATCCTGAGCATTCATATATTATCAGGTGTATCTAAACCCAGACCAAACTATTCCATCCTTCTACCCACAGATAATATCACAATTATGACAATTAATAAGATAATGGATCTAACACTCATGTGATAAACTTTTCTTAGGGATAATGGGACTGTGTAGTAAAAAAGGGAAAAAAAAAGAAATAACAAAACCTTTCACCTCTGAGGGATTTTGTATCATTCATATTGGAATCACAGGAGAGATGAGGAGATGAGAGAGACTGTCCTTCCCTGCCCTGATAGCCTCCAAGATAAGACATTTTTATGATTACAGAACTCACCTGTTCACCAAGGTTAATAGTGGCTTCTCTTTGGTGTGTGTCCTGCACTGCAGCAGGATAATAACCTGTTAATAAATAGTTCTGCCTGACAGCTCTGTCTGGGTTTAAGGGCTTAAACAGAGCCTCCATCCCCAACAGGATCAGAGAGTTGTGCCTCTCTTCACTGTGTTCTCACTAATGGCCAGGGCACTGACTCCATGCCTTAAAACCTCACTCTAGATTTGGATTCAGCTCCAGGCCTGTCATGGAGGATGATTATTATCGTTGTTAGCTAACTGCCTTCTCCATCTGTGCATCGACTGCAGGGGGATCCTCCCAAACAAAAACAAATCTGGCGGCTGCATGGAAATTTCAAGCAGCTGTGCCCTACATAGGTAGGGTTTTATGTGTGCTACTGCTGAGCACTCTGCAAAATGCACCACCACTGAGACCTTCTCCTGGCTCGGGGGGCACTGGGAATGTGAGCTGTTAAAGAGAAAATTAACAGCACAGTGAAAGAGGGATGTTTGCCTTTAACAGCTCTCCTTTTATCTTCTTTCCAGGGTTTGTTTTTGCTTTATTTCATTCATGTAATGGCAGAAGCAGGAATGTTGATGTGCCACTGCAGATCCAGTGTGTAGTCTAGGAACACTTCACCTATTCATGCAGGGGCAGCTTGAGTCTGGTTCCGGGCATGTTGCACGATTTGGTTCCTAAAAGCTGTGTGCAGGGTGTTCTGTGCAGCATGGAGGGCAGTTTGGCACCTTGCACCAATGGCCTTGCTTGTTGGAAAGGCACCAAAATGTTCCTGTTCCTCCGTGGCAGTGGGTGAAAGGGAGAGATGCTGGAGGTGAGATGCCATGAGGGTGAGGGCAAATGGAGAGGGATGGTCATGCCAGAGGCCCTGGAGTGACCAAGAGCAGGATCTGGCACTACTCTGCCTCTCTCACAAGGGCTCTGGATGTGTCCAAAACAGAACTGGAGCTCCATGGCTCGGGTTAGGAGAGCACTTGGTTCCTGTGGTGTTTTATCCCAAAGTCCAGCTGTGCTCTCTTGGCTATAGAGGCCTTGTTCTGTGACGTCTGCACAGACTGAACTGTTATTAACTGCCCTATTTCACTTTATCCTGAGCTACTACTGCTGACACCAGGGCTGCTGGAACAAATTCCCTTCCTTCCATCCCAAACATGGATGCATTTCAGCTTGAGGATGACTCTCGGATAGCCCACAATTACTTTATGATCCTTTTGCATGGAAGATTATCACTGTTCAGCACTGACCTGAATATTTTTCTTATGTGTTAATACAACTGCTTGGCACTTTGAAGCAAAATTGAGGAATAAAAAAGCATAACCTCCCACACCAAGGAGCTGTAGTATGAAGTGGTTTTAAGAAACAGTTGTGAAATCCTAATGTTCTGCTCTTAACTTTTGATTTTTAGGAGGCTGATGCATTCTCCTGCACCCAGCCATAAGATTTGTGGGGGCATAGGAGCTGCTGTTCTCCTGGCAGCCCTTGGCACACACAGGAAAACTCTCAGGTTGCTGCACCTTCCTTCCCTGCAATGGTTTCTTCAGTCCCCATGCGTTTTCCCAAAACGCATTTAAATCTTATGCATGGAAATCAAATAGAAAAGAAATTATTTTCATTATGTTGGCTTTATTTGTTTTCTGACTTAGTCTAATGCTGAGGATTACTATAGCCAAAATAAATTTCACATTAGAAGCAGTACAACAAAGGTATGTACAGTTGCAATGGAAAGAAGTTGATATCAGCAAAAGTGCATAAATATGAGAGAAGCCCAACTGTGCATATTAGGAAGACAATAAATGAAAGTAAGCCATTTTTACACAGTTTTTAAACAAAATTGTTATTCATTACTTCACTGTCTGTGCTTTTGTCCCTTCTTCTGCATTCTCCACCCACTCCTTGGTATTTATTTGGGGAAGAAGAAGAATAATAATCCACAAAAGAGGGATTTGTAGTTTGTGATAACAATTCACATGCTTGCCTAGAGAAACTGCATCCTTCTAGAGTCCAACTATCCCAGCCTAAAGGTGGAAACAGACCTCTTGATCTTGCACTGTGTTGAGCTGCATCGAAAACAGCCACCATCCACTTCACACTGAGATGTCCTGGCTTTTTATTCCTTTTTTTACAGCAGTGCTCACAAATTATCAAATGTATTGTTATAAACATCAGTGCATTATTGCCGTGGACAAGGTGTACTGAAAAATCTATATTTCATGGAGTCTAAATGGTGCTGAATATCCAAAGACATTCAGTAGCTGCTTCAACACTTCCGGCTGGGTTTTTTTATGTACTTCAGGGAAGTCATTTGGGATGCTTGAGTCACCAAAATTTAAGGTGACATGACAACCCAGAAAAGCATTTCAGTCTCCCAGAGACACCTGTGTGCCGTAAGAGGAGCCGTTAAACAACTGAGGATTTCCGTGTTGATTTTGTCAAGCTTCCTCACTGTTTGCTTCCATAAAAAGGACTTGACAATTCCAAATTTGACACTCTTCACCCTGAGTGACCAACACGGTTGTGCTGCTGGCCGTGGAGCAGTGGAACCAGCAGGAAGGCGCCGTCTGTCCTGAGCAGGAGGGGTGACCTTAGGGGTGACCCCTGCAGCATGAAGGGGAGAGCAAATGGAGAATGTCCTGCTGGAATATTCCATTCTGCACAGAATTAGAATCCATTTTAATGGTGTTCCTTTTTCCCTGTGTCCACCCCGACGCTTGCTCATCGTATCAGATGTACTTTCTTTAAGGTCAGGCTGCTTTTCTGCTACAAGTTCTGACAGTTTTTACTACAAAGCTGGAACTCTAGAAGGGAAATCAAACCTCTTTCAGTTTTCCTTCTACATGGAAAAACTTGTAATCTGCTGCTTATGCTAAGGGAAACTCCTGGGAGCAAGGGCACAGATTGAAGTGCACCATCAAGAGCACTCCTTGGAACATGCCCATGTTCTTGAAAAGGGAACTATTCCACTACTAGAGCGTCTATGCTGAGTTTGTTTAACAAAAGGAGGAGGTTTTACCAGTCCATGACCTCTAGCCTTGAGCTGGACATGATCCAGGTATTGCTTTCACACTTCCAGGCAGTGCCTACTGGGTGCCAACTGTCCAGTCATCCTGATTTGGACTTTCTTGGCCGTACTGCAAAACCTTGGTGAATAATACATCTCTTCCCAAGGAAAAATACCTTGTAAAACATCGTGGTTTATGTTTTCCAGTTGGTTGCAAAGCAGATTTGCCTACTTAGATCACAAACAAATGCCAGTCTGTCTCCTGACCCTCCGTTTGTTCTGTTTCTTGTCCTGTTCAGGAGGGACTGGCTTTAGCCAGGAATTTGTGCATGTTCAGAAATCCTACACACTGAGCTGATTTTAAGGGAGATTTTAGGGTTTTTTCCACAGCACTGCCCAGCACCACTTAGACAAGAACACCACAAGTATTTGGTCTGTGAAAATAAATTTCTGACAATGAGAGCTGACAAGAGCCGGTAATAGCAGTAAATTCATGTAAGGAAGGCAGAAAATGTGTATTTAACATAGATTTCTTATTAAAAATCAGACTGGATTCATGCACTTTGGTTGTGGATGAAAGGCTGAGACACCTACCATAATCTTCATTTAAATTCTATCTTCATTCCTGGTTGTCTGTAATAAATAAATATTACACAGGATAGTAAGCAAAAAAAAAAAAAAAAAAAAAAAAATCCTACATAAAAAATATTCAATTTTAGCTTCTCAGGTTTTGGATTAGGGGATTTTTAGGTTTTGTTGCTTTTATTTTTTGTTTTGTATGTATGTTTTTTGTGTGTTTTTTTTTTTTTTCCCCTAAATGACAATTACAGGCATATAAACTAAATTTAGTTCATTTCCCCAGCTTTAACAGATGTTACACTTTTGCCAAGTATTCCCTGGTCAAAAATTTGTGCATTTCAGTTATTTTAATGTCATTTAACTTATTAAGGATGCAAAGGAAAATAATAAAGATGTTTCGTTTGAATTAATAGATTAAAATAACATTCTGTCTTCTTTCCTTTCCTTAGGCTTTATAGTTTAGCCCTGCATTGATTAAAAAGAAAAAAAAAAAAACAACACAGGAAGACTCCATGGGATGAAAATGAAATCTGTAATGATCTCAATTATTCTTAAATTTTATCAGAATTTAAATTAAAATTCTTGGTAATTGGTATAAATCAGTGGACTTCAGTGAGATTATCATAGTTGGAGATTTATTACATGACCTGGATTTACTGCTGTAATATTCAGGTGACTATTTGCCACCTTTCTTTAGACTCTTGACAGAATTTTAATTGTGAGTGGACTAATTGTTAAAGCAAATTTAGGTCTACAAAGAAGGAAATACACTTTTTTTCTAAAGCATGTCTGCATTTGAAATAAAAAGAGACAACAGGTTGCACAATGCAAAAGTTAGTTAAATAATGCCACTTATTTACTAATTGGATAGTCTAGAGACTGCAACAGTGCACAAGGTCATGTTCATGTTCTGAGGGTGCTTTTTGAGATTTCAAAAAGGTTTCTGCTTTATGTTTTAATGGCTTTGAGATTCTCAGTGTTTCCTCTCAGCAAAAAACCATCGTGATGCCCTAAAACACCCAAGTGCTGAATGGGTCCTTGTCACTGGTACCATCACTGGGTGGGATGAGAGGACAGCCAGACCATGGGTTCAAGCCACAGCTGAAAGGGCATCAGGCAATATTTTTATTTGGATTTTACAGATAAAGAGGAAAACCAAAAGAGTTGTAGTGGTTTTTCATGAAATCGGCTGCTTCGCAGGGAAATAAACTGAAATTTCAAAGCACCTAAAGCACGTAGCTGTAGGTCCTCTCCCTTATGGCTATGGCACTGTAAAAGTCGTGCATTTGCTGACTTTCTCTTCAATTGGTGCCAATGAAATTAATCACTGGGTTAATTCTAACCTCAGTTTTGCTGACTCGCCCAAACTGTGCTGTCATATATTATTACAGCAATTTATACAGGCTGACAGTTTTATACTCCTGAGGTCGAAATTTTAAAAATGTGATATTATTTATACGAGTGTGTTAAGTGACAAGAGAATTCACTAAATGGAAAAGCATGGGCCAAAATTCCTCAGAGCTTTCCCTGCCTAAGTGACCAGCTAGTGAGATTTTATGTGTCATTTCAGCCAGTTAGACAACTTGTCTCCATAAATCTCCTCAGCATCCAGCCAGGTGATAAAATTTGTGTCAGACAGGGCTCTGCTGTTTATCATTTCATGTGCAAGTTTGTACACATTCCCACTCCTCCCCACTGCTATTAGATCTAAGTAGACAAGTATGATCGATGTGTCCTGTGCAAGAGTGCTGATCAATATATCTTCCCTTGCTAGAAAATAAAGATTTCAGGTTAACAAGTTGGTGGAATTCCACTGATCTTCATTGTTGTGTAGATTGTGAATTTCCCAAGAGGACAGAGTAATAGAGATTATCAGTATGGTTTTCCCTGCTGAATAAGGTATCAATTAATAGAAAGCATTGCCAAGAAGTTTCTGTCAAAGTGTGTTCTCCTCTTTTTACAAAACACTCCATGGACACTCCAGATTTTTTTTTTTTCCTATTTGTATGTATGAACAAAAATAGAAAGAATTTTATTTTTTTTTTTAGGATTTGGAGAATTCTCCCTATCTCCCCTTTCCATGGAGAATAGTAGTTCTCCCCTTCTTGACACGTGGTACCAAATATCTAAACTTCGTGAATTGTTTCCAAATGAAAAATAACAAAAAAAATTAAAAAGCTCTGCACATCTAGAGCTTTATGCTCTTCGTGTAATTAGTATATTTTACACTACAAATGTTGGTCTCAGAAACAAAGAGGCCAGGAGCATCCCACTGCATGAGTTGCCTCTCATTGCAGAAGTTAAGCCAGAGGTCTCAGGAGATCACTCCTTCTCCCTTATTGATTCTAAATGGACAAATCAAGATGAACAGAAAATATCTTAATTAATTGTCAGAGATTTATCTCGAGTGTCCCTAAAGCGACACAATAGCATTTTCTTTAAGACTTAAACATTGCTCATCTTAAAAAAAAGAAGGAATAAATCTTTATCAGCTGAATCTTGGAATGTTTAACAGTGCCATCTGGTGACCTCGGCCATAACGACAGCGGTGTCACTTGGAGCATCCTGCCTGGGAGGGTCTGCACAGACACCTGCGAGATCCCAAACTCTGCTTGGGCACAACCTGAGACATTCGCTGTTTCTGTTTGTCCTCCTTCACTCTGCAGCTTCCAAAACCGGGATAAGCTGATTCACGCTTATTTTTGTCCTAATAATAATAACGACATGTTAGAATAATATCCGTGTGATATTTTATGCTTACACATTTACCTGTAGGAAGGAATGTGTGATTACAGCTGGGTAAGCAGACATTGGCACAACAAACAGCTCCTTTTGGAAAGATTCCTATGAACTTGCATCATCTAAAGGCAAATCCCTTAAATCACTGGTGAGGACCCCATTTACAGAGATGGAACTTAACCATGGCAGTTTCCCTTCTTTTCTTCTCCAAACTGATTTTTAATAATATTGTTTATAGTAAAACTCATACACTGATTTATAGTAAAAGTCTTAACCTCCCCCCAGTGATGTGATAGACATAATGTATATTCTGAATCCTTCCATGTTTTGTACATTGACATTTGAAATATTGCAGAAATATTGCAGGACAGGGACTCTCTAAGAATGAATTGTGGAGATCTCACTATTGATCTCTGGAAAGTACTTGCAGTAACAAGCTGTTAGAACTATTTTTTTAACTATTATTTTGGGGTTTTTTGTGTTTTGTTTTNNNTTTTTTTTGGGGTTTTTTTTTTGGTTTTTTTTTTTTTTTTTTTTTTTTTTTTTTTTTATTGTATTCACATTAGAATTTTGAAAAGGTTTTTTGAAGAGCAGCAAAATAAAATGTTATTGAATGTTGTTTTTTTTTCTTCATGGCTACAAAATCAGTGCAAGAATACTTCTCCCTGCAAAACAAGGAGGAAAAAAATGAAGTAGTTTATTCAGTTTAGATGTTTTTCCTAAAGCATCTTCTAAGCATGACACAGGGAAGCTCTTCATTGGCTACAGGGCTGGGGGGAGGACCTTTAGACAAACATGGATCCCCCTGGGAGCTCAGGGACACCCACATGGAATAGATACAGGGAAATGAACAGAAACAGAAAACCCACAAACAGCTCAAAACTCCCACACGTGTCCCCTGCCCCATAAAGAGACACTTGTGTGCTGTTAACCCAATTGGGGAAAAGTCAAAAATGCAAAACCAGACCCAGGCAATGGGGGATGTTTGTGCCCATGCAAAGCCATTTTATCCCATCTCTTCTGGTGATGATTTTTCCTTGTTTTCTTATGTCAATTGACTCATCTCTGAGCAATGATTGCATATCCCGATCACTCCTTTTTGTCACACGTTATTCCAAACCCAACCTTGGCAAGCCATTCCTTTCCTGAGCATCAGATGAGATGTGTTGTTCAGAGGTTGTGGCAATGTTTGTGCACTCGGCTGCTGCCCTGCAAAGTGCTTTGTGAGAAATCCTGTGCATGGAGAGAAATGCTGCATGTGCCCGAGGTTTGTAAAGCTCTAAAGCATTGTAGGGATGCATCTGCTGTGTTGATCTGGATGTAAAAAAAAAAATAGCACATTTTTTCCTGGAAAACAGAGATTGGTAACACAGTAGGACTCAATGGTTTCAGTGGATTTCAATTAAAATTTCAGGTTTTGCTGAGTAATATGAAATTGATGGTGAATTTTAATCACATTTTCAGAACATGTTGTCCTGAATACACGGAATTTTGGGAGAAGACCCCCTTCTATAACTTAAGTGTTCCAGTCATTTCATCAGGAAGCATGAGACACTCCTTCAAATTCTGTCTGCTTGAGCCAATGTGAACTTTTCTCTGAATTTCTTAACACAGTTTACTAGACCATTGGAGAGTTCCCATGTCTTCAAACACTTCATTTTGGCTGCTGTGGTTAGGGCTTTTCAGCTCTTCCCACAGACCATCATTCTGGGAAATATTGTGAGTAGGCAGCTCTCAATTTCCATTGGCACTGATAAATCCTTAAAATACTTTAATATGAGATATCCTTCAGTGACAAACTGGAGCCTAGGTTTGTATCTCTGGAGGATAAGTACCGAGTTCTAGAGAAATTATCTTTTTATCTTTTGGGTAAGACATATATTTGACTCGTAAAGTAGAAAATCCCAGCCAAGACTTGTCCTGGTGAGATGTAATTCCAAGTCAGGCAAGTGAGATCTCTCTTTTCATCTCCCACAAAGTGGATATCAATCAAAGTAGTTAGGGAATGAAAGATTGCTTCTTCCTCACTGTTTTGATAATAAATGTCTAAATTTTTCCTCAAGTATTATTGACTAACTTTATTAAAAATACCCACAATGCAAATAAAATTCTTTGCAAAACTGGGGAGAAATGAGTGTAGGGCAGCAGGTTTCATTGAATAAGGATGATGGAGTTAGATGTTTTTAGGATTAGTGGAGCAAGTTAAGACTCCTCATCCTCAGAAAGGATTGTCCATGTTGGAATATTTTAGGGATCTGTAAAAGCATGAGTGAGAGGGGTAGGGATTGTTGCTCTGTGTCTTTTCAATGACAAAATTTACAGGGCATCAGTCAAAGCTGATGGGTTACAGGCTTCAGACCAATCACTACAACTATTTCTTCAACAGATTGGATTAGGAGCCTTTGAGATTCCTCTCCAAAGGATTTTGTAAAAGGGAGTTTTAATGGGTGCAAGGACAAATTGGGTATGAAGAATGGGAGAAGAATTCTCAGAAAATACAGCAAATACAGAAAAATCTCTGACATGGATGTATTTAGAGTGTGAGAGACTGAGGGGAAGTGTCATTGACATGGCCTGCTCTTGGTCTTCCCTGGACATCAGACAGGGCCACTGTCAGCAACCCAGCCAGATCCACCACTGGCCAAATGCATTATTAATTCTGAACTAGAAAATAGCTGGAGAAAAGGTGGTTCTGCCAAAAAGAAATAAATCAGTACCTGAGAGTACACATTTTTGGCTGATTCAGACATTTTTATAACTCTTGTGTTTTCAGTTTGCTCAGGGGATTTGTTGTAGAAAATAAAATTAATGTTATATAGTCACAGTTGCTCCATTTAAATGTATATACAGGCTTATAGGTTTCACATGCAGATGTGTATTCATGAATAAATAAGGCATATTGTTCAGGACAAAGATACATAATTTGAGATGTGTTTCCTTTTATGAGTTGTCAGATCTAGGCCTTTTCTGAACTACTATAGTTCTTCTTGCCTTTTGTTTTGTTTTGTTTTGTTTTTTCAGTTGTTGTTATCATGCTTATTTTATCCTTGGATTAGCGATGAATTACATTTATAGAAAGAAGATGGACTCTAGCAGGTATCAGTCCTCAGCCTCAGAGTGAAGAGATCCCTCAGCTCTGAAACTCCCTGCTGCAGCAGGGGCAGAGTTTGATCCATAGCAGGAGGAGCAATTATCTGCGTCCCGGAGGATCCTGTGCGAGCACTGATGCCTTGTTTTGTACACAGGTCATGAATGCTCTAATGACCACAATTCATGTTGCCATTTAGAGACCAGGAGAGCACGCTGTGCTCCCCCTTGCTCTTACAAGGCTCGCTGACACAAACAATCAGGTCAAAATCACAGGATATATGAAGTTGCTTTTATCATATCGGCTCGGCTAACAAGGCAGCAATAAATGTGGGTAAGCATTTCCATTACACATACAAGCTTGGCCTTTTAAATCTGAGCTGTTAAAACATTCCAGAAGATTAAACACAGTGTTTGCTAGCTTAATTAAAATTACAAAAAAATTTTTAAAAAAATCTATTACAATAAAATTCTCCATGTTCATCAAGCGTTCTTTTAAACGAGAGAATGGCAAATTTTAAATGTGCTAGGCTGCCTGATCAGTGATTTTAAATGGTGATACACTCTTTATATTGTGCAGTACATTTTATTCAAACACAAAAGCAAACCTGGGGAATCAGTCAGCTCAGCTTAAGCCAGGGACAAGCAGCAATGTCGTGTGCACAGAGTTTGCCTACAGAGTTCTCTGCAAGGGGGTGGAGGAGATTGTGAAGGGCAGGAACTCCCTGAGTGCCTTTCAAGGGTCACTCTGCTCCCAGGGTGGGGATGGAGTTATCTGCACTGAGATGTGTGATCTCAGCATGCTCAGGGGATGTAGTTTAGGACCAGCTCAGGTGGGCTCACGTCTCTGGGGGATGCTCAGTCCCACCCCTGCAGCTCCCACTTGTTGTCCCGATGTTCTCATATTAGGGAAGCTCCTAGACATGAGTCCAACATGATGATATTCAGCAGTAGTTTGTACAGCAATTTATGTGTTACTCTCTCTCTTTTTTTTCTTTTTTTTCTCTATTTCCTGTGATAACTGTGTTATTTACAAAATCAGTGCAGAACTTGATAGTTGTTTCAGATTTCTCATTGTATTATTGTCATCCCAACCTGGAGCACGGGGACTGTAAATCAGCAATTCCACATTCTTCCTTCTCACTCATTCAAGCAGGAGCCCACCTCTGCTGAGTGTGCAGCTGGATTAATTACTGTGGAGATTACATGGGACTCCTGTTAACAACTTAGAAAACATCACATATTAAAGAGGACTGTGAGCTGGTCCTCATGAAGTGTCTTTTCCGGGCAGCAACATTTGTGTAAATGGGAAAAAAAAAAAAAACAAACCAAAAAACCCAACCCAAATTAAAATAAATTTAAAAAAAAGTACAATGCAAAACCTTAATTGGTGAATGCATCAAGGATAGAACCAGGAGGGACTTCAGTGGATAAAGATATTGATGGCAGATGGGTTTTCTAAAGCAAGTCAGTGACTAAAAAGGTGCCTTCAGACATGGTGGGGTTTTTTTCTGCATTTTATTTCCGAGGAGAACAATGCAGTAACATGCTAAAATTTGCTAATGACATTAAGCAGTTGGGAGAAGCCAGTTCAAAGGAAATTTCCATGTTCCAAATTACACAGTGAGATTAAGGGAATACACAGAGATGTAATCAAGGTGCAGTATAAATTAATTCTGAAAATAAAACAGCCATGGAACTACAGCAAGGGTATAAAGTCATCATGTAAATATCTGCATTCTGTAGCATCAAATTGGTGAGCCTGAGTGATTTGTTGGCTTTTTTCTTCTTCCCCACGCTCCTTTAGAAACAGAACAATCCTAGATATTGAAAACACCGAGACAGAGGGGCCAAAACCTGAGACCTTGATATTATATGTGCAGGAGCTGAGTCATCAGTGCTAAAGAAACTAAATAAAAATAAAAACTATGGATGACTGCAGGAAATACAGACTAGATTTTTTTAAGAATTAAGGAATGCACAGTTTATAGCTCACAGAGAGTTGAAGAGAACTCTACTAAATTAGGGGTTTTTTTCATTTTTTATTTGAATATTTCCATGTCGTTTCCTATGAAGGAATGAACCTAAAAGAATTGAATACCAGGTGCCAGCACAAGTTATTTGAATGACTGGAACATACATGCCTTGGCTGGCTTCTGACTTTGGCAAATAAAGACTGAAGATAAATTATTTTGCTCTGTGGTATTCCTTAAAACATTTAACAAAAAAAAAACCTGCTTTGTAGTGACCACACCTGTTAATATTTCATTGTCCCTTATTTTTTTTGGTCACAATACATGGAACACAGGCATCATAGATCTCCCATTTGATATATGTCCCCATCCATCTGCTGTGCCACATAAATCTCCTCAGATACTGATGGTGATATAATGTTCTAAAGAACTGATGGAACCAGTCCATCCAGAATCTGGTTTTGTTTGGTTTGTTTGGGGTGTTTTTGTTTTGTTTTTGTTTTCTTTTGTGTTGCTGAGGTGATTCAGTGAAAATAAGAGTGGAGAGTTTGTTGGTAGGTCAAAATTTTAAGGTTTTTTAAGGGGACAAAAGGGTGCAAGCCATCGATGACCCTGCACATAATTGACCTTGACATTAAAATGGTTAATAGAGAATCTGTCAATAGAAGCAATATAGAAAGATCTGCTCATAGTGCTGGAACAGAAACTGTGCTCAACCTGAAACTTCTCAGGTAAGCAAAATGAGAATCAAAGAGATTGTGTTCTAGAGAGCATTGTATGAGGAAGCTGAAGAGAAGAGATTGCCAGCCTGAAGATTTCTGAGGTATCCAATGAAATGCCAAGCCAGACCTTTGAGCAGAGAATAAGAAAGCCTCAGACAGCTCCTCTCTCCACCTCTGAATGCAGAAATTTCCCAGGCTAATGACTTGACCTTTATGTTGTGTAAGAGGAGCCCATAATTTTTCAGGAGTGCTCAATATAAATGAAATGTGATCTTCTTTACAGAGTAGTATTTAGTCATCAGAACTCTCTTGAGAGCTTTTCTGTATTAAAAACATATTATAGGGGAAATACAGTTAAACTCTGCAGTGGATGTGTATGAGGTTGAGAATTTGGTTTCCTTTATTCCAGTGGAACATACCCATTGGATTTTAATGCTTTCAACAGTTAGCACTTTACCTGCTGAATTATACATGCATTGCAAGTGCTCACTGTCTTTCAGTTCTAGCAGGGTCCACTGTGTCCTCCGAGAGAGAAAAAAAAAAAAAAATAAAAAATCCATGTTTACCAGTAATAAATTTTCATCTGCACTATTTTTTTGTTTATTTTTCATTTCTCCTTTTATTTACATTTCAAATGCACACCACCTTTGCCTGTTCTTTTTTAAGATTCTGGCCTTTCCTAATTGACCTTTTCACCATGTTTGGATTTGACAGGTTTTTGCTGCTCACGCTTGTAGCAGTGCTGGGAATTTCAGTGCACTCAGCCATTGCTGTGTATTTCTTAAAATTATCAAATATGGCCTTTTTGGAAGAAAAAATTGGGAATTCATCACCTTGCTGAATAACTGATGAAAATAGTTAAAATTATTAATTGGCTTGTTGTGCCACCAACCAGGTGACACAGCAGCATTGTTTCACAGTGTAAATCTATGATAGATCTTCAAATTTGATGTGATTTAGGAAAAGACAGTCAGATCTCAGTGAAAATAATTCAGTTGCCTTCATCTTTCACTTAAAAACACCTAGAGAATCTGTCTTAACTGTGGAGTTTCAAATTGTTGCACTCTTGCTGTGTTTTACTCCACTGGGAGTTCGGAATTTTGAAAATAGCTTTATTTGTTTTCATGGCAGATTTTGTCATAATGCCAAAACTCTGCAAACTTTAAAATATAGTTATTTTCAGTGCATATAGTAAATATTTTCTCTGAACCAAGAGAACAATAAATTAGCAACTTTTTGTTGTTTTCAAGAGTGCAGTCACCCCTGTGCAGCTGCTGTCTGGCCACAGACAGTTCTACAGCATCTGTGTTTTCATTTATTGAGAGGGAATTCTCGCTCACAGCTTCAGCTCACAGTGTAACTTAGGGCTTTGCCAAATTATTCACATCTCTTTCAGACATCCCAAAGCTTTTAGCATGCAATAGAAAAGAAATCTATGGGCTAATCTAACAAACAAAGTGATGAGGCAGGCCATGCACTGTCACCACCATTAGCCTGCTAAGTGTGGCCAGGTTCAAAAGCCACGACTTTAAATTACAGGGCCTTGGCTTGCTCTGCAAGCAACTGCTCCCTCTCCTTCGGATCCACTTCCAGCTGCCAATGCTATCCTTTCATGTGGGGAGGAATAAACCACTGAACTTGCTGTTGCAGCCAGGATGTTCGTGACTTAAGAATCCTTTAAAAGGCTGTTGACCCTATTGAGGTTTTTAACTTTGCAGAAATTCAAGCAGAGCAATTTAGATGCTCGAGGAACGTAGTTAATTAGAAGTTTTTCCTGCCTGAGCTAAGTGGATCGAACTGTGGGAATGCTGATACAAACAAGTTACTGGATAACCCACAAAGGTTATTTAAATTGTTGATCAGGGAATAAAACAAGTGTAAGAAATTATGCAAGTTAGAGATACAGGCAGCATTGATACTGAGTGGCATAAATAGAAATGAATCACTTGGATACAAAATAAAAATTAGACATCTTTGTAAATCAGTAATTATAGGTCAGAAGTACCAGATACATAAAATGACTAAGATCAACATGCACTGCCTGCTCTCCTGCAGTGTATATGAGTGAAGTTTGGGGGGTGTTTAGGTTTTTTTTTGGAGCTGGGTGAAAATTTCTTAACCCCAAGGCTCACTCACACATTTGTTAAATGAGCAATCAGCCTGAGAGATTTCTTCTGTGTTTACTAGACACTCAAGTAGAGTCTCACAGAAATATTTATCTATTTTTTTCCAGTTTCAGGTTTTGGCTGGACCAGTTAAGTTTTGATTCCTGTAGAGTACAAAGCCTATCNGTAGAGTCTCACAGAAATATTTATTTATTTTTTTCCAGTTTCAGGTAAAAATCCTATCCAGTCTAGAAAGGTAGACTTGCTCATTTGTAGAGAAAAGCCACCTTCTTGCAGTCTCTTCTGTCTCAAAGGCTTCTACTTCAGGTTTGCTCCAGTGTTTCCTTCTGTACCTTTATTTGCCAGCTAAAATGTTCAGCAGGCAGTGATAGGTAGGTACAACATTTCTCCTCCAGATCCACAGGAACTGCAGCAGCCAATACTCCCCTGGGCTGTCTCAGCATGTCAGATCTGATAACTATTACGTTTCAGCAAATATCTACCATTCCTGTACATAATTGCATTACTAACATTATTATTACTTTGCAGTAAGCAAAGAAAACAGAGGTGCAGAGGTAAACAGCACTTACAGACTGGTGCCTGCCTCCACGTTGTGCTGCCTCTTGTTCTCCCGACAGGAAAGTGACTTTCAGCTCGTGTTTGCTTTGTATTTGGTGCTGCATCTGCATTGTAACTGGACTTGTTAATAGTTATGGTGCATGGGGTTTTGTGGCTACTGCCTTCTTTTTTTTTTTTTTTTGGTTTTTTTTTTTTTTTTTTTTTTTTTTTTTTTTTT
>VYXF01009249.1:317634-354649 GCA_013397295.1 Polioptila caerulea | reverse complement strand
TTTTTTATTCAGGACATGGCTAGGTTATCCCTACAATTAAAAGGAAAAATAATAATGATTAAAAAAAGGATTAGTCACATTCCTGGTAGTGCTATTGATCAGTAACTGGTACAGCTGGCACAGCCATCAGTTGGAGACATTCACTGGCCTCTGGCTGTCAGCTCCTGGGAAGATAAACCAGAGGAAAGATGACTCTGAGCATGTCTTGTTGGTAGTATATTTTCCTAAGCATTTGCTCCTGGCAATTTTCAGAAAGAGGACACAGCCCTGATAGATTTTGTGACTGTGCCAATATGGGACTACATACATCTCCCCCAGCTACTTCCCTCCGTTTTTTCACTGCTTTTTGTTTTTCTTATTTGACAAACTGATGATATTTGTTCAGGAGTGTCATGGGGCAGATGAGAACCCTCTATCCCATGGACATCTTAGACATCAGGATGTATTGGGGACTATTGGGAAAAGCTTTCATTCCCTGCCCTGGTAGATTCTGCATCTCCAGGTTATCACTGCAAGTTCCATGACAAATTTCACAGGAGCTATAACCTGGGTCATTTCTGGTTTATGCCAGAAGTAATGAATCTGTTATGCCAAGGAGGCAACTTTACCAAGGTCTTCTATCAGAGTTGCTTCCTTATATCTTTCTTTAGCTTTCCACTCTGCCTTACCTGTCCCTGACAAATGACTGGAATGAAATTTGTAAAAAGGCCAGGCTCTAAACTGGGGTCAATGACTAACATAACTGAGAGAAATTTTAAGTTCTTGGCACTTTTGGTTGGTTGCTGGAACTAGAGTTGGGCTGTGTTTTTCTTTTTTCTGTCAATATTCCAAATACTACCAAACAGTCGCTCCGCAGTGTTTTCAGCCCTCTCCCAGGTGCTGAAATCCTTGCTGCAGTTCTTTTCCATTAAAAGTATCCTTTAACTTCTCTACCTTTTTACAGTGAAAAATATTTTTGTCAGTCGTAATTGCATTACTAGTCACTTTGTCCTGATTTGTCTTACCATTGAGAGACAAATGGACTTCATAATCTGTCTAGACAGTCTGGTAGTTGCTTTAACAGATGTTTGATCTCCAAAAGCAAGACATCCCTCTGCTGTTTTCTAGAAACCTTTCAGACATAGCTTTAATTCATTTTTATGTGTCCACCCTTTGTTTTAAATCATATTTTTCATTTTTTCTGAGACATCTGTGAGCTATGAAAGTACCTGCACCGTTTGTTCCATCATGGATCATCAGGAGGACCAGTTCCTTGCTACTTCCCTTGGAAACTGAATTCCATTCCAGCAATTACATTCCACCTTTTTCTTTGAAGCTGTTAACTGGATCCAGGATCTTTTTTTTTTTTTTTTTTCCCCAGTAGAAATTCAAAAAATGACTCCATAAGGTTTCGGTTTTGGTTGTGTGTGTGTGTTTTGGGCTTGTTGGTTTTTTTTTTTGTTAGTTTGCATTTTTTTTTCACACAATCCCATTTAGTCCCAGAGAACATCCAAAGCTCTTTTCCCTCAGCCAGGAGCTGTAACACAGATGATGTCCCCAGCTCTCCAGCATTCAGCCCAGCAGCTTTTCTGCTTAACTTTGTTTTGGCTTTTTTTTTGTTTTTAAGGGCAGAGCTTCCAGAACCTCCTTGGCTGTGCCTCAGGCTTATCTGCAGCCTTTTTTTTTTCCACTCTTTTTTTTTTTTTCTTTTTGTCTCTGCTTCACCAATCTTTCTACTTCTTTCTGAATAATAGAAAAACAGTCCCAAAATAATGGTCAGTGAAGCTCCTGTTGCCAAATGTCCTGTCCATGCCCTATCAGGCTGAATAGTAGCAGCTACTTATTTTCAGCAGTTTCTTATTAAGAGAGTCTCAATTTTTTTCAGCTACCTGGTTCCACAAAGGAGCTTTACAGATTTTTTTTTCCTAATGCATTCACAGCTGATTCTAAGACCAACTGTGCACTCAAGGACCCAAGCACAGAAATCTTATAACCAAAGAAGTTCACTTTTGGATTATTTGGAATTTAAGTCCACTAGAAACAGGCTGCACACAAGGAATTCTGCAAAGAAATTAGAGAGAAAGATTCAAAACAAGAGATTTTTTTTTTTTTTTTTTGTGAGTGTTGGAATGAGTTTCAGTCTTGATGTGTATTTACAACAGATTTTTCCCCCCTTCTAATTTTAGCTATAAGGGGAAAAAAAAAAATAAAAAATCCTTGTGTTAAAAGAGAAAAGCAAAATTTTTGCTGAGGTTTCCTTTCTTTGCACTGTTTATTCTCCAGAAGGATTTCACTGTTTTTTTCTTTGATGTGTTAGTACATCTTTTTATTTTTTGGTATTTTTTCCCATGAAAAACAATTTACGCCTCCACATTTCTTTAGCAGGAGCTGTCTACATTAATATCTTCCTAATTCTTTTGATAAGTGAATAGTTTTGCACAATTTCAGTTACCTAGAAATATTCAAACCGTGCTCTGTTAGTAGATAAATATATATTTTTAGTAGTATTAGGATGAGTTCAATATTGTGGAATTTGTAATTACAATTTGGAAAGAAGAATGGTTTCCAGGCACCTCTTTTTTCATACTGCTATATTTGTAGTGATTTAATAATTAAAAATAGAGTTAATTAAATATGGGTTAAATCCATTCATTGATATTTCATGCTGTACAAGTTGAGAGCTCTCTGAATTCATATACATGCATTTTTTTCTAACATTTATATGCCTGAATAACCATATCTTTATTTCCCTCTTGTTTTCCGTGGTTTCTGGACTAAAGACTTGTGAAAAATGTGAAAACCAGGAATGATGTCTGCAATAGAGAGGGGCATGTTTCATTGACAGAGGGAGCTGTTCAGGTCCTGGAAGTGAACCATTAAATATTCCAGCCACTGCTATCAGAGGGTGCTGGCTTTCATTCCTTGTCACTTCTATCTTTCCCTGCTCTTGTTTCTCCCTACCGATCCCAGCTTGGCTTTCTTACCTATTGAGATTTCCCCCTTTTTTCTTCTATTTGGACTCCAGATCTGAGCCTGTGTTTGACTCTCTTGCCCCTGAGGCTGGAGGAGTACCAGAATAGAAAGAACCCTCAGCAAATGCAATGATGGATCTGTTTCATATCTCGCTCTGCAATGACATTGCAGAAAGATTGCAAACCATTCTCACACACATTATTTCAGTATCTGTGCGTGCGTTCACAAGACCATCTTGAGTTTTTCAGTGACAAGAATGCTTATAGAAACTCAGTTCTTAAAATAATAGTGGAGAATTGCTTCAGATGCACTAATTTAATATTCACATCAGGAAATAGTTATAGCTACTGCAGCCATCCACAAACATGATAGAAACAGGAAATGGGATCTGTGGTTTCAGACAATTATCTCAGCCTGTAAGTGCTGAGTAACAAATCCCCCAGAGAAACTCGAATGCTACGAGAAACTACTCACAAAGAATAATTTACAGAAATAGTTCATAGGGTGTTTCCAAAGGCAATAATAAAAATATTTGAAAAAAACCCAACTCTGCAATCTTGTTATGAGTAAAATTTAGATCTTAAATCATCTAGTAAATTGTTAATTATTTATCCATCTCTTCTTGGGAGTTCAAGCGAGTGTAATTGGTTGGTCCCTGATGAGATTTGGTGAGGATTCACATTTTTTCCTGCGAAGTTGATAAGAATCAAATTAGGAGAGCCCCTGAATATGTCTGTCAAAGGTGTGTGTGCAGATGGGCTAATTCCAGTGGTGCTGGGAAAGGTCTGGAAGGGCAGCAGGAGAGGAAAAGAAGGTTGGCAGCAGAAGGAGGAGCTGAATTGGTGGAGGTTTTCTCCCCTTTTTCTGTTTTGATAAAATGCAGATTAGACTGTCTGAATTAATGTCTGCTCTCTAAATAGACCAAGTGCCACTGATGTGAGGCTTTCCATTTTTCCAAAGTATCACCAAGAAAGAAAACGCAAATAAAATTAGATTAAATATTCTGTTGAACAGGGAATGCAAAAGTGCACTTCTACAGAAAAATCAAATGCTACATGAGATAGGAGCTCAAGTCCAAAGTTATGCATAAGAATTCAATTTATTTTGGGGTAACCTTCTCCTTAGGTCCCCGTGCTTTTAGCCAGTACCAGATATCTGTTGTGCTGCACAATTGGAAAAACACCCAACCCAACCAACAACAAGGATTTGAAGTGCCTCAGATAAATTTGCTTTTCTACTGCATTAGTATGATTTTCATCAAAACAAAGTAGTGCTGTTTCAATGAATTTTATAAACCTAAACTTTGGGGGCCTCATGTCTTTGATATTTTGAGCTATATGCCTCACAAGTGACAGTCAATAAGGGAATGTTACCTGGGTGTTTCCTTTACTTATTTGCATTGCTTTCCTTGTCTTCAGCTTTTACAGCTCAATTCAATGCTCAATACAGCCACAGTGATTCAAAAGTCTTAAGCAATACTTTCTAATTTCAAGTTTGTTTAACGACCATATCTTAATTTCAAATGAGGATTAAGATAAAATATGTATTTCCAAAAAGGCCCTGCTGGAATGTGCAGTGGTTGGGTTGTGCTTTGTCAGTTTAATCCCAAAGACGAGTGAGGAGGAAGGGCTGGCCATGGCCACAAAATACCTTAGAAAAGAGACCCTCACAAAACCCAACAGGTGTGATAAATGGCTTGTGATGAACAGAGAGACAAAGCCCTTCTGCTGTTTGGTGCTTTTGCTGATCACACAGGGCTGCTCTCCATGTCCTGGCTGTCTGCTGATAGCCTGGGGTGACCTCCCCAAGACCTGCCCATCTGCTGCCTGGTGGCTGCTGCCTGCCTGCCATCAGCTGTCCCCAGCACTGCTCCTCAGAGCTGGAGCAGACTCAGCCACCTTTTAAAAAGTCCTTGTTTTGGAACAGGAGCAGTGGCCTTCTGCCCCTTGAGCCACATCCAAAGTAGCGCCAACAGGAGCAGCAGATCTCCTCCACCCCCACTAAAGCAAACTTTGGAAGTACTGATAGCAATAATGATAACAGCTCTGTATTTGCAACATGATTATTTAGATTTTAGTGCAAACAGCCCGTGCAAGCTCAAATTCTCTGGTTTAAACACCCAGGCATCACCTTTCAAGGGTGCATTCGAACGTCACTTCAGAGGTTTGGATGTTTGCATTGGGAGCTACCAGAGGTAGGAGATGAACAGACCTCTTGTGACACTCTCAACAATCAGATTTTTCACTCTGGAAGGCATCTGCCCCAAATGCTGGATCTCAGCACACCTGGTGAACATCTGGCAAGGAGAGCTCTGGCAGAGGGTTGAGCCACGCCAGATTGTTGGGGGCACACTCAGCTAAAAATCCGAGCGCTGCGTACAATTGCAGGAGTTATTTTTGTTACACATATAAAAGCTGGGCTTAAAAAATCCATTCTCAAAAGACATTTTGAAGCATTGACAATAAGCAATGAGGATTTTGATTTCCCTATTGTTTAATGGAAATGTTTTTGGTCAGGTTTTTTTGAGGTGGGAATTGTTAGTATTGTATTTAAAAATGTAACTGGCACACGTTTGACATGTACAGCTTCACTGAGAAAGCACAACATCAAAATATAAAACAGAAAAAACATATTTTGTTTCATTATTATGGTAGAAATCTAAAGAATTAATCTTGATTTAGATCAATATAAATTAATATAATTCGACCTAAAATTACTCTCTTATTATGTTTGTTATTTTGTCCTTGATAAATGTATCAGAAGACATTTCTTACTGTGGAAGCTCTACTATAATTAGTGTCAAGTCCAAGTAAATAAAATATTGTAGTTGACTGACAATAATAAGATGATTTATTTTGCTGTGGCCTTAAATTAAAGCTGTATTGGCTACACCTTGTAGAAACACAACAATCAGACCTGCTGCATCTGAGAAAGATCACAGTTCACCTCACACAATTTTTCTAACAAATACATAAAAAACCAGTCATCAGAGAATAAAATGGATGTGTGAAGCACTTGTCATTAAGTTTTATTCTTCAATACAAATAGTTTTTTACTGAAGGTAAGAATAGAGAGCAAATGATCATCTTCCCTTCTGTAGCTTCTCCTAGAACAGGGTCTTTTTCTTACATGTTGAAAATAAAAATGACAACAGTTCCTTCAGCTTTGTGTAATTTGGCTGACTATGCCCTTGGCTAGGAAAACGAGTTATACCTGGGAGTTTGTTAAGATGATCAATTAAAATCTGAATACTTATGGATTGAAGTTCCAATGTAACTTTCTGCTTCAGCAGAAACAACACTGGCATCTTTTCCATCTTTTCCTTTTGTCTGTTATTGCACTATTTACTGTAGCATCAAAAGTGGTGGAATTCGAGGTTTCAGATGTTCCTAGAGAGGAATGTGTGGTAACTTCCCCAAGTATTTCATGTCAGAGTGGTCAAACCCTGCACAACAGGAGCCTTAATATCCCCTGAGAGCAGCTGAAGGGCAAAGGGGACTTTGGTGAATTTTGGGGGTGTGCTTCCAAGGCTTTTCAAAGGAGCTCTGGTAGACTGAAGCTGCCTGGATGAGGTGATCTTAAACAAGAAAGGGAAATGGTTACCATGAAGCTCTTTCTCCTCTGGTAAAGCCAGTGAAAGGTCCAGTTTTTATCTCGATGTTCAAGAGAAATCCCTTCATTCTACCAACCAGTGCAGAACAAAAATCCCTCAATTTTGTTCCATTTTTAGCAATCTAGTAAAAATCCAGTGGATGATTCCTCTTGCTCAGGACTTATTTTTATAATTTTATGCTGACTTTTTTTTTTTTTAATTTTAATAATGACAGAGCAATTTTAATTGTCAGCATGTAAGATGGCACTTTTTAAAATAGTAGTAAAAATATTCAACTATGACTGATATTAACCTGTGACTGCAAGATCCACTGCCTGAAACCTTTCTTCTTTATTCCAGCCAATCCCATTTTGATATCTTTATTCTCTCCTTAACTTTGGCACTAAGGCATTTTCATCAGCAACTTTAATAGTAGAGTCAAACTCATTTTCATCAAATTACGGGGTTTTTTGGAAATATTGCTCAGTAGTTCATCCAATGAGAGTTCATCCATATGAAAAATGTTCTTGACCCTGCTCTGTATGAGATCCAGGATGCTTAATGCTGCAGATGGGAACATTATTTCCTCACTCATATTCCCCGTTAGAAGTTCAACCCTTTGAGCTTCCAGAGACACCAGGCTACTGTCCATCTGTCAAGGCAGAAGCTTATTTAACTAAAAATGTGTAAGATCTGAGCAACCCAATCACAATTAACCTTAAAAAAGCCTTCCCCATCAATTAGCCATTCCTTTGATCACTGCAGGCACGGGTGATCGTCGTGTCTGTCCCTGCAGTGCAGGAAAACCCCCAGACCCTGTCGTGAACGTTTTGAGGTGCAAACCTCTGTGCCTCATTGGATGCATGGCAGGATCTCTCCCAGCTACCTGATGGCCAACTTGGTCTGTAATTTTGCTGAATGTCCCCTCAAACAGACTGGAGCAGTCTGGTTGCTAAATTCAAACAAAATTGAAAAGCTTCTTATCCCATTCCTTGGTTACCATACTAATGGAAGCGAGCAGAACCTGGGCTGCTTTCCTGTTTGTCTCTTTGCTGTAGGCTTTTCCAGGCACTCTCCATGGCTGGCTGGAAGCCTGTTCACCAGCCAGGTACAGATCCAGGCCTATATTCAGCATCTGTCTAACATCTCTCTTGGGAATAAAACTCTTTTCTTGCTGCAGTTCAGCAGGTTTCTGCTGATCTGCATTCTGATATCTGCTGTGCAGTGAGGCTGAGATCTGTAACTGTCCTGTATGCATCAGGGGGAGATTTATGT
Organism: Polioptila caerulea; assembly: GCA_013397295.1. Lineage (NCBI taxonomy): Eukaryota > Metazoa > Chordata > Aves > Passeriformes > Certhiidae > Polioptila > Polioptila caerulea. The sequence continues at coordinate 346,830 of VYXF01009249.1, read as the reverse complement.
TGGTTTGGAGTTATTTATGAAATTATCAGTGATATGTGTAATTGAGGAAGGGATATTTGGTTACACTCCACCATCAGTATTTTGAATATTTTGTTATAATTTGTCACTCTGTTTTATCTTCTTACTTTATGGTTTAAACCATCATGGAAATACAAGTTGGCCAAAATGCTACATTGTGTAGTTTTAGCTGCCATAATAAGAAATGTCCCCTACATTTAAGGCTCTGTGAGTTATTTAATACATTAATTATCAAGTTGGAGACCACTGGAGAGTCACAACATCTAAACTGTGTGTTCTTCATTGCCTAAGGGGTCAGAATACCGGCATTTGTAAAAGAAGAAATGTTTGAATAAGAGTTGGACTAACAATAAGCACGCTGGTTTAAGTGGCAAACAGATTATTCTGTTTGGTGATGGAAGTAAAAAAAGTCTTTCTTTAATGTGGTTTTGGATGCTCGGGATTGATCAGAAACTGTCACCTCTGAGGGAAGAGCTGCATTTCAAAAAGCTCCTTGGAGAGGAAAGCTGCTGGTTCTTACAGCTGGCAGTGCTGGGGCTGGATGGCCACCAAGACAGGTTTAATACATTATCACAGGGAGTTTAAGGGGTGATGATACTTTTTTAAAAATACATCAGCATTCTAACAAGACCTCACCACACGAAACAACAATGTTCACAGCACACTATAAATCATTCCTAGCAATACAATGAGTTTTCCTGGGGCGTCCTGATGGGTGTCAGATCTCAGCAGAAAGCTTCATACATCTCAAAGAGAAAGACTTGACTACCAGATTCCTCCTTGCCTGTTTATGTCAAGTGATAAACGAAATGTAATATCATTTTGACCAGCTTCTGTTGTACAGAATAAATGTACTGAGTTTCAGCTTAAAGGCCTAGGATTTGCATTTTAATTGTAAACAAGATTTGCACTTTGTAGTCATTTCTAAGGATTTTTTTTTTTTTTTCCTTGAAAAATCCTGATAATGATCTGTCAACACAATTACTTTTTTTCTTTTAATTGGGGTTTGGATTTATGCAATGCAACATAAGAGAGGGATAAGAATTAACAATTTTAAATAGGGAAAACCAGAACCATTTACTAAGAAGATTTTGTTAAAAGGGAGCTGATGGCTGGATAATAGACTATCAAAAAGCAAGACATGATTATAACTCTTATGAAAGAGAATCTATGGGAGAAATTATCAACAGCTGAGAAACAGGATTTTACCGTAATTGTCACTGATTTTCATGATAGCAAGGTTAATACTTATCATTTCATTTTCAAACATTTTGCAAGTATTAATTGAGCTTCATCACATCCCACTGGAGTATGTGCAAGTTAATGGCTTGTGTGTTAAATTTCTGACATCCCTGATCTCTGCTGGGGCTGGGAAAGAGCACTTTCCCCTTCACAGCTTGTCTCTTCCTGAGGAGCACAGAGCCATTACCCTCCTGCAAACTTTGCCTCACCTGTGGAGTTCCTCCAGTTTGATTTGCAGTTAATCTTTCCGCTCTGCTTCTCATGCTCATCGTTCCAGAGGCAGCAGAGTGGGCTCTGTACAAGCCTGGAACCTGACAGTTGTAATGCAAACACAACAAACTGTCACTCCTTAATAGCACCAGCTCAATTACTACAATTGCAGCAGAGCCTGTTCATAAAACAAGCTGATATTCTTTATGCACTCGTGGTTAATACCGAGATATATGTGCTGTCAGCTGAAATACAGGTAATATTTTTACTGCTTCTTAGGTTTTTTTATCATGCCACAACACTCTACCAGCAGACATACAGATCCCTGAACAAAGGCAGCCGTCAGAGACATCAAATACACATTTGCCTTTTGGTATAGAGGAGAAATATCTGATTCTAAGCCATTCAGGCTGAGGGGAATTGTATTCACTTTAACACCTCAAGAGTTTGTAAAATCAGCTGAAAAACGGCTGCAGGCTGTTCAAGAAGTTTGCTGGCAGGAAAAGTCCTGGAGCTGCCTAGAAACTGCTGTTACACAGAGAGCAGGGGCACCGTGCCTTTCATGCTGCAGAGCAGAGGACAGAAATGAGAACAAGTCAGAGTGGAAGAGGCAGGGAAATTACATGTCTGGTCTTTGCACAAGATAGGAAAACACCTGGGATAGGAATTGAAGGACAATGTGGGGCAAAAACTCTGAAAACCAAAGAGAGGAATGTGAGATGTGAATCAAGGCACTGTAGGAGGATTGGAGGGATTAAAGGCAGGAATCAGTAAGAGGAGATGCTGCTGTTCTCAAAGGCAAGAATGCAACAGCCTTCTGTAAAGGGGGGAAAGAAGGATTCAGCTCCTGGAAACAGTGCAAAGACAAAGGAAATAGTGAATCATAAAGTGAAAAGATCCTTAATCACCAAGAACCAAGAGAAAAAAAAAAATAGTGCTTTCATAATCATAAAATATATTAAAAAATGGAATAGTATCTTGCATCTTCATCAACCCCCCAGAAAAGCCAGGTTTCTGTAAACCCATGAGGGTCCCTTTCCCCTTCCTAGGCTAACTCAGACATTCCTTCTAGGCTTGGCTCTGCTGCCATCCTTCCCTCCTCAGTCTCCCCTCCCTGCAATGCTCCTCACCCTTCACCCCAGTGGGCAGCCCTGTGTGGGGTATCCCAAAAGTGCTGCCCTGGGGTTCATTGGCACAGCAGAGAGTGTGAGGTGATTGCCAAAGTCACTGGTGCAAACCAGGGAGAGAGGTTTTTCACAGCTTCCCTGGTAATGGAGGCAGGAAATAAGTTTCTCACATACCAAGCTCTTGATTTGCACAAATCTTGTCAGAATATAATATCTTTAAAAGTCCCAGCCTTTTGCTTGGTTGAAATAGTCCAACAGCTTCAAGAGCTGTAAGCTGTCTGTTCAAGTGGAAAAACACACTTGAAAAGTGTAGCTGTGTTCTGAAGAGCAATACTCTTCTCGTTTTTAACATTATTCCTAAATTCATTACTGTGAGTGCCTAACTGCTGCACACACAATGTGTTCCTTTCAGGTTGAATTCCCACTCTGAATTATACATGAACAAAAATGAATGTCCAATGGCTTTGCCATGAAAAGATTATCATGTCAAATCCCAGCATTTCCCTTGCGTATTTTTCTAAATGCCTGGTGATTTTGGAGCTCATGAGACACACAACATTTGTTCTGTGAGCTGTGTTATTAGAGAGGACAGGAGCATCTCTGCAGGACTCAGGGACAGGAGCTTGACCTGAACACGTGGGTGAAGGCAAGGCTGACTACATCCAGCAGAGATCAGTGCAAGTTGTGTAAGATAACCTCAGAATTCACCTCTGGGCACTGAAATGTGTGTGTGAATATGCATCAGCTCAGTCCCACGGGAGAGTGCCCAGCTGAACAACACAACCAGAGCAGAGAAGCAGACTGAAGCCTGCCCAGCCTTTCTGCCCACGGACAGATTATTTTTAAGCTTGCCCCTGTATTCCCAGGGCTCTCTTTGGTTCCATGGGTTCTTGCTGCCCCTGCAGACGGGCACAGAGGAGCTGGGTGCCAGTTGTGCTGCTCCTCCTTCCAGCACCACACATTATTATCCGAGTGGCTCCTGCCTCCTTTATCAGTGCTGCTGCTGCTGCTTTCTCCAAAGTGTCAGTGCCACCTGGTCCCATGGCAGGGTGATAGACAGGAACAGCCTGCCTGGGAGCAAAGGCAGGAGAGAGAAGGTGAATATGAAAAAATACAAGGAAAAAAAGCATGGTGAAAGGTAGACACGCATATATTCACAGTCTTAGTTGTGTTGCAGCCCCAAGGGGAGAGATATTCACTTCTGTCCTCTGCTATTGCCCACTTCTCATGTGGTTTCTTGCATGTCTTTCAGACCTGCTAAGAAGGACAGCAACAAGGTCACTCTTTCCTTGGCCAGGAGAAAAGCTGATGCACAGAGCTTCTGGCTGGCTCTCTCTCGCCTGCAGACAGAGCACTCTAAATCTGCAGTGCCTGCACTTTCCCCAGGGATAGGAAACTTAACAACTGCTCTGCATTTGCAATCTATGATACAAGGCTTTAGCGAGATCCACCCAACGTGACAATTCCAGAGCCCTGAATTACACAAAGGAGTCTCAAGTCTACATTCAGATCTGTGTGTAAATGGAATTACATGCTGAATTGTTGCTGCCTACCTGTTTCCTAACAGAATCACAATGGAATAAAAAAAGGAGACAAAAAACAGAATCACAATGGAAAAAAAAAAAAAAAAAGTGCTGGAGTACTGTTGCTTTATCTCAGAAAACATTTTAAAACCTATTACTTTGAGTAGTCATTCCCATTCAGCTCTTACAGAAAATGGATGGGCCTGGGCTTCCCTGCTGAAGGTATTATTCCCCTGGGTGTAGCTGTTAATACTGTACTTGTGTGTATGAGAGGAAAATAACCTCCAGCACCCAGATCAATTCTAAATTGTAAATATGCAGAAGAAAAACATTAAATTCTGTGTAATTGTTGCACAAAAACATGTAAAGCTTTGGTTAATAATATCCTTTGGAGCCTTCTGATCAAAAAGACTCAGAGGGGTAATGGCTTCAACCAAGGTTTTGCTTGTTTCTTTATTTTTGAAGAGGATTATCTTTGGTACTCACACAGGACCAGAACTGAGCAGGAAACTGAAGACTTACAGTGGCATTACTGTCATATTTCAAATGCCCTAAAGGTTTTTCTCTTTTATTACCAAAGAAAAAGGGAAAAAAAAAAAAAACAAACCAAACCAAAACAAACAAAAACACCAAAAAATCAGCCCCCAACTTCTGAAAGGCATATTGGTGTTGAATGTAGGGAAATGGATTTTTACTTTCACTGAATGTAGTATAGGTAACATTTGCAGTTGAGCATCCTGGAATAAGCAGTGGAAGAGGCTTTTTTCTCAGCTCTTTGGTCCTACCTTTACAGTTTCTTCTATTTCTCCTGTTTCTACACAACACGCTTTGTTTATTAAAAATCAAGTGACAGAGTTGTTATGTTCCTCTTATTGTCAAGCCACCGCTATTTATGCTTAAGTCCTTCTTGGCTTTTATTCAGTCTTTCCAAGAAAAAGCCTGACTATTCCTGTCAGGAGAGAAATACAAAAAACAGTTTGCAAATACTAACCCCATACCTGTGGTAATCATTGTCATTGGGTTTTAATCCTTAGCACCATGAATTTCCTCCAGCACAATCTGTGGTGATACTGCTGTGAATTAATTCTGTATTGCTCATCAAATTGCCAGCAAAAATAGTGTTAGATTAGGCCCATTGAGCTCTACTTAATATGGATGTGTGGTGGAATTTAAGGGACCAGAGTTAGGATAATTTTGGCTGGTTGATAAGTTATTTTAAGGGATGGCAACAACACAGTTCACTTTCGTTAGAATACAAATTGCAGCTCGCTGATGACTTTTTCAAATCATCAATAAAATATTGCACTTCCTCTCTGCTTCTCTGTCACACAAATATAAGTTATCTCGCTCTTTAGAAGCCACCTGGGAGGATTGCTTTTAGATGAAGGAATTAAAATAACCTCATATGTTAAGGTTTACAAGTCACAAGGCTCTTGTTAGGAAACGTGCTGCCGTGCCGTAGTTGTTGTACAGCCTCGTGCAAAAAGGAATTTGTTTCCAAATCAGGCTGTAAACTTGCCCAGAGAGCAGGAGGGGCAACCATTTGTCACCCATGTGCCATTGTGTTGTCCTCCCCACTTTTTGAACTCAGCCTAAATTCTTGCATTGTAAGGACACAGCAGGGAATTCCGTACCATGGCCTGCTAGTGCTAATTATCTGGTGCAAATGAACATTTTCGGATACATTTGAGGCTCATTTAATGAATATAAGAATTACAATAGGAGAAGAAAAGACACATTTATTGATAAAACTAGAGGAAGCTTTCTACATTCTCTAAAAAATCGTGCCTAAGTGATTCAGTGATTTTAGGATTTTTATTTTTTTTTTCAAAAAATTCAATTTACTTGTGAACAAAATTACTATTTTAATTTGAAAATTTCAGAGGCATAAATTTTAATAGCATCTTCACATATTGCAAGTACCTATTTTTTTGCTGAGTGAAGGATTACTCTCTCTTTTCTTGTTCTTTTTCTTTTTTTTTTAAGTGGTATGGTTGGCTTCTTTTCATCTAGCTACATCTGTTACTTTTTATAAATAAGCCTTTCCTCCCCCTAAGGATCAAGCAGAACTTCTTCCAAGCCTTCTATTCTCAAGTGTAACTTCAGAAGAGCAGAAATAATAGCTTTAATACTTGGCCTTTATTGGCTAATTCAATAGCTTTATGTACTGTAACTGAGAAAGGTAAATGTAAGGGGGATTAGAAGGCAATGGGAGAAACTTTTCTTTTTAATTCTGACCCCAAAATAACTTCTCTGCAAAGGTCCATCTGGCCAAAGATCCAATCTCTGCCAGGAGCCAGGACTCATTGTTTGGGGAAAATATTAGAAAAAGGGCTGGTGGGGAGACAAGGAGTGTGTGCCCTTTGTTTTGGGAAGATAAGCATCTCCCACAGTGTTGCATCTGGATCTCCCTTTTCCACCTAATTCTTGCATCCATTTTGAGAAATTTTATGGTTTTTTCCTCCATGACCTCCATAGCCACAACTTTTTCCTCCATGGCCATACCGTGGCCATCTTTGTTTTTTATTGTCTATTAGCTCCTAGTAATGCAATCTATGATTGTAACCAGGCCAGGAACAGAAGAGATCCACACTAAATATCTTCTTACACTTCTCCAGAGCTGCAGGATCCACAGCCTTCATCAGAATTTGTGTTAAGGCTTGAGGCTGCACAGCCTGACAGATGGAGTTGGATGAGTGAGGTCAAGCCTCGTGCTCTGCACTGGTCAGGGAGGGCCTGTGGAATGTCCCAGGGGAGCTGGGACACTCACTCTGACACAGGGAAAATCCTCCTCATCCTCCTGCTCCTCCTTCTCCTCCTTGTCCTTTTGCCTGGTCATCACTTGGCCTCCCTTGTGAAGAAGTGAAATTTAGCAGCTCTCAGAATGATTTGAACTACAACTTAGGACTGCTGCCTAATTCAGGAGCTGACACAGGGTGGGCCTCACCCTTTCCAAGGAAGGAAACAGCTTTTTTGATATACAAACAGCTCATATTTTTTATTGATTACAAACAGCTTATGTATATTTTGCAGTATTCTTTGAGAATCTTGGCAGTGATGAAAATCTTCCTTCAATTAGATATAATTTACCATACAGAAAACTACATAGTTCATTTGTTTTTTACTTTCCACTTACTAACTACTCCCAAGGGCTGTAAATCACAGCTTATTTAGTGGCACACATCTGGAGTGGGTAATAGACAGCAGCATGAGTTCACTGGGGTTACACTCTGAGGAATCCTTTGGGAATGACTGCTGGTTATTATCAGTGACCTGAAGTGCATGAGGATTTCAAAAATAAAAGTGAAATCTAACAAAGCATTGATGTGCCAAGAAGAGCCACTATATCCACACTCACTCCTCTCTCCAATGAGCACATTTGCTGAGTGCTGTTTATGACTTCCTCATAATGTAAAAGGTTTATGGTGAGGTCAGCGAAATTCATCCATCAAATTCAAGTCTTATTAACAAAACATTCTGAAAGATCCAACTTTTATTGTTGGTTGTCAAAACCACTTTTCTCTGACTTCAGATAAAGTAGTTAATTGAATTAAATGGTCTAAATCAGTTTTGAAAACATCTCTTTGCTTTGGGGTGCTGTAGTACTTATAATCCTTTTGTAATGTTCAGAAAATATCTTTTGAAATAGGAAGATAAATCAAAGAGGAAGATTTTACATGGAAAATTGAATCTCCCACTCACCCTACTTCTTCTTCTTTTTTTTTTTTTTTCCTCAACTGCTGTCAAATATCTCAACTTCTTGTGTAACATCACCCCAGATTTGGAATGTACTGTTGGGTGGCCAAATGTACAGCACAGCACCCGTGGGAGGGAGTCCTGGTACTGCTCTGAACCCCAAGAATTTCTTGTCCTTTCTGTTTTTTGTTACTTTTCTTTCCTTCAAGACGGTGTGAGATGATGCTGATATCAAATAGGCCTGAGCTTTTGAACAAAAAAAAAAAAAAAAAAAAAAAAAAAAAGTTTTATTTTTATCCAGTAGAAACTTGTGTAATTAGAGCTGTGGCTGCAAAATGAGAATGATTGGGACAATTATAGCAATACAGATGTGGCCCTCTTCATTGAATTCTTCTGTGTACAAAAAGCCACAGATCAATAAGGAAAAAATAATTCAACCACCTGTGAATGCATTCTAAGGACAAATCCACAGACTGTTTTTTTTTGGTTTTTTTTTTCTGAATCTCATGATATACAAAGATTTTAAATCAGATGGGGACAGATTGGGTCAATCCAGGGAGTATCCATCACTGCCAGTGAAAACTGTGTGTTATATTTTTTGTGAATTGTGTAGGGGAAGGAAACTGTAAGGTGGATATTTTACATTAAAACATATCCTTAAGNTGTGGCCCTCTTCATTGAATTCTTCTGTGCACAAAAAGCCACAGATCAATAAGTAAAAAATAATTCAACCACCTGTGAATGCATTCTAAGGACAAATCCACAGATTGTTTTTTTTTTTCTGAATTTCGTGATATACAAAGTTTTAAAATCAGATGGGGACAAATTCATAAAATGTTTTGTTGGGTCAATCCAGGGAGTATCCATCACTGCCAGTGAAAACTGTGTGTTATATTTTTTGTGAATTGTGTAGGGGAAGGAAACTGTAAGGTGGATATTTTACATTAAAACATATCCTTAAGGCTTTTAATGTATGATAAAATATATCTTGATCAAAAAGATTTTCAAATAATTCTTTCCTAAGTAAACTACAGCTTTAATTGCTGCAGGTTCAGAAATGTCAGGCTTTTTGAGGTTGTCTTTTATATTCCTAGTGAGTTCAAAAGGTGTCCATTTTATTCTAAAGTTCTAAATTCTGTGCTTTGAAGCTCCACATGTACACTAAGCAACAGAAACAGCTACATACCCATGTTTGCATCCTTTATTAATGGGAGCTTGATGGAATTTCAGAGTGCCAAAATAAAAATGGAGAATTAATATGCATAGAAGTTGTAAATTTAATTAGCTGGTGTTATCAATTAAGCACACTCAGTAGAACTCCAGCAGGAATTTTGATTTAGTATATCTGCCAAAGAGTTGGACAAAATGCAAAATGAATATTCAATTAAAAACTGAAAATTATCAAATATACAGGGGTTTTTTGGGGGTTTTTTGGTTTGTTTTTTTTTTTTTTTTTTCATTCAGTAATCTACTGGAACCAGTACAGTGGTAAATATTTATTCACTTAAAGTGATAGTGACCATTTTTGAACAAGCAGGATGAGATCCTGTAGTTCCCCACTAATTATTATTATTAAGCATAAATCTTAATTTCTGGGTTTTCATCTAAGGGTAGAGAAATAATTTACTGGTGTATTATGGGCATGGCACTGCAGAGTTCATTTATAGAGAACGCTCAACAATTACTGTGATCAACTCATAGAAATATTTATTAATTATTCTAAGAAATGAGAGATGAAATATTTCTGTTGGATCTTCTGGTCATCCCTGTTTTAGTTCAGAACTGCTCCCAGGAGTGTAAGTTTGATGATGAGCCTTCCACCATTTCCATTTGAAAATGAAATAGCCATTAATGGTATATTTAAAAATGCCCCTGGATTGTAAAATACTGGCATAAATTCTAGGAGTTGGAAAAGTGAACTTGCTGAAATGGTTTCACTTTTCTCTGCTTCTTATGTACCCAGTGAAAACCAAGATGATTTATAATTCTTTATATTTTTTTAGTGAAGTATGGAATTTTCTCAAATATAATAAAAGACCTTTCTAAAGAGTGTCCTTAGTCCTCTTGAAATGAAATTGTAGAGCCTTAGACTCGCTCACTTGTCCCAAATTTAGGCCGACTCACTCCTCAGAAGTAACAATGACCCTTTGCTTTCTTGCAATGATTTCTTTTAATGTCAGAACAGGTTTTTGTGTGGATAGAAGAAAGGAAAGGAAAATGTGCACTTTGTGTCCTTTCCTGATAGTTTTTCTTCTGGTTGTGCTTCTTCTTGTTTTCCTCCTTCATCTTCAGTCCCAACCACTCAGAGTTTTCAGTTTCCAGGCTGCAAACACCAAACTAGAAAGGAACTTCTAATACAAGTTACATTTCAAAAAGTAGAAGTAAGAGTAGGATAAGAAATTACGTTTTCTCACTGGATGTATGCTACTAATTAAGCTGCTATCTAGGCAAGCAAAAGGGCAATTTTAAAGTATAGCACAATTTAATGTGGTACTGGCAAGCGTGATCCAAAAATTATCTGAAAGTCATTTTCTTTATCGTTATGCTGCTAGAATATTTATATTTCATTAGCATCACCTCTGTTAATTAACACTTCATACTTCAATTTTTGGTAGATCCAGTATGTCTCATCAGAGAGCACCAACTTCAAAAGGGAGTCTGTTATAAAATCCAAGTCTGCAAAAGGGAATTGTGATTATATGTTAAACCTGCCCCCTACCTACATTCAATACAGTCAAGAAAAAAATACCTGCTTTTTTTTCTTTTTAATAGAGGTGTATCTCTGCTGTATTTTCAGCATAAGAGAAATTGAGTTATTCATGCATCAACAAGAAAGTGGATAGATTACAGTTAAAGGGAATTCTGCCCTGAGTTACTGGCAGAAAAAATAATAATTTGTATAATAAGCTTATATCTGTGTTGAGTAGCCACAGGGTAGCACACATTAGACCTTTTAAAATATTTACTCCACAGAATTAATTTTTTTTCAGAGTGTTCCTTGCCCAAAGAGAAACTAAAATTTAAAGATAATGAGTTATAATATTCTTTTATGGAAAAATATATTTTGTGCTGGAGAGGCTGCTGCACAAATCACCACGGTACCTGAGATCTTACTGCAAGAAACTCAACTTGTGGCCAGCATAATAATTGAAACTAAACCCAAAATACCATCTCAGAACAAAGGACACTTGTCCTAGCAGATGATAATTATTCTAGTGACACCAGCTGGGAAAAATATTTTACCACAAATTAAAGTATAAGTAAAATATTATATAGTAAAAAGAATTCTAATGTGATGTGGTATGGAACAGTTGAATCAGTAAGGTTGGAAAAGACCTCTAAGACTATTGAGTCCAACCTTTGGAAGTATTTATTAGTATTTTAAAGAATATTTCTGTGTGATTTTTAAGCTTTGATACCAATTAAGTACAAAGCTTTGCAATAAAGCTATCACAAACAAATATCAAATTAAAAAAAAAAAAAAACTTTTATAATAGTATTTGGTGATTTAGGTTCTTGGTTTGGAATCCCATGACAAAGAGGAACTTGCAGAGCAGCAACTTTTTGTGGTGAAATCTGGGTCTCAGATTTCATCTCATCTCATCTCATTGGCTTGAATAGGACAAGTATTTTTATTGGTTCTAGGGTTTCATGTCATATGTGAAATATGAATGTTCATATTTAAGGAAATCTTACTCTTCAGTAAAACAAATCAAAACTAAAGAAGCTGTTAGAAAAACAGGGCTTGAGTCTAGGCTAGAGCCAGTTTCACCATGAGCCACATGAAGAAACAAAGAAATGTGCAGAAAAATTCGCTGTTTGTGGGGAGATCCTGAGAGGCAGGGAGAGACTTGGTATTCCTGAAATACCAGCAAAAAAAACCAGTCCAGCAGCTTGGAATGAGGGCTGTAAGAGTCCTCAGCAGGCCGAGTGACAATCCTCACAGAGATACAGAACTGGAGCTCTTCACGAGTGGTGCCTTTGCTGCGTTTGCTTTCTGCAGCTCCTGTGGCTCTCCAGGGGAGCTCAGCACCAGCCTCTGGCCCTGCCACTCTGCTCCTGCTCAAGGGCTGCCTTTTGGGACCTCCCAGAGGGACACAGCTGTCACACAGAGCCCTGCTACTGTCCCAGACTGCAAAATCCTAGAAATGGAGATTCCTGGCAGGATTCTTGATGATGTGCTCGTGTTATCAGGAGGCACTGGGCAGGTCTCAGCACACCATGGGGTTGTGATTGCATATATGTGTATGAACTGCCTCCTCTGCCTGCTGCATTTTTTTCTGACTATTCAAGTTGTCCTTTTTATCCTCCAAATCTCCTTTCTTTTTAGTCCTAACCCACCCTTTTCTCAACGTCTTTTCACAGGCTTGTAGGGCCCCTTAATTTTTAGGGTTTTTTAGGTTAAAAATATTCCAGCTGACGCTGCTGGATGGTCAATGTCATTTTTCCCATTCCAGCCACAAAGGACTGGATGTTCTGTGAAAGAAGAAAAATCCCACTCAAATCTAAATCTTGGTCTCCTATTTAATACTGAAATTATAGCTGGCTTGAAAATCCAGGCAGTCTGCCTCGACTTGTGAGCCTGTACCATGCAGAGCCTTCGAAGTCTCTGTGACAATAAAAGCTCAGGAGCCTTCCCTAAGAGAGGGAAGCTGCTGGCTGAGAAATTTTAAAAAGCCAGTTGTACAGAGGTGTAGAAAAGCAGATTTATGTCAAGAATAAACATTGCTTTAACTGTTAGTTTGCATGGGATTAGCTGAAGAGTCACTGAACAGATTTTTTTCACACTAGAATTCAAATTGTGTACTTGATCTTGTCAGACTGAGCAGTCTCTCTCTCTCCCTATCTCTATTCCTATTTCAGGACCACTATTGTGTCTTCAACAACAATTACTATCTATTGTAGCTCTTATAATGTGATCTTAGAGTTCAATAAATGATTTTTCAAGCAAGTGAACATATTCTCCATCATTTAAAATGACATTGATACTTAAACATCAGAACTTGTATTATTTCTGCAATTATTTCACATTGGATTTCTGTTTGATATTTTCCTGATTTTCTTTACTGCATGTGCATTGTTTTGAGTGTGATTCAGATGTAGTAGAACAAAAATCCATAAAAAGCTAAAAAACATGGTTATAGTAAGACACTTACTAAAAGTTATTCAGTATTCTTAAAGATTATTACAAGAGGTTTATAACTATTTTTAAAAAACAAATGTTATATCATGCCACCTCATACTATGGATTTGGGGTTTTATTTAATATTTATTTTTACCTCTGATCTTAAGGAATTAGTTGTTGCAAACAGTTTAGAGTTGGCAGATAAATATTTCAGCATAACATAGAAAGGGTGATGGATTTTGTTTTATTTTTTTCCTCAAGGATGAAATATGGATTACAGTAGTTCTGCTACCAAAGTGTTTCATACAAGCACCTTGTCTCATATCTAAGATAAGGTGCTGTAGCCCTCTCCATTTCCTTTTATTTTTGTAGATACCCAGTGGTTTTCCACTCAATTACTCATTCTATTTTAATATCTCATTTTGTTACTTCTTTATCTTAACTGGAATTTGCTCATCCAACACTCCTGTTGGAATTCTTTACTGCATTAATTTTGCTTTAGTTTACTTCAAATCAAAAGTAAAATAGATTAATTCTGTAATTACTGTTCTTATTTGCTTGACTTGTTGGCTCTTGGTGCTTTGCTTTGGGATGCACAGAACACTGAGTTGCAGATTTTTTATGTGCAACATATTCATTTGATAAAAGTGCATAAAAATACATAAAATAAATTCTTTAAGAGCTAAGAAGATATGGTAACTAAAGAGACTCAAAAATAAAAGACTCAGACAAATCACAAGAGGGCCTAGAAGGTGTGTTAGTTAAGTGCAAAGCTCTGGAGCTTATAAAGTTAGGAAAAAATTCAAATTATTTACTAGAAAGAACACTTTTGAAAGAAAAAAAAAATAATTACAAAGCTGGAGAGAGGAATAGAAACTGGCCACAGATTTTCTTTATTAATTTGAAGGGGTGTGTGTGCATGGGGAAGATGGTTGACTAAGTTATTTTGAAAGTCTTCTGGACAAAATTTGTGTCTCCTAAGAACTAAATAATTCTGCTGGTCTCCTTTGTGTTCAAACTATGGGATGGAGAGGATGGAACAGGGCAGATGAAGAGGTGCAGTTGAAGAAGAGCAGGGTGTCAGAGTTTTCAGAGACAGAAAAAAGTGTTGGTGAAGGCAGTGAATGGGAGAGGCGCTGGGATGGTGACTCTGAAACCTTCCCTGGTGACATTGAGAACACCCTGGGAGGCATTTGGAAGTAATTCTCTGTATTGATTCTGTGCTCAGTGTGGAAATGATTATTGTGTTTGTGCAGCAGCTGCTAAACTTGCTAAGCCATTTTATCAGCATTTCTTAGTTTTAATATTCTCAACGATAACCTTTGGCCACAGTCCCACACAGAGAAAGGAGCCCTAATCCCCTCTTGCACTTGAGTTGATTTTATTAACACATTTCCTCTCTGACTGACAGGCTCCAATCATTAAATTATGAAATCCAAATTAACCCCAGGCTCTGTGTTCTGTGTCATTCCTTGTCAGGGTCAAGGGAAACCAGCCCAAATTATCCATTGGCTTTTTTTTTTTTTTTTTTTCTCCTAACAGATTAGAGTATTCTAAACATGGATAAACCTATATCTCTCATCTGTTCTGAAAAACAACTTTGATGATTCATGAGAAACAACTTTAAACAGTTCAAAAATCAGGTTTAATTCTACTGACTGTAGAATTAGGAGAACTGACCAATTTGAGAAGAACCCCTGGACATCCACACGTTTGTTTCTTGCAGAAGAGGTACCAAGTTCTTCCTTTTTGCACGATAAACCCAATATGGCTCCGAAGAGCTGCTGCAGCATTAGTCAGCCTATTTTGCAGCCATTTCTATTCACAAGGGGGAATAAAAAAATCATCCAACTTCTAAATTCTCTAAATGAGGTCTACCTCCCTTTCTTTGAAAGAAAATAGAAAGCCTGTTGCCTGGTAGAGCTCAGCTGGGACCTGTTACCTCTGAGTGATTAGGAGAACACGCTTTGTGCCCACTCTTCTCAGTCAGGGAGCACTTTTCTCCTTTGGGAAAAAAAAAAAAAGAAAAAAAAAAGGAAGATGGGACAAAGCTATTGTTACTGACCAGCATTTTTCAATCAGGTCATCTCATCCCTTTTTAAAAATCTAAAGAATATTGCAGCTGCTGCCAGTTGTTCTTCTTGAAGGGCTTCTGAATGGCATTTCATTAAAGGAAGAAAAAAAGAGATTGTATCGAGGGATACAGTAATTCTTGCAAGAGATGGGAGATCGTGGAAATACATTAGCTTTTTTATTTTTCTGCTGTAATTGTCACCTTACCAGGTCTCTTAACTTGGAATTTTTGATGTTCTACTGGTTGTTTTTTTTCCAGTTTTCACTTGCTTTTCCACAGATTTTTATCAATACCAACCTTTTATATTTGCTGTCTCTGTCTTCAAAGAATGAAATGAAAAAAAAATAATCTGAAGGTAATTCGTTTAAATATGGAATTAAATTTTAAGTTTAGCTAATAAATACTTGCTTATCAATGTATATACACCCCATTAATTATCAAAAAGAAAACCTGAGGTAAAGTGATTTCTGGAATCATGGTAGACATCAGTATCTTTAATATGGCCATAGACATTTATGGATTATTTTTTTCCAGTTTTGAGTCATAATTTGGATATAAATAGCAGCATTTTTTTAGTATGCATGATCCAATAATCCCTTTGATGAGTTCATTGACCTGCCTGACACAGCCATACTTGTCCTGTCTTACTCTTCCAGTGAAAACAGGAATACTGAGTTCAGTGTAGCCTTCCCCACATGGTTATGCCTCCATTGGTTAATTTACTTTGTGTGTACTGTTTATGAGCACAGTCTGTGAGAGCCCTGCTCCCCTTCACCGGTGTCTTTGTGTCCCTACGCAGGAATTTATGGGAGCTGCTTTACCCTGGAAGTCGGTAGCGAGTTCCTTGAATTTCTCAGAAACATTTCCAAGAGCGACCATAAATTTTCCATCTGCAGAGGATGAAACACGCAGCAGACACCCACCCTGTAACAAATGGTGCCACCTGCAAATGTGAAGTTATGGCTGTCGTGTTTTAAACCGCGCAGTTTTACGCCGAGCTGGGAGCGGCACAGGTTGGGTGGGTGTGGATGTGTGTGTGCCATATCTCACGGTGTTCATGGGAAGTGGTGGCACTTCGCTCTGAAAGCTCCTCTAAGTCATCCTCCTGCTCCATTGCAGTGGCTGAGGGAGGTTGGAACAGGCTGGGTGGAGCACAGGAGCCATCCTGGGGTTTAACAGCAGAGCTTTCCTCTGTCAGATGCTTACTCTGCTGCCATAAAGACAAGGCATTTGCTTACTGCCTGTTTTCCAAACAATCTTCCTCCTGGCTTTCCCCACGTGTCTGATGCTGCACGGACCTGTGACCTCCCTGTGCTGCCTTCTGGGTGTCTGACAATTGGCTCTGAGTCCATCAGGCTGCCTCAATTGTGGAGCAGCAGCCGCCAAAGAGCAACTCGACGCAGCGGTATCAGCCTCATTAGCAGCAATAATGGGCTCTGAGTGCACTCTGGATTCTCCTATGATTTTAATGGCACAGCTTTCCCCGTAGGTTTTTTTTGTATGGAGAAAGCATGAAGTCAGAGAACTTTTGTCACCAGTAAAATACGGAGGGGTTGCAGATACGCATTTCTTATTCTCAAGGTGTCGTTCTCTTTGTTCCGAGGAGAGCACCATTGTCAATAAAAAAAAAAAAAAAAGTGTTTGATGGGAGATTTTCATTAGAAAACCGAATTTGAAATATTCAGGTCAGGAAGAGCACACTGTGATAGTCAGCATTTGGTTTGAACTTCTGAATGTTGGAAGGGTTTTTGGAGGTGATGCTTGAAAGAAAGTAAATCTCTGATCTTGGATGGTCTCTCAATTTATTAAAACCCTGAATGCATAATTAAAGGCACTTCAGAGAACATGATACATTGTAAAAAGTTAGGAAAAGTAGTATGGGTCTCTTAGAAGTTCTCCATACGCATTTTTGGAAATAGTTTTGGATGTAGTTTTATTTTTTCTTATAGCTGAGCCTGGTAGGCAGCCGGAGCCTGCAGAACAATTGGACTTCTTACTGGTTGACACATTGCTGGATTTTGCTGGTATGATTTTAATTGAGAGTCTTGTTACCAGTCCTTTCTTCCAAGTATAATCCCAGTTTTGTTCTCATTTATATTGAAATAAAGACCTGAGTTTGCTTTCAAAAGGTGAAGCGTGAATTTTGGCACATCTCTGCTTGATACTCTACCTCATTCTTCCAAGGAAATTGACTTTCCTTTGCATTTTTTCCTTTATCTTAGGAGCTAAAATTACTATGATGATTAGCAATTTGTTTAAATATTTTAGGGTGACCCAGAGGTCAACCAAGTCCTTCTTCCTTACGACTGGGTGGACCAGAATAGTGCAGTCTCAGGTGGTAGTAGCAATGTAGTGTAGATGTATTAGTAGTAGCTGGAGTAGTACAGTAAATGTAATTCTTTACCATCTATTTCCATGCTGTGCAGCTATCATGAGGCTTGCTGTGCTTTTTAAAGACAACAGCAGCTCTGCCAAGAGGAAAGAGCTGTAGCAATGTGTGCCTTTTCAGTAAAATATTGTGGGAGCCCAAACCTAACGTGTCCTTCCAGGAACCTGAGGAAGGGGGGACTTCTGCTGGATTCATTTTGGGACAGAGGATAACTAATCCCATCACACCCCCAGGCCTGTAAAGCACAGGAACTGTGGCAATCTGACCTCTGAGTGAACAGACGTGGTTTGAGTACTGTAGCATTTCAGCAGAGTATAAAGATCTGTCCCCTTGCACAGGGCTTGCATCCTCTCAGAGCAATCTGTGCATCTTGTTCTGATGATTCATGAGAAACAACTTTAAACAGTTCAAAAATCAGGTTTAATTCTACTGACTGTAGAGTTAGGAGTACTGATCAGTTTGGGAAGAGCCCCTGGACATCCACACGTTTGCTTCCTGCAGAAGAAGTAACATGTCAGAAACAAAGAACTTGATCATCTTTAGTTTTCTTTATCAGAATTAAGAAGATGTAGATGTATATGAATCCTACTTGAGTCTTAGGTTGTGAATTTGTTTTTTTTTTCCCTAGAGGTAACTTCTATCAACTGTCCTAAACTTAACATCAGCGTAGAACAAAAAAACCTGCTGGGTTATGTAGGGATTTTTTGATATTGTCTCTTTGTTTGCTTTTAATAAATGTTTCCATTATCTCAAAAAAACAAACAATAAACCCCACAACAACTTAGATTGAGAGGGACTTCTAGTAGAATCATAGTTTTGTTTGAATAATGGAGCAAATTATATTTGGAGGAAAGCTAAAATTTCTGTTTCTTGACTATTTTTTCAAGCTTTAAAAAAAAAAAAAAAAAGTTTTCCTTAGTTGTACTAAAAGCAATTAAAAAATTGTATTTCTCTCCCTGCAAAAAGGGTAGGAGGGATATGATCATACTACCTAATTTACACAATTCCTTTTTTATTAATTTAACCATTCAGGGTTGTTTTTCCCCTCATATTTTATCATAATGGTTGTGCATGTGAAATGAGTCTGAAGCATTGTAGTAAAACTGTAGAAATATTTCTTACACCAGCAGCTAATATCCTGCAGCTCATCTGCATCCTGTACCTGAATCACCCACTGCACTGACAGGTAGAGCAAGAGAAAGTGAAATAAAATATAAAATAAAAGAAGCTGCTCGCTGCAGTTGGAAATATGACCTAAAATTAGCATCACTTCTAGGTCCCACAACAGCTTTTATGTCACCTGAATAATAAAAAGCAATTTCTATATAAATATTCCATAAGATTTTACTGGGAGACAGATATTATTCCTCAAAATCTGAATCAGGTCTGGAGCCTCAGCTGTGCTGAGAAGGACAAGCCAATGCAGAAATAAGTGGGCACTGTAGAGAAAAGCGAGTTTTAAGGAAGTGCTGCAATAAAAATCATATGATGGTGTTGATACTTTCAAAAAATGAACACACAGATGAAAATCTTTGCACAAGTACCTGTTCTAACATCTGTTCTTTACTTGTTTCTTTTGGAGCTGTGTGGGGAATGTTTGGGGGGTTTGGGGTTTTTTGTTTGTTTTTTTTTTTTTAGCTTGTTTTAATAAATTATGGCTGGGGGGGTTTTTTTTTAATTTTTTTTTTCAATGGCTGCTTTCTTTGCCTTGTAAATGTACAAAGTGGTCACTTGCTCTTTGGCTTCCAGATTCCTTTTTTGGCTCAAACTCACTGTTCTGTAGATATATTCACATTCATATAATAATGAGGTTTTTCAAGCAAACCCTGTGCATAACTGCATGTGTTGAAAATAAGCTCCAAACCTAAAAACTTCCTGTAAAATAGAAAAGGAATATCAAATTGGAAAAGGAAAATGCATGAAATATATGTGCAGTTAGATGTAAAGATGACTTATATACTCCTGAGCCTCTTGCTGCAACTTGTGACATCTTTTAGAGAAGTGTCACCTTTAGGAGGCTATTTTTGGCAATGATGTTTCAGCATGGGATTGTAAGGGTAACAGTGGGTATTGGATATATCCTCCAGAGATCACCTTCACACTGCCTCAAATATTTCTAGGTGTATGAAAGAAGTGAGCAGTATAACTTGCTGAAAAGCTCTGCACACTTGTTTTATTCTTTCTCATAAAACCAGACTCAGTAAAAACTTGGCCTGAATCTGCTATAATTTTCATCAGGAATCAAAGCCATTACTTTCCCTGGATAAACAGCAGTTAGTACAAATCTTAAATATACGTGTAGGGAAATATTCAGGCTCTGTAGCGTTTGTCACTTGCAGAACAGATAAAGCAGCAGAGAGGCACAGCCTGTGCTGGAAAAAATCCTTTATACCTAGCTAGTCTGGAATTAGCCAACTGTCACTTTCCTGAGCCAGGAATAGGTGGAAGAGGAGACAGTGATAAAACTTAACTGAGTCTTAGCTGTTCTTCTTTCTTCAAAGGGTGTGAAGCTGTTCCATGTCTCAGGAACCCGCAGGTTCCGGAGGGCTCGCTGAGCACGAGCCATTTAAGGGAGCTCTGCAAACTCTGCTAGCAGAGACTTTGACATTTCCATGGCTTGTGGAGAAGTCAGTCATTACAGACAGGCTGCTAAATTATGGAGGCAGTTTTTTATCTGCCAGTTCTTTACTTCTATTGCTTCCTATAAGCTTCAAGAATGTTTGAGGAAAAAGTATTGGCGTACTTGGTTGGCTGAGGGGCTCCTTGAGTTACTTACAGCCTTTCATTCCCAGGCTGTTCACAGATTTCTTATGTTGGCCGGGACCCTTTTTGGTCACTCCAGCAGGGAGGCTGATCTCCAGCTCATCTTAACACCCAGTTCTAGGAGAAAAGAAACCTTCTTTTGCCATTCCTCACGCAAAATCCGTTCTGAAGATTCCTTACGGAGCTCTGCTTCTGTCTTTGCAGTGCTCTCTGTGCACAGCCTCCAGTCATAGAGCAGATGAAAAATGGAGAGACAGAGAGAATTTTTAAAAAGAGGAGGCAAATACTGTGACTTTCTGCTTTGCTGCTTCCTTGGTACATTCCTTGGCAGACTTTACCTTAGTAAATAACTCTATAACTCTATATTTAGAAGGAGAAGTATTTTAGCAAGACATAAGAATCAGCACAATAAAATCTATTTAAATGCAGTGTAATTGAAATGTCAACATAGCCATGAAATGCCTCAAGGTGTTTCTTTGGTGAAGGCTGGATATGACACAAAATAGATGCCTGAATACTGTGGTGCAAAAAAAGCTTTTTTGTACTTAAGTCCAGTCTTGTGCTCACCTTATGGAATGTTTGCAAATGCTTGGCTGCTGCTGTGGTCCCTGCTCTTGCCTTCTGCTGGGGAATCTGGCACTTCAGAGAAGGTTTTGGGCTCAGAGGAGGGAAGTGCTGTTGGTGCTCCCAAGCTGGGAGTGTTTCCTGCAGGGACTCCCAACCTTAGCCTGGAGCTCGTGCCCCACTTGGCAGCACAGACCTTGTACCTGCTCAGGGAGTGCCCAGGCACTGTGGAGATGGCTTGGGAATCTTGTTTGTCCCAGGATAAGGGTTGATTCTTCATTCAGATTGTTAGAGTGACTTGTAAGAAGACAGCACCCTTGTACACAGGCTGCTCTCCTCCCCTCCCTCTTCCACAAAGAGCTGAGAATACAAAGTACCATTAAAATGTTGTGTTTTTTTTCATCTTTCAGATTTTTGAAAATTAAGCAGTGACTGTGTGTTAGTCTTTTCTTAGGCAAGTCCTCTGCCTGGTGACCCATAAATGGTGCTCCTTGAAGCGAGCTGCTTTGCTGGCCTTCCCATGGGAGTGAAACCTCCATGGTGGAGGGGACTCAGGAGCAGAAGTGCCCTCGCAGCCTCCAGCTGGTGCTGCTGAACGAGGATGGGCCATGGCAGCGGGCCCAGTGTGGTTATAGGCACACCAAGTGTTGTATCTGTGTGTACCCCAGTCAGCTCTCTGTGTCCAGGTTTCAGTCTGCCTGTGTGACACATCTTTTTCTAGCAGCTGATAGACAGAGGAGACCGATCCGGGCGACTCTTGCTTCATGAGGCACCGCAGGTTTTTTTAAGAGGTTAAGCTCAGTTTGATCTTCATCAGCAAACTGTGATTTCAGAAGGAAAACGAACCTGACAACTGTTTCAACAACCTGAATGTTTATGTATGTCTTCGGTTAATGCCTAAAGTCAATATTTGTTAAGTCTGATTGATAAAAATATGTGCCTTTCATCAAGGTCAAATTAATTTGAGGAAATTTGCTTTTGCTTACCGTGCTGCTTTTGCAGAATCCCTTGTCAGACTTTGCAAAAAACTAGGCAGGCTTTTTCTCATTTAAATTATGATTATCTTCACTATGAACTACCCTGAGAACACCACCTCATTTGAATGTGTCTTTTTTAAAGAATGCCACAGATTGGATTCCAATTCAGACAGGTGATAAATTACCTGCCTTGACCTAATTCATTAACTTTAATGGTATTTGAAGTCTTTATTTTATTCAGGATCCTCCAATAAACTTGTCTTGTAGACATCTTTATAATAATGTCCATTCATCAGCCACTTAAAGGACATCACTTGAAACTGGATGTGACTGTGAGGATACAGATTTTTTTCTGGGTTGTGTTCTGGCTTAGGATTCCTTGGATGTTGCAGGCTGCATCAGGCAAGTGTAAGGCTGACTTTGCATGAGGCAGTGAGGCTTGAGAAGGAGTTCTGGAGCTGTGTGTTAAATATGTATGGCTGGATTTATGTAAATTCAAAATTCAACTCATTAAAGTTGAAACTGCTGCTTTCACAGGGTACAAGCACACCATATGTTGTACCACAGCTCTGGAGTGGGGTGCAGAGCAGTGCTAGGTAATGGCATCACTTTGGAACAGGTCCTTAGGGGATGGCTTTGTGGGACAGAGATGGAGGATTTCCTCCAGATATTTTAAGTATTACTTTAAGTTGTACTACTGCAAATATAAAATGTGCTGTGCCACAATGAGGTTAATTCTGGAAAGAAGAAAACAACCCTCTGTGGGTTGGTGCCCAATGCAGGTTCCTCTTGTGATCCATTCTTTTAAAATGTGGGTCTCTTATGGGTGATTCCCATTGTATGCTTCTGAAAATGGATCTCTTTAGGAAAGGGAAACCTGACAGAGCTGCAAAAGCAAGTTTTGGGCTCAAAACTGGAGTAACAAACCAGCAAATTTTCTTGCCATCCACAGAACCAATTTTCTGTCTCATGTTAAAAGAAATGCATGTGCTACTGAGACTGCACTAAAGGAATCACCAGAGCTGCTTGTGAACTGACATTTAACCACCAAAGTCTGGATTTGTCCTTCTCCTTCTGAGTCTGGGCAGAGATGTGTGGAAGAACTCTAAAAAGCAGTGGCAGGAAATGGGAATGACTGTCTCCTCATTGCTCTGAAATGCCACTGGCATATACACACAGAAAAAAAATCTGATTCAATTCAGGAAAAGTGTGGCATTTGCAAAACTTCAGCTGATGGCAGGATGGAACCATTTGGTGGTAACCTACCCTGAGGAGATGTGGTGCCACAGCTGCCAGAGGGATGCCAGCAGCAGATGTGGCTGGGGTTCACTCACAGGAGGCATTAAAGCATGAAACAAAGAAATATATAATAGATTTCATGCATATTGAATAGTTTCAATTAATTGTACAGGTGTAGTCAGGTAACAGTGAGGAGTTTTAATAATGAATTCTGTAATCTGACTTTTCTTGCAACCTCATCAACAGAAACAAGAAAGGAAAAATGCTGCAAAATAACAAATTTGCCTTGTGAAACCTCTCCTCTTTTAAATGTGGTAGTGGAATTGTTTTTTACAGTTATGCAAGTATTGTGTACTTTTCCTTTAGTTGGACAGGCCCTGTTTTTAAGAGGCAGTTGAAAGAAAAGCCTTTTGTTTCTGGTGTCCTTTATTCTGTATGCTGGACAGTGAAAAAGTCTGGGAGAAGTAGAAAAAGCTGCTTTTTGGAGAATAATTGAACACATTAAGAATGGAGAACCTTTGGTAGTGTGGTGGAGGGAGGGACAATGAGGATCATGGAGCAAAATTAAAACCTTGTGAGATATCAAAAAGATGTGACCAAACAGGGCAAAAATTAAACAAATTTTAAAAAATATGCTAATTGACTTCACAGAATAAAGCAAGATTTTTTTCTACATTTGAGTAGAGTTATTATATTTTGGTTGTTAGAGAAAGTGAAGGTGAAGTGTACACATTTAAATTTTGCTGTTGCTACAAATGCTCTCCCAATTTAATTTTCAATTTCTGTTTTCTCATGAAAAATTTAATTATCCTGCAACCATTCTAACTCATTCCCTCTTTAACTGCTTCTTTATTTTCACAGTAATCATCCATTCAGATTTTTTTGCTTTACAGATCATTCTGACATCCAGGTACTTAATGGCTTTTATTAAAAGCCAGGAAATAAATAAATAAATGATATCTTCTCTTTTTTTCTTTTTTCTTTTTGTGCTTTCGTGGCTATTCCGATTTCATCTTTAATTTTGGCTATGCTTAAGCTTTTAATGATAACAGAGAACAGCAAGAAGATAATTAAGGCCTAAGTTTGTTTCAGTGATGTTTCAGAAATGTATTGGAGAGTGTCTCTTCACTCATAAGGACGTAGCTCTCATAACCATGGAAAGAGAAGCATTTTCCAGGCACAAATCCAGCAACAATAATACAAAATATTGTAGACAAGACGTTTGCAGCCTGTTTTTGTTTTAGCATCACTTTCCAGGGGGAAAAAAAAAAATGTGATTTTTCTAACTGTGCATTTCTTGTAATGGCTGTTCCAACTCTCAGAGTGATCGAATTTTCTAGAAATGCTGGGAGAACTTCTCTCAGTGGAGAAAAAGTCTCTTTGTAGTCTGAGCATCCACTGAGAAGTTCGGCTACCAAGTCAAGTGAAAGAGAACATCTAATCCTGGCTAAAGATGTTCCACAGCTGGAAAAGGCTTCCTGCATTCAGGGAGA
Organism: Polioptila caerulea; assembly: GCA_013397295.1. NCBI lineage: Eukaryota > Metazoa > Chordata > Aves > Passeriformes > Certhiidae > Polioptila > Polioptila caerulea. The sequence continues at coordinate 322,390 of VYXF01009249.1, read as the reverse complement.
TCTTCCAGGGAATGTTTTGTGTTATTTAGTGATTAAAGCTGCTCTGGAATTCTCCAATTTCATAACCAGGAACTCACCAGCACACAGCCAGGATTTGGGAGGGAGGTTTGATTCTTGTCCTGTGATCTGGTCAGAACAACACAGGAGAAAATAAAAATGAGGCAGTTTGTCCAATTTCAAAACCATGGTTTATGAGGATTAAACACAACACTTTTTGGAAGTTCTTCAAATGGCACTCAAAGTTTACAGCATGCTGAAAGCAGCCTCCTTTACAAAGGAGTAAATGAATCTTTTCTTCATTTTCCAAGCAGTAAGACCTTTATCTTCTGATCCTAATACTAGTTAGGAGAATCCTGTAACTTAAATTTTCTAAAAATACCTTCAACTATACATTGCAAAATATTTATTCTTTACTTAATAAACAGAACATAATGAAGATATATACATAATTAAAGGTATTTAAAGAATATTTTTGTCTGAAAAAAAATGTTGCAGGTAGTTATTTTGAACTGTTAACAGTAAATCTAAATTCTACATTTTTTAAATACAGAGATAACAGTATTGGAGTAATCTTAATGGTACACTGTTTTACTGAATAATTTTATTTCCAAGTAGTCCTAATCTTGCAAAAATTCATTTTGAGATGTAAAAAATAGCTACAAATAAAAGCTAAGGTGATGCATTTGTTGAATTAACTTCATAATTTGGATGTAGGTGGCTTTGCCTACTGAACCCTACACGGGTGGAGCTTGATAGTTCTTTAAGGAGGAAATAATGAGGTTCCTTGCCAAACCTGGAATGAGCCAAGAGCAATTGGAGTTACATCCATCTCCTAGTTGAAGAAATTGTGAAAAACTACACTGTGCTAGAAGTTTTCTGTACTTTATGGAGAGAATACTGCAAAATGGTGTTTGAGAGAAGCTGTGCTCTGCACCAAAACTGTACCCACTGTCTGAAGCCAAGCCCTTGGCACAGTTGGACTGTTCTCTGAAATAATCAGAAGATTTAGGAAAAGATTCTGGGAAAATAAAATAGAAACACTTTTTACCCTCTCCTTTTGTTTTTTATCTCCCTTGAGAAGCCAGGGAAGAGCCAGGTTAACTTTTAATGTGCCAGAATGTAGTGGCTGAATGTTGAAGCAACACATGAAGCCCTTGGGTAAATACCTTGGCAATTCCATATTTATTCTCAGGAGCTGGAAATAGGGCTGATCTTTGTGGTGCCCTTCAACCTCCAAAGCACATCTCCTGAGTCTCTCATTTTCAGTGTTATCCTTTGCAGCTGTGCCTCCAATAATCTCGGGCTCTGGAATGCTGAAATTGGCACTGAGAATCATCATGTTTTATTAGCTTTTTCTCAGTCTTTTCTGTTTGTGGCTCAGAGAATGAAGCAAGAAGCAGGATACAGGTATTACATTTATTTATGTTATGGCCACTAATAAAAGGTGTAAATGACATCTGTGAAAAACTGCATTTTGCTTTTCAGTTACGTGCAAAGGTACATGCAGCTACATAAAAATAGAACAGTACTTGATCATAAAAGCTACAGGTGGCTGAAATGATTCTTCACTGGAGTTTTCTGTTCAGTTCTTTGATTTATAGGATGGGAAAAGGGAAGGGCTTTATTTTCGATTTAAAATTTCTCTAGAGGCTTTAAATGCTTTAAAAAAAAATCCTTAAACAACAGCTGGAGAACTTATAATGAAAAAAAAATGTGGAATGGCATTATCCTGTGTAAAACATTCAGTAAAATTAAAGTTTCCTACATATATTATGTGTGGCTATGGCAACAACATGCACGGACAATAAGGATGCCCTGGGAAGGTCTCTGACTTGCAGCTGAATGAAGAAATGAAAGAAAAGCAGTTCTTGGCCTTCTGTTGCCTTCAGACTCAGTGCCACTGGGTCAGTCACACATTGCCAAAGTTTAAGGGCTCATTAGTTGGTTTAAATACAAGAAATGCAACCAGGGAAGATGAGTCGTGGTGAAATGGCAGCAAATGTTGCCACAATTTGCAGTGTTGCTGCTGGCCCTGTTTTCAGCTGGTGCTCTGAGTTTGGTGCTTCCAGAAAAGTTGTTGCTGAGCAATCCCAGCTGGATGCCAGGTGAGATGACATCAAATCACCAAACATGAAACTGTGTGTATTCCCCCAAACACTGGGACAGCAGGTTTGAGTCACAGTGGTTTCCTAGGCTTTGGGATTTGATGGTTCCCATTTCCTGGCTCCTTGGACACCCGTGTTTGTGCACACTGACACACGTGGGTGAGATGGGGACAGCCCGTGGGTGAGAAATGCTCAGGAAAACACTGCCAGCAGTACCTTGAGAACTGGGCAATTCCAGGCACCAGCAGCAATGTACAACTGAAAGTAGAATTTGTTGTGAATCGTTCACTTCCAGTGGGACAAATACACTCCAAAAGTCAGCTTGAATCCCACCCTGCTTGCTGCAAGGGAAAATTTAAATGTTCAGCCTCTTTAGCTGACTGAACATCTGCTTGGGAGGGAGTGTGTCACTTATTGCAGCCCCTGCCCGAGTCCAGGAGTACATATATCTGTTTCCTTGGAAGAAGAACAGTCAACAATTGAATCAGAATTTTATTTCTCCAGTATAACTTTTCCTTGCTACCAGTTTTAAATTTCCCTTCTAACTTAGAGTCCTTTTTCCTATCCTTCACTGGGTTTAGTTTGCACATAAACAACATTCACTTACTGAATCGCACGTTGGGTTCTCTGGAACCTGCTGCTTTCTTGTAATTGATTCCAAGTCCTTGGCTGAGTTTCCAGGAAGGCTCTGCCTCATGAGCCTGAGGTTTCTGCTTGGCAATTTTTTGAGGATTTTATCTGTCAAGTGTAGTTGTGTTCACGAAGAGAAGCAATTTCTGAGGTACTACTTCCATGAAGAGGCATGAAATTGGGCATTGGGAAAAGCTATTATAGGTGTCTTTTGTGATTTCAGAATGATTTAATTATGTTTTTCCACATAACTACGGGCTGAGCAAAGTAAATAAAGATGCCAGTTGGTTTGTTTTTTTTTTTTCCCTCCTTTTTTCTCATCCCTTCCCCCTCAAGTATCAGTAAAAGAAAATTAATAATCTTTTGGCATCTCTGCAATGTTTTAAAAGTTCTGCACCCTTCCCAGCTCTGTTTCACCATTATATCTACAACACCAGATGAAGCAATAGAACAGAGTCTAAACTTGCTCTTTATCTCTGAAAATTGTTATTCCAGAAGAGCCCTGAGACATCTTGGTGTGCCACATGAAGGGAACGTGGCATTGCCATGCTGGGGTGTATTCGCTTGAGGCACATTAGAGATTTTCAGCTGATCTTTATGGGCCATTGGACTGGGCCATTCCCAGAAATCCATGTAGGAAAACACACCATTGGTTTTGAGCAAGCTGCTCCTCGTGAGGGAGTGAGATGGCTCAGACCTCTGCAGGAGACTGCTTTTAGAGATACCCTGAACAGTGATGATGCTTACTGTGAGCTGGTTTCCCATAAATAAAGCTGGAAAACACGTATAAAACCACGGGAAGTCACAGTTTTTCCACTTAGAAGTCCTTTTCATCCAGTGACCAGATGAGCTGGGTGGAATTGTGTGCCTGGGTGAGGGGACAGCCCAGGGGAGGGGACCTGCCTCATCAGGGACAGACTCCTCAGCATTACTTGGATTTCCAGAGCTCCCCCTGAGAGGCTTCCTAACATCCTTTACTGCCACAAAACATCCCTGAGCATTTTTCCCACCAGAGCCCACTCTGCTGCCAGCAAATTCCTGCTCTGGTGTCCAAGCATTCCTCAGGCCCCGAACTGCAATTTACTTACAAGGCTGAGAAATTGTGAGCTAATCCTGGAAATGTAATTTGTACAATTAAGTCCAGGCTACTAAAAAGCCCAGGTGATCTGCTCCTGCTGACTTTGGACCTCTCTGTAGTTTATCCATTTTCACAGACTTTATCACTCCTTACTTTCATCTTTGGCCTTTTAACATGTGCAGTATTGTCAGGCTTCATATCTCATTAGACACACTTAAAGATTGTTATCTGTACCTCACTGAACATGTATTCAATACCATGAAAATTGGTGTATTGAATGGTATTGAAAATGCCTACGACTATAAATGGATTTATATAAACTTAAATAAATGAGTATTCTTCTCATAGCTATTCTTTTAAATTTATATTCTGTACCCAGGTTAAAAAACAGATAAATTACTCTCTTCAGTCATGAAATCATTTACTCAGTTTGTTATTTCCCATGTGAACTTTTCTTTAGCTTATGCTTGTGTTTGGCAGCCAAGGAATAACTAAAACAGCAAAAGGTCAGGATAATGAGCCATTTCCATGGGTGAAGCCAATACTTCTCTACACATCTCCTACCTGCTGATCTCATCTTTTAAAGTGTTGTGTGATGCTATGGTTGAAGAACACCACATAAAACAAATTGTTTTGAAGCTGAGCCAAATATTGTAGGTCAAGATTTAGGCAGGCAGAAATTTCAATAGAACATCCTTGAAAAATAAATGTATCCATGAACTGGGTAGGGAGATACTGTTCAGTAATGTTTTTATGATGGTTGCACTCACGGCTGAAAGGAAGTGATGGATGTTATGGAAGATTTTATTTCCTTATTTAGCTTTTGTTTTTGTTTTTGTTTTTGTTTTTTTTCCTGCAACATTACTTCTTCTCTCTGACTTCAATATGTTGGAAATGGCATTGGGAAAAAAAAAAAAAAAAAAAAAAAGAAAAAAAACAAAAA
>VYXF01009249.1:291512-312402 GCA_013397295.1 Polioptila caerulea | reverse complement strand
TTTTTTTTTTTTTTTTTTTTTCCTAAATGGACCTCTCTTGCCAATTTATTGTCACTCTCCTCCAGCTTTCCTGGCTGTGTGCAGGTCTGTTCTGGTTCAAGCTGCTGCCTGTCTGCATCCATTAAGGAAAGAGTGCAAACAAACCAAGTCAAATAGTTCCCATCCAGTAGGAGCTCCTGGCTGTGTAGCATCAGACAAATATTGGAGGAAAAAAAGTATAGGTGGTAAAGGATGGCTGATCCACGTTTGCTTGGAAAATGAGATTAAGTGTTAATTTTGTGCAGACAGGCATAATAAATCAACAGATGCCACCTTGTCTGGTTCCAGCCCTGCACCTTGGTGTGCAGAACCATTTTGGGTTTTAGAACCTTTAGGGAAGTTCTCCTTTTTACCCTCTAAGTGGGACTTTTTTTTGGAAAGGTGTACAGATTTAAGGACTGGACTAGGGACAGGGAACCAACAAATCCAGCTACAGCCAAAAAATATATTCTCTTCCTGTGCACAGGGGCCCAAAAGGCAGAGAAATATTGCAGAAACCACTGGGAAAATGGGTGGATTTAGATCATCCTCTGGGCAGTCTGTAGATTGTGTGGCACAGAGTTCTTGGGAATGCCCTGAGATAATTGTGTGAAACCACTTTCTTTTTAGAATAGTTGCATTAGAACAAGTAGTAACTTTCTGTGCCAGTCACATTCACTTTTCTCCCAAAATTTCAGCTTTATTTTGACAGCTGCAGTTGCTCCAGAATGGAGGCTCCAGGGCTCAGATGCTGGTAGAGACTTGTCTTCATATTCATGTTCATTCTGCTCCCAAGTAGAACTCGATGAATAATGTTTATTAAAACTGTTCACATATTAGAACACAGAGTTCTCTTTTTCCTTAGGTCATACCCAGTTACTTAAAAGCCAGCCCTGTAGCAGAAATTTCTCTGTCCGTTTCCAGGTTATTTTCTGATCCATCTGCATAGTTTTGAAAAGGGACCCTCAGAGCACCTCCTTAATTTATTTTTTTTTTCCCATTTTTCTGGAGGGAAAAAAGTGTTCTTCTTTAAAATAGTGGGGCTTTTTGATCAGCAAAATTATTCAAACATGGCATACAGCTTGAGACTGGGAAGAGTTGGAACGGTTTTTGTTTGGTTTTGTGCTGTTTCATGCTGGAAAACATTGCAGCCTGTATTTCTACAGGATATCTTCAGTTTGTTTGCATCATGCCTTGTGCTGATGGTGTCTATTTAAGCAGATTCTCTGAAGGATGTCTGCAGTAATGACACATATAACTCCATGGGTTTATCCAGCATTACATGTTCAGCATTAAATCACTGGGACAGAATGTATCCCCATTGTTTGGTGTGCATCATTAAATCAAAACAAGCTTTAAAAAGTTAGAAAATCAATCGGTATGAGGAATAATAAAGTGATAGATGTTGAAACATTTCTTGTAATCTCAGTTTTTTATAACTGTTACCACTTCAGGATTGTTTTTGTTTTGGTTTGGTTTTTTCCCAATAATTGTTATGACTAACATGCAAATAAATGGATGTTTAAGCAGAGCAACAGTATACCTCAGAAATAAACTTGTGAGCAACTCTCCTAGAAATAAAATGTTGATTTCTAATGTTTAATTTTCTTACACGCAGTTTTCATAACAAGCTCTTTACAGGGGGTGTGTGTGTGATATTTCCAGCTAATGTAAGTAGTGATGGTGTTTCCTTCCCGAGACATGCACTTAAATGTATTTCTGTGTTTCTGAAGTTTGCAATTTAGGGATGACACAAACATTTAGTGACATCTTGCTCTGTTCCCATTCCCAGAGCTGCTCCCCAAGTGCCAGCAGCTGAATTGCCAGCACAAATGTGCCATCACCAGGAACGGCACTCGGTGTTACTGCAGGGACGGATATGAAACAAGCACTGATGGGAGAAGCTGCACAGGTGAGCAAGAAATTCAGTGTAACCTTCACACCCAGGTGTCCTGATGGCTCCCTGCTGGCTCTCAGGGCAGGGAGCTGGGGTACAGCCAGGACAGCACCGTCGCTTCCTCACCCTTCTTCAAAGGTGTTGGTCAAGGCCAAGCGTGGGCTTTTGGGGCAGGGAATGGGAAAGAGAGCCCTCAAATGGGAGTCAGCACCTCCCTCCTGGCTCTCTAATGCTCCTGCGCCCCAGCAGCAGCTCCCCAAGTTACTGAAGGATCAGCTGCACCGGAGGGGTTCTGGAGCTGCAGCTCAGTGGTGTGAGCTGCTCTCTCTCCACACCTCCCCACCAGGAGAGACTCTAACACTTGTAGTGTTTCACCTCACAGCCATAAAGTCACGCCTAGATTAGAATTTGATAAATGAACCCTCCCAAGGTCATGCAGCTTAGCTGGGAATGCTATTTTGTAGTAATTAATTGCAGACTGAAACTGTAGACTTAAATTGTAGACTATTCTCTTCCATTTTTGAAATATATTACTTTCTTCATTGTCTATCCAGGTGTTTACTTCTTGCTTTATTTTTTCTCTATTAATAATCATATTGGAGTTCTATGGCCCTATGGATGTTCTCACTACCAATCACTCCTCTCTCCAACTAAAAGTACTGAGCCAGATTCTTCATAAATATAATTTATTATAAGTTCTTTCTCTCTATGGTTGTCATGTTTCGCGATTAAAAATATATTTCAGGAAATAATTTAAACAGTGGGTTTTTAGAATGTCAATTTATTACTTAAACCCTCAACCACTGCTAAATAGCATATCTTGATTTTATGGTACTACCCTTATACACCCTGGTTGAGAAAAATGTCCTTTATATTTATTAGAGGAGTATATAGTTTTTGATGTTGGATGGTGGTTTAATGGAGAAGTGGTGACAGCTCATTTAAGGAACTGTAAGACATTGCCAGCATAAATAGGTTGAGAAGGGTAATCAATTACTTCCTCTCCTGAAATGTTATTCCATTCATCAACCCTGATAACTAGTGATCTCTAGTACTAACAAGGACCCAAACGTCTCCCTAACATGATGTAGGCATTGGAGACTACTTGAAATAATGAAGATTTTATCTTTCAAAATTAAGAGCTATTGAACTTGAAAACTCCTACCCTTCTTTCTGACTACTTGAGTGATTTCAACAGCCAACATCCCCGATAGATTCATGGCTTGAGAAGGGGAAAACATCAAGCCTCCCACCAAAATGATTCATGACTTAAACCTCTCTCTTAGAATTCTCAGTTTTATTGAATTTCTTTTTTTTTTTCTATAATCCCTAAACTAGATCTTGTTAATGTCCCTTTAGATGTGAATGAATGTGACTCGTATGGAAGCTGTAGCCAGATGTGTGTAAATACAGATGGATCCTACACTTGCAGCTGTGTGGAGGGTTATGTGCTCCAGCCCGATAACAGGTCCTGCAAGGCCAAAAATAGTAAGTTTTAGCATCTTTTTTACCTTCCTGAAAATGTTTTTTGGTTTGATTCTGGAGGATTCATGTCAAAAACAGAGATGAACACAGGTGAGATGAACTTTCCGTCACTCTACTACAAAGAGCCTCACAGCAAGCTTAGAAAAAACTTTTCAGTTATTAAGACAATACTCCAAGGGAAATATCAAAAGTTATTATCTGGATATTATTAATTAAAGCAAAATACTCAATTCAGCCAAGATTAGAAGAGTTCCCAGTTTCCCTGTTCATAAATAAATCAAAGATTTTCTCCACACAAACAAAAAAGACTGTTTATTCTGGGAAGACAATGGAGACAGGGGAAATGATCGTGAGGTAATTGTACCCTTAGGATGAAAAAAGACACGAGATTGTTTTGTCCTTGCATTATCCCAAGAGGTGAATTTCCTGATATACATATTCACATGAGGCTTTTTGTTGCTTAGTGCATGTTTTCATTACTTATAGTGGATTGGGTATTTGAGGAAATTAGTCAATTGTGCTTAATGAGGCAATATAGTACACAGTGTTTTCTTATTCAGCATAATGAATTAACAATGCTTTTATATTAAAAACCTAAAAAGGTTCCTTAAGGAATTCTTCACCATCCACAATGCTGAAGCATATGCAGCTGAGTATAAAGTCATGTTTACTGTATGTATTTTTAAGGCTTCCTTTTTGTAACTATTTTGCCATCAGAAAACAGAAAACTCTAGAGATGGTGTTGAGGTCTCCTTACTTAAAGAGCATTATTTAATGTGTCCTTGATCACCACCAGGAGTTAAAGAGTATTTTCCTGCTTATACTGTTTTTTTCTTGATCCATGTACATTTTTTTTTTTCAAATCCACAGTGAAATCTTGTGAGATGCGAAAGCCCATGCAAAGTAAAAATAGTTTATTATTCTTCTTTCTCCACTACATGAAAATCAATAATGCAATTCCAGATCAGGAAATCCTCATGGTGCCAGTACTGGGCTTGAGATGACCCTTTTAGTTTCCCTTTCTGCACACACAAGACTGGGTAACAACTGAGCATGGTAGTTAGCTGTTGGTGTCAAGATGAAACAAATCACAGTAATAAGGAACTTCTCTGTACTTTTTACTGCTTTCTCATGTTTATTTGACAGAAGTTTTCACATCTTTGGTATTTTCCGAAAGGAATCACTGCTCATTAATCAAAGAAATCCCTGTAGGACAATACAAACCAGGGTCATGGTGCTGCAGAGAAATGAGTGTGGCCCATTATTTTGGGTTTTTTCAATAAAAGGTAACTTTGGATCAGAACAGAATCCAAGAAAAAAAAAACAAAAACAACAAAACTAAAACAACGGATGCCTAAGGAAAAAGGAAACCCCGCACTTAGAAAACTTATCAATTTGTGTCCTTAAAGAACCTAAAGCACATAAGGATAGAAAAAGAGCAACCTCTCTGCTCTGTCTACATTTGGCAAAAGTGGTCAAAGAGATGAAGATGAGGAACATTGAGCTCTGTGTGTGAAAGCTGTGAGAGATAAGGAGCAGCACCAGAGGTGTAGGCTGGGATTTCTGGGGAGCTGTCAATGCTAACACCAGCAGATCTGCTGGGAATATGAATTGCCATCTCTGCTGAGGTGCTGGACACAACCCAACCCCACCACCAAACCACCACATCCCCGCTGGCTCTGGAAAGGAGCTGGGAGGTTTCTGGACATTGAGGAGCAGGAGGTGCAGAGCAGGTGACCCCTGTTGGTACCTGCAGGAGCCCTGCCCGCTGCTGGGGACCGTGTGGTGACCCCACAGGTCCCTCAGCTCCTTGGAGCCTGTCCCCTCTCACCATCTCTACACGTGTGGTGTGGCACAAGCAGCAGAGAATCCCCAGAATCTGCTCTTTGCTGCCCTTCAGGCCGCCAAACGCTCGGCTGGGAAGGTGGTGAGGTCTCTCCCTCTTTAAATTCTGCATTTTCTTCCTTAGCACAATTAAATAACTCGGGAGCTGAAAGCTTTTAGCTTCACATTCCCTTTGGGAAAGATGTTAAAATAGGTATCAAAACAGCTGGGGGCTCACTGTGGGTTTTTTCCAGGCTTTTTAAACACATTTTCTTTTATGAATAAAGAGGCAGTTAATGGTTTCTTCTGAGGTGAAAATGAAACAAAACACAGCTTTGCTGAACAGAATTTAGGAACTTACTTGTTTACCAAGTTTTTATGCTTAAATTGCAAGGTCTGCATGTGATGAGAAGAGTATTTAGGGAAAGAAAATTACAGAGTTGGGAATATCTAGCTGAGGAAAAGAAATTCATCTGTTTTACAAAAGTTCCTAGTATGTTTTATAGCTCCAAAGCCAATCTAGGGAGAAATGCTGTGTGGTAAGAAACATTTGTCATGTAGATAAAGTGGGATGAACTGATAATGACTAAAGAAAAAAAACAGTCTAGCATTTAGAAAAAAAGATCAGCTCTGTTTAACTGATTTGACAACAAAATTTTCTTCTAAAATCTCACCAAAATAAGTTTGAAAACTTCAAAAATAAAACTACCCATTTGTGAGGTACATTATGGTTAGACATCAAAAACAATGCGAAAAAAATGCCCAGTATTTTTTTTCAGATTTTTATACAATACATATATTGGTGACAGCAAAATCCTTATGATTTACAAAGTATACCCCAGGAAAAGGGGGTTTAAGCTGTTTGTAAACACCGAATTCTGGGGCTTATACCTTTCCTATCATTGTGGTGGGAAAAGTGGAAAATGCTGGCTTTTCTGAGTTTTTTTCAGATAAGTCTGTTGGCAGTGCAAAACACCTTCATTTCTGATTTGTTGTGGCAACACTTATTGATCTGTATTTTAGACAAGATCAGGTAGGAGGGAAATGCAAGCCTTTCATCTTTTCCACTACTCTATCTTAAACATAATTCAAAGGAGGATGCTTTCATTTTAGTCAAGAAGGATGACTCATAAAACTTCCCTGGATTAAAGAGCTATTCACTTCTTATCTTTCCTATAAAATGAAAAAAAAAAAAAAAAAAAGGAAAAGAAAAAGAAAAAAAAGGAAAAGAAAAACTTGTGAAAAAATAACACACATGAAGTCCACTTGTTTGAAAAGCTGCTGTCAGCTCACTGGAACTCACCCTAAATCTGTCCGCTAAACTTTCAAGCTGTGTAGAATCTATCCTCAAAGAACAGTTTTTGTGAGAGTGAAGACATGATTTTTTTAGTGCCTCCTGTTTTTCATCTGCATTATGGTATACAGTAAGTTGAATTATATATTTTTGTATGAAATTTTAATACTTTTACAATTTTATATCAATATATTACATTTTGAAAACTATGTAATCAGCCTTTACCTGAGCAACACTGAAGGAAGCAGGTAATCTACCTTACTGTGAAAAATCATGATTAACTGCTATAATCCATTGAATTATTTAATGTATTTATGCTTCAAAAATACGACTCCAAGCCCAGTAATCTCGTTTCTGTATTTTTAATGTGTAATGGTGCCTGCTGAGCAGAACCTCTTGGCAGTGCCACGGGTCCTTTGTCTGCAGCCAGGTTTGATTACAGCTGCTGCTCAAGAGGTTTGAAGCTAATTCCTTTTAAGAATTCCCTTCTGTCTTAGACCCTAATACCAAAATACAACCTTTCTCTGGAGTTTAGTGAGGTATTAAATCCTGGTTACAGGTTTCAATAGGTCAGCTCAAAGGAAAGATGTGGTTGTGTCTCGCAGCCCTAAACCACCTGGTGGCTTTGGAGCTGCAAACAGCTCCTGTGAGCTGCCTTCTCTGTGAGGCTTTAGATATTGCAGGCTGTGGAAATATCCGGCTTAACACAAAGTATAAGAGCAAAAATCATAATAAAGGTCTTTTCACACTGCTGGTAGCTGGGGAAAGAGTGATTGAATCCAGAAGTAGGCACTGGTGTTATTTTGTGGGGAGGGAGAAGCTGAGCACAGAGCTGTTGGATGTAAAAATAAATCCCCAGACTCAGCAGGATGCAGATGGAAACACTCCTTTTGTACCAGTCTGGAAAGTCTGGGGTGAATGGGTGATAGGGAGAGAAGTTCTTAAATTTGGCTTTCTTATCAAGGGTAGCAAAAGTTGCTAAGAACAGGAAGAAAGAGAGATTTACAGGCACTGACTGCAAAGGCAGTCAAACCTGGCAGATTTCAAACAAAAGTTGTTTAGTGAGAGCCCTCCCACTACCTTATCTTTTGGAAAGGGAAAACCAAAATAGACTTGAGAGCTTCACTCATGGCTTACACCACAAGGGATTGTTTTACAAAGAAATTCAATCCCTGCAGTTCTTGGATATCTTCTGAAATTCAACGAAAAATAATGCTTGGATCTGGCTGATGGATGGGTAGAAGTGAATGTGAGGATGATGAGGACTGGCAGTAAGTTCCAAAAGAAATGCTGCAGGAGCGTGGATTTACAGCTGTTCAGGTGGGATTTACTGGAGAGGGACAAGATGTAAGAAGACAGAATATACATTATGGAATGAGAAAGAATAAATAAAGAGTAAATGAAATCCACGTTAGAAAGAATATACACTGAAATTTTATAGAAATATTTTTTTTACATGACAAAATAAAAATAAAAATAAATAAAAACAAAAATAAAAAGCAGCAGGATGTTTAAATAAAAGCAGACATTCCCAAAGAACAGAGCAGTTACTGCTGTGGTTTTGAGCGAGACCACTGAGCACTGTACTCACTGAAGTATTCTTTTCACTTTAATCAGACCTGCTGATGAAGTACCATTTGTCAAATCCTTTTATTTACGCCATTTTTTTTCACCATTTAGACATCTGGAGCTGCTTAGTGTAAATTCGAGAACTCCATTAGGTAAAATGTTGATTGAAAGTGCTGCTTGTCAATGCAGTGTTTAAACATTGATCCATTCCTTTGAAAACAAGCAGATTACATTGGGGTGAGAGCTCCTGATGTGGCAACAAAAATATTTTTCATATATGCCTTAAACTGCAGAGTTTCTTTGTTTTAAGCTTTCACTGCACTGGATTTTTTGTTGAGTTGGTCATAACTTCTTTGAGTGGTGCCCTCTCCTCAGATTTTGTCTTATTTTATAGACTCTTCTGTGAAAAGCATCTTATAATTTCAGGTGTCCTCATGAGTTCTGCAGGTTCTCCTGGCCTTAATTCTTTTTGCAATGCCAGTAATCTGGATAGAGATAATTTGCATAAGTTGTATTTCATTTTATGACTTAGGCATGAAAAATGTTGCAATAATGATACTTGGAATTAAACAGAGGCTCTGGAGCTGGGGTAATTAATTTTCTTTAATGATGTGAACCATTGGAACAGCAGGACAAAATAGACTAATAATTGGAAATATATGATACTTATGAAAATAAAAACAAAACCAATTTATTACATATCTTAAAACAAGCAGGTAAGAACATTAAAAACTACATTAAACCCAAAAAGATAAATATCAACTATACAGCCTGTTAATCCTTTAAACTCTCTTCACTTTATTTTCAGAGCCTGCTGATGGACCTCCTCTTCTCCTGATTGCAAGCTCTGAAACCATTGAGGTTTTACACCTCAATGGCAGCCAAATGTCTGCCTGGAGCCCTGTGAAGGGCTCTGCAGTGGTGACCCTGGACTACAGCTACAGAGAGGACACCCTGTGCTGGATCGAGGCACGAGAGCTCTCCAGTCAGCTCAAGTGTTCCAAGATCTCCAGAGCTGGCGCCTTAGCAGAGGAGTGGACAATAAACACTGCCCAGTACCTTCACAGTGAGTATCTGGCAGTGCTTCAGCAGAGCAGACACACGTGCCAGGTGTCTGTCCTGGCAAATGGGAGCCTGCAGAAGTGCTCCTGGGCTCGTGGTTGGAAACAATCTCCAGGCATTAGATATTGCAGCTCACACTGAAGTGATTTTATGGTTTTTCCCTCATGTATTCAGCCTGAGTGCAGTGTTTGTATCTATGCAAAGGTTTTTAAGATGTGTGGTTTTATAGGCTGACTATTATGTGTGAAAGTTACAAAACCAGCAGTGCAATGGAAGAAGAAATGTAAAAGACTTCTTTGTCTCTCTAAAATAATAGTGCTACATAAAGCTCAAGAGCCATTCTTTACTACTGGGACAACACTGACAATGAAATGGAATCATATTTAGCACACTAGCCTATCATAGCTATGTTAGTTCTTAAAAATACCAAAATATTTCCTGACTTACTGGAAACAAACTACTGCCTTTTTTTTTTTTTTTTTTTAAATTAAGAAAATAAATTTTTAAATCCCTGCTGTCATCCCACTGAATAAGGCCTTGCAGTACAGCATTATTCCTCAGTCAGCTTTCCAATTATGGGACAGTTACCTCATGAGGATGTTCATCCACAGACACATTGATGCCTTCAGTTTTAGCTTTCATATTATCCCAGTTCTGTACTGCGTTAGTAACTCTGAACTTCATATAAAGTGTTAGCAAGTTCTCCTCACAGTTTAGCCAGACAAAACAATCCTTTTCCAGCCTGAGAATCGAGGACACCGCTGCAGCTTCAGCCCCAAAAAGTGCAAACAGCAGCAAATTGAGGAGAGCAATCTGGGAGGCTGGGACTGCATAAACTGGAGCTGGAATTGGACAATGTGGAAATGGACCAAAACTTATAAAAGTGTGAAAGTCGTGACCCAGGGTCCATCTTGGGTGGAGCCCCAGCCAGGCTCTTGCATTGCCCAAGGTGTGTCCTTTAAAAGCCTTTTAATAAATCCCTGATTGTTTCCTTTAGCTCTGTGTAGCCTCTGTTCTAAGTAGCCTCTCAAGGCATCAACATTAACATGTGAACAGACTGCAAAATATCATGCAGGGAAAAAAGAGATTTTCTTCATCTTTCACAGAGATGGGCAAAAATTTGATCTAAGCTTTGGAAAAATCCTTTAAAGGTGAGATGTGCATCAAAAATTATCTCTGAAGGGACCACAAACCCTCTGACCACCAGTTCAGGAATATTCAAATCAAAAATTTGTTTATAACTCTTAGAGGTGCAGAAGTGATGAATTCTTCATTGAGATTGTGCTTTGGCCTATCAAAATAGCTGTTGTAAGGCGTGCTCATTGATGCAGGGTAAGGGTTTTGTTTTATTTTTTAACCTATTTTCCTAATTTTATTTGTACTAGAATAGTAAATTGAATCTTAAAAAATCTCTCCAAAAACAGGATTCAGATTTTGGGGGTCTTTTTATCCACCACTCATTGTGAATATTCTACTTTTAGTGAACACTCTTATCCTAGGCATAGATATATTTGTTTGAAGGGTTTGTGGTTTTTTCCTCTCTCTTCTTGTTTCCCCTATTCAATTGTGGGGTTTTTTTTGTGGGGTTTTAAGTGTATTTTGGAGGTCTTTTTATACTTTTGATATCAGAGCACCCCAAAAACCATGGTAGTAGTATTTCATTGTGCATTTTCAATTCACCCAGTCACTGATATTTTGTTTTCCTTTGAGTAAGAAAAATCAAATTAACCACAATCCTGGGCAAAATGTGCTTTGTATTGAACTCTGTATGTGTTCTGTCATTTGTTTGCTCTATCAGAGTGGACCTGAGCACTGTGGTTTGTTCTCCTCCACCCCTTCCCCTGCATTCCTGTCCCTCTGTTCCCGGCATGCCAAGAGAATTTCTGTTCCTGTGCTGTCCAGATTTGCATCACTGCATCTGTTTGCAAAATCGAGGCCCTGGGATGGGTTTGAAATGAACACAGTGCCTGGAATTAATGAGCTGCTCATTTTTCATAGTGCCAGCACACACCAGCCTGTGGTCTCTAATATTCTTCTCAAACTTCACGGTAATCATTCAATCTTTTTCAGATGAAGAGTAATAATTCCCTTGGACATGAACTAACTGTAGAGACTTGCTTTGACTTCTTCTTTGATTTTGATTTGGGAAATAGTGCTCAGGGACTTAAAAACCCCAGAACTTTGCTGGGAGCTCTGACTGACACAATCCTGCAGATTTAGCTGTGGAAGTGTTTTTCCCCAGCACACACATGCACAGACACCTTTGTTGTGCTGCTCAGTGGAGCAGCATCAATCCCCACTGTCTGGGCATGTCTCCTCAGAGGAGAAGCTGCATGAAACTTGCTTTTGTCCACCTAATTAGTGTCTTCTAGACACCCCTGGAGTTATTCCTGCCAGGACATGGCAGGAATCTCATGTTGCTCTACCTGGTATATTTGCCGGGTAATCTTGTGGCTGCTGCAAAAATGAGGTTTAACTTTAAATTCTTCCTTTTTTTCACTCCACCTTTAGTTGCCTATCAGGTCATTTCTGCTGTTTCTCTTCACCATACAGCATTACAACTTATGAGGTAAATCAATTTTGTAACTCTTTGTCAAGGAAAATGTTTTCAAGTGTGATTGCATTGTCTTCCAGCTCAAGCCAAATAAATGGTCACAGCCATGGGGTGATTCACGTAAAATTGTACATTCTGTTCTTCATAGGAGCCCTTTTTTTGGTGTTTGTGTGAAATTGGTTATTCCTAAAAGTGCTAGGAAAAAAAAAAAAAAAGCATAAAAGTTTTCTTAGTAGTGTTTGTGGAATTTATCTTTTTTAACCCAATTTTCTAATCATTTTGTTAGTGGGAAAAAAAAATAAACCTGCATTTGACACAAAAAGTGCCAGAAAAGTCAGTTCTAGAAAGTGATTGGGACTGCTTGAAATGGATTTGCTCAGAGTGTTTGCTTCAGTGAAGGCAAGTAAGTCTTACAGTTAGGAACAAAGAATATAGATCATCTTTAAAGATGAAAGTCTACATCTAGGAAAGCAGGGACTATGAAAATGACTTCATTTTCATGATGGGTCATGCAGCACCAGCTCCAGGTACTGAACACAAGCTTTGGATTCACAGAAGAAAGACAATTACCGTCCTTTAGTTTCTATCATTCTCCCTAAAAGAGTCCAATGTGACTTCACTTGGGTGAGGCTGTGTCCCACATGGATGGAGTCAGACCCTTTGAAGCACTGGGTAACTTGGTCTGCATCTTCCTCTGCAGGGGGGGAAAGGCTGAGGAGAGGCTGTTCCTGCATTTGGGTGTTTTTTGCTCTGGGAGAACAGGGTGCAGCTCCAGAGATGCCCCCTCATGCTTAGTAATTAGGATAATTTCCCTCTTAAATATTTCTTATCTCAGGGCTTGTTTGGTACTTTTCTCCCCTTACATAAGGACAGCTTTCTGCAGGCACAGCAGTAGCAGCACAGGTATTTTGGTCTCAGCCAAGGCCAGGCATTGTCACGTTGTTTCATCTTTGTCTTATTAAGGCCTAGAAGCTTTTGGAAGAGAAGCTGGAAATTTTCCTCTTGGGAAAGATTTATGCAGGCAGAACTGGGGCCAAATGTGCTTTCAGAGGTGATTCTCCTGTAAGGGAGGCTTGTGCAACCTGTGTCCACAGTAACAGGGGTGCTCCTTGACACCTCACAACGAGCTCACAGCCCACTTCAATGAGTACAGCGAGACTTTCAGGAAAAATCAGGTATTTAAATTGATATCTCTAGGCCCAAACTTACAAAAATTCCTCCTAATGGCATGAATGTGGAAAATCTCCCAATTTTCTGCCCTTTCAAAGCCATGATGTGCAATCTTACATTAATGCTTTTGTGTGTGAGAGCTGAGAGGTGGCCAGAGCAGCATCCTCTGGATGCAAAAATTCCCTTCTTCCTCATTTTAGGAGGCATTTTGTGTCTTCATCATTACAAGCACTAAGCACCTTTCATGCTCTACAAACCAGCACCAGGCAGCACAGCCTGAGTTTTAGCTGCTATTCTTCTGCAGAATATAACAAAATCTCTTCTGGGATGATGCTTCAAGAGCATGATATTTTCTGCTTGGCTGGCGTTCGATTCAGGTTTTCTTGGCACTCTGTTATCTCAGCACACCACAACCAACGCTGCAGTGCCTGTGTTCAGCTTTGCCACCTGTGCTTTGTGCCCACACTTGATCACACCTCACCTGGGAAGGGGCACAGGCTTTTCTTTTGGCAGCTCTGTTTGGACAGGACCGCTCTGGATTAAAAGAAACATCTTGTTTCCTCTGTATTAATTCAGCTTTTACCTGCCAAGGTTGGGAGCAGGGGTGAGTATGGAGTCTCTGGAGGGAAAGGGATTTGCCTCCCAGCTTGTGGGACCCAGAACTTGACCTGCTGGGCAGAAGCCAGGCTGGCTTTTTGGATCTCTCACTTTTTGGGTGTGAGTGCAGTGAAAAACATAAGACAGCGAGCCCACGGAATTTGACCACAATCCAGGATTGTCTGTTTGGGTACATTACTGTTTCCTTCCCTGGTTTTGGTCCCCCTGATGGCTCCTCCACGTCCTGAGCTAAAGCCCTTCTCAAGAGTGATTATCCATAAACACTGCTGTGTTCAGAGCAGCTGCAGTAATTTCCCTTGGCATTGATGAGGCTCAGGCACTGAAGGAAACACCAAGCACTGGAGATGGTGTTCCTGTCAGCAATTCCTGCGAATTGCCATGAATATTCATGGCAAATCAGAGCAAAGTTTGGCTTACTCTGCAGGAACAAAACTGTGAAGATCTGGGGGAAAGTGTTTATTCCCACATAGTCTGCCCCAAACTTGGCTCCAGACAGGCACTAAGAGCTGTCACACAGTTGTAGAATGTGGGTTTGCTTCTTTCTCCTGTGACAGACAGCCCATGTGCCCTTAAGATGCACAGAAAGGAGAAGGTTGCATGGCAAAGGTCATTTATACCTCACATGGTTTTTCAGCTCTGATTCAGAGCACCTGAATCAGTCATGGGGGCCCGAATGGGAGCTGAGAAGAGTGTCCTGAGGGAGTATCATGGAATACTTTGCCTGTGTGTGGACATCTCAAACTCTGGCTGATCTTGAATTGCTGTCCTTGCATTTCTAAGACTGGTCAAATGCTGATTTTGAGGTAATGATTTCTTACTTTGTCCAAAGGTGGCTTTCTTGGTTTTTGGCTTTTGTTATTTTTTGTTTTGTTTGTTTTTTTTTTTAATAGTGTCAATATCTCACTCTAAAGTGCTCTAGACAAAACCATGAGTAAATATACGAAACCAGGATAATTTTCTCATTAACTAAGTGTTTATTCAACTTGAATTTCCCTTTCCACTCACTGTCCAGCCACTCAGTCTCTTAACATCCTGCAGGTCGTCAAAACAGACCATCCTCTTTGCTGCTCTGGAAATCTTAATTTTTATTGGACCTCATTGCCTTGCTATTCATGCCATCTTCCAGGAGCCTTTGAATGTTATCTCACACGGGTTCCAGCACAGGCTTTTGCTCTGGAACTTGGTGATGCTCCACAGGGAACCATGTCTGAACCACCTGGGTCATCCTTGGTCCATCTCTGTCCTATATGTCAGGCTACATCTTTCCCAATGTTTTCCTTTGCGTCTGTTGGGATTTTCATGTTTCCCTGTTTGCATTTTGTTTTAATTTCCCTGTGCTTTTAGATATTCTAAGCCCAATTCGAAGTTTTTTTGGATGTTCATGCTCCATGATACAGGAAATGCTTTCTTTGCCACTGTCCATGCTTTTATTCCTTATTCTGGTGTCCCTGAACTTACAGAACTCTTGATCCAGGATTTGATACAGCCTCAATCAGGTGCTATCCTGGTACAAATATGGACTTTTAATTAACACAGGAAATGGTGCTATCTGATAATTGTCCTTTTGCAGAGAGTTCTTCTGTCCCCTGCAATGACAAGACTTTGGAGACTTAGGCCTGTACAGAAACTTCCTTTTTTCAGTGTGCTTCTCTCTTTAGCTCCTTGTCTTTCCTGGTTATTGGTCCTGCACAGCCTTTTTGATGGTTATCAGGGTTAGTGGAAGGATAGGGGCAGTTGAATGAATCTCTTCATTCGGCCTTTCTGCTCCAAAAACAATCACTTGGGTATCATCCTTTGTGGTGTGTTTAAAAGATGATTTATTAATGAATATTATTAATATTATTGATGAATATTTTTATGAATAATTAATATTATTAATGAATAATATTCATATAATCAGGTCTATACCTGAATTCTCGATGGTGTTTGTGCAAGAGTTAAGATATAATCTCTATAGTTGAAACCCTAAGAGGGCCCTTCTAAGGTGTTCTAAATGTTAGTTTTGAAGGATCTTTCTGCTTTTCCTGCATCTTTTGGGTACAGACTTTTCCATCTGGCTTGGGAATTGTTCTACTGGTTTGACTATTGTCACCTTAACACTGTTTTGTGTCACTATGAGGCACAAGCTCCCATGGCAGAGAGCCTGAATCGGTGGCATTTCCCTTCAAAGTTAGGTTATCTGCACTTAATCCTTTTTGACAGCAGAGCTACTTATTAACTGATTGTTAATTGCCCCAAATGGATTTTTTTAGTCGTTCAAAGGTGGGATGTTAATATTTTTTCAAGCTTTGTTACTCATCCAGCTTCCACAATTGATCTTGCATTGACATTGGTCAAAACCCTGTGTCTGTCTTCTGTTCTTAGCCAAGCTGGCATGATGACTGTTCTTACTCTTTAGTAATTGTGTCCTGGACAGCTAAATCTCACACTGAGTACAGGTAATAAAAAGCCCTGTCTCAATGGCATTTCTCAGTGCAAATTTTTGATTGCTTTTGTTTTGGTTTGTTCTTTTTCCCTTTCTCTGAACTCTTAGGCTCTGCCTGGAACAGTCTCCCAAATGCTGTCTCTGCAAAGAGACAAAATTTATCCGTGTTGAATTGTCGTATTCCCTTTTCCCTGTTTTATCAACGTCCTAGCTCACCACTTTTGGACTTCCTTCTTAATTCCGGGTTCATTGTTGTCCTAAATTGGGACACACCTGGATTTTTTTATGTCTTCCTTACATCCCAGCCCATCCTGGGTAGAAAAGCTCTTGTACCAGGGAGGAAATCCAAGAGCAAGCAAGCAAACTCCTGCAGCAGCAGAAGGGTTTTGTAAAGATAAAAGGACTTTTTTGTCATAGTAGCAGTAACCATGTAAATTTATCTTTATCAGTCAAATGCTGAGGGACATTTTGTCTCTGTCAAATTGAATTATTATGGTGCTTGTAGAACAGTAACATTTTGATTTTGTTAACAGGGTTTTTAAGGTGGAATAAGATAACTGTGGGGCTATAGAGATGTAATGTATAGATAACTCGGTTTCTCCTAATGTAAATCACAGTTTTGTAGTGAATATTTTTCAGAAGCATTGATATCTTCATATACAACAGCAGTGAAGTATTAATTAAACAAAAAACAAATTCACAAATAATTTTTTTTTCCTGAAATGTGGCATTAATTATTGCATGCTTTATGGGATTTGACTTACATTTTTCCATAAAACTTTGACATCCATATGCACCATGTTGGCTTATTTTTGTTCTTTACTTGGTAGTTTACTTGGGACTGCTCTTGGAATTATTCCACATTTCCTCAGTATTCTCAAATGCTTGTCTTCTACCTTTCTTCCAATGAGAGATATAGGAGGTAAATAAGAGACAAACATTTGTAAACTGCCCATTTCAGTAAAGTTGTTTATGAACTTGAGGCTTCAAATGCACTCTTGGAAACTTTCTTAACGGCAATAAAATATCTGATTAATATTTCAGTATATTTCAATATGCTAATTATATATGCATAACTTTTTTTTTGCTTTCTACGGGTACTTTATTATTGTGTTGATAAATTTCCCATCTCTTACGATTTAGCCAGTGGTTGTCTTCTTGAGTGGTAAAATATCTTTGTGAATGCAGCTCACGTACAATGCTAACCAAGTTTGCTTCATTTAGACTAATTGACAGCACATTTGCCACACAGATATCTATTTATTAATGCAAATATTTAATTCAGACTTCATTAAAAACCCAAAACACTCCACTAAAGTCAAGTGAAGAAGTCAAGAATTCTTGATTTTGGGCTGTTTTAATTTTTCATTATGCACTTTGGATTGTGCCATTGAATGAGTTCTTCTGCCTCCTGAAGATTTTTCCTGAGGCACAGATCAACATTGCAGGAAACTTTAAAAAGTCTGTGTCTTCTTTGAAAGCACTTGTGCCTTTATAGGAGCAAAGAGGACATAAAAACTATAAACTCCAAAATACGGTTTGTTTACATCCAACATCATAACTGGAACCATGTTTGGAGATAAAAAACGAAGCACTTGAGCAGCTGCAGACCAAAGTCCATCCCAGACAGAGATTTATCAGTAGCTAAAGCCATGAAGGAACAGTGTTTTGTAAGCAATGAGCCTGAGCAGTGTTAGGAATTCTCTGTGCTACACAGAGATCTGAGTCTGCAGGGAAGTGACCCACAGGGAATGGCACAGGTGAACCACACATTCCACCTGCTGCAAATCTTGGGGAAGCAGCAGGAAAAGAAAAAAAGGAAAAAAAAAATAAACCCAAAACCAAACAAAAACCCAAACAAAACAAACAAACAAAAAAGATCTGTTTGTGTATCTTATGCAACAAAGAGTCACAGACTAAAATCACAAATATTGTGACTCCTGATCAAATTTATGGCCCCTGGAAATAGCTGTGTTTTGAAACTCAGGTTTTGATCTGATGCTTTGTTCTACTGCAGGGAAAAGGGTAAATAGGCAGTGTGCCATTAAGAAAGAAATAATAATGAATAATTCCATTAATGAAGGTGAGTCTGGAATAGGAGCTACATGTGTGATGAAATTAAACCAGTTGCTATAGCACCTTAAGCTCTTGCCTAATCTGCTTTCTGTGCTCACAGCAGCCTGGGCATTTCTGTGCTGGACTGGAGTCTGTGACAGGCACACCAAAAAGTTTGTGTGTGTTAGAATAAATAAAGGATTTGTTCTTTCCTTATCACTTTATCAGGAGTCCTTACAAAAAGATGAATTGCGTATTTTGCAAAGTTGTGATTATTATTTAGATTGTGATGGATGTGACAAATTAAAACCACCATCTGATTGTGGGGATTTAATATAGGGCTGCATTCTTCAGTTTTTAACTCCTTTGACTGGCAGAAGCAATGACTGGCTCAACAAGTAATATCTCCAGATCATGGAAATATTGTTTTTGTTCTCAATACATAAAATTGTGGAGTTCTACTTAGAATGAAACAAATTTGATTTAGAACTTTCTTTTGACTTCAGCTTTGGAGTAGAACTTGAAATCCTAGAAACTTTATGGATTGTGTTAGCATCACGGAATAAAATGTAACAACAAAGTCCTTTTCACTATTTTTCAGTTGAGTTCAATAAAATAAAATCGTGGTTTTTCTTGCACATTTTTAATAGTTGAGTGAAGCACATTTCTAAAACTGTCAAATTACATGCAACAAATGTTCTAACTGAAGTAGATCCCTTTTGCTAAAGTCAGACTTCTGCTTTTCTTTGTTCTGGAATAAAAAGGTGTTGGAATCATTGTAAGCAATTAAAAGATAAGGACAGGATGTGCAAAGGGTCAGTTTGCTTGCATAACATTGATGCCCTGAGTGTTAGCAGGGTGTCACCCAGCAGCTGCCACTCGAGGTGCTGGGCCAGGCATTCATTGTGACACTTCTGAGCTGGGGACAACCTTTGGGTTCTCTGTGCATGTGTAATTCCATGACACTTCTGTCACACTGTGTAAGCAAAAATAATGAGCTGACTGAGGAGTGTGGGGGGATCTGTGCCACTACTGGCACTTCAGGGCACCCTCACTCTTTTTGGCAATTTTGGACTTGTCTAGAATGTCATTTATTGCTCTTTTTACTTAAATGTATTATCACATTTTTTAATTTGGGCGAGTTTTTTTTCTCTTGCTGTATGAGAAGATAAGTATAATGTGTGATAAAAGTTTAGTGCCTTTTCTCTTAGTGCCTTTTCCCTTCTAGCTGTGCATATACTGAAAATAGGTATTTTCCTTTTAAGACTCTTTGGAGATGATATTGCTCAGTCATTGAGTCTGTACAAGTGGTTGCAAAATTCAGATTTGTTTTAAACAGTTGTAAGCACTGCAGTACCTTCAGAAACAAACCCACTGTTTGTGGCAACCCAAGTAAGATGAAGTAATGAGGAAATGTATTTTCTGACAGCCTGTGGCCCATGTTCTGCAGACAGAGCTGCTGCTGGCTGGAGGGACAAGGGGCTGAGGAGCACCTGGGGCTTTGCCCCCGCTCCACTCAGTGTTACACCACAGCCTGTGCTGCCTTTGGGATCACTCAGCACAGAATGACCTCACAGCAGGCCAGGCAAAAATTCCACGGGGAAAAAATACTGCTAGGTGGAAGACAAGGGGACCTAGAGGAGGGTGCAGGGCATATTCATGCCTCTCCTCTGCACTCTGCAAGGCTTGGCACAATTTGTTTTTACTGTTTATGTAAAAAGAGCAGGGGTTTAGGGAGAAAGGCAATATGCTGGTAGGAGACCAGTGTTTTGTCTTTTCCCTTCTAAATGCAGAATAACAGAGAGTAACAGACACTGTGCGGTATAAAACCAGAAATGCTGAAATTCTGGGGGATACACAAGGTGGGAATGGTTGGCACAAGGTGGCTGGGACTTGAGGGGCTGTGAAGAGGCAGGATTATGGGCTCACATCCTCCTGGAGTGGCCAGGGAGATTTCTGAAAGCAAAGGCCAGATTCTGCACATATAAGCACATTGAGTTGGAGCCATATTTCTGGAAGCACTGGCTATGTGAGTGATTTATGAGACTTTTAATGGGATCTATGGGGCCATTCTGGTTTAAGAAATGCTCAGGTAGAGCAATAGCAGCACTACTGTGGTGATGAGAGAAATAAAAAAACAACAATAAAAAAACAGTGTCCTGTTGTCTGGTTGAAAATGGAGATAAAAATAATTCATGTATAAATCTAAAGCCATGTTTTATTTTTATTTCTTGCATTACTGGAAATAAGTTAGCAAGGATTTTATTATTATTATTATTATTATTATTATTATTATTATTATTATTATTATTATTATTTAAGTGCAGTAGCAATATCAATATTTTAAATCTGGACAGTTGTCTCTTTTGTTGGTCAGGTCACATATAATTAATAATATTCTTCTCCTCAAAGGTTACTGTTTTGATATTGAAAATATGTGATAAATGGGTGAAAAAAAGAAAAGGACAGAGAGGGAGAAAGGGAGGATGAGGTAATGTTTACATGGGATGCATTTGTTATTGTCTGTTGGCAGCATTAGTAGGCAGGAAGGGTTTTATTTGTTTGTTTTGCTCAAATGACTTTTGCAGGTGCTGAGCAGTGGTTTCAGAGTCTCGCAGGAGTCCAGCCTGCTGATGGCATGGTGTGATGATCTCTCTGTTAGAGAGAAAGGAAAAGATGGAGAAAAAACCTTGATGTCCTTAATATAAGAAGCTTTTTTTTTTTTTTTTCTTTCCTTAGCAACCCTAAAAAAGAAGCTTTTTATCAAGTAAAGTACATGATAGGGTTTTGTTTCCAAAATACTGAGTGAAGAAATGAGGTATATGTTTGTTAACTGTGCAGGTCATTTTTTTTTTTTTTTTTTTTTTTTTTTGAAATTTTTTTTTTTTTTCTTTTTTTTTTTTTTTTTTTTTTGCATTC
>VYXF01009249.1:89880-275750 GCA_013397295.1 Polioptila caerulea | reverse complement strand
ACAGAGGAGCCAAAATAAGATGAGAGAAGCAAAGATACTTAATCAGACAAAAAAAAAAAAGACCAACAAACTAAACTAAAACACTCTTTGAAAATTATTTCCACATTTTTATTATTCCTTTAACTCAAATGCTTGCCAGAAAATTATGAAAAAAAGATTTTCCTGTCTGATCTCAGGCTTTACAAAACTGCTTCCCATTCTGTGCTATTCCATCTTTAAATTTTCATTGTAAAACTAACTGAGATACAAAAGTTTTTCACTTTTGCATTTCCCCCTGGATGTTTTTTCCCTTGAAACTTCAATTGCAGTGCAGCAGTACAGGCCTGCTCAGTGGGAAACCTTGTGGCTGCTGCTCTTGGTAAGAAAAGGAGGAAGGGGTGTTGTGACACCCCCTCTGCTTCCCAAAATACAGTGATAAGATAATTCTGTATTCATGTGCAAACACAAGATGGGAGAAATTATGGTTCTTTTTTCCAACAAACTAAAAAATAAATAAAAATTTATTTATGAATGTACAAAGATATGAGATTGTATGAAAAAGCTAATTCAGTTGAGAAGGACTCAGAGTCACTGACAGAACTGAAAGGCTTAAAATACCAAGTAAGTGACCTAACTGCATTAAAAAGGAACTCATTAATGATGTCAGGTCTGCATCAAAGTGACAAATATAGTCAAAACAATAACAATAGAATAGACTTGAACAGGTTTGGTACATGCATGTTCTCCAGTAATGACGTGTGCTTGCTCCTGTGCATACCTTTTGATTATTCAAACATTGCTGAAAATAAAAATGGATGAGTATAATTAATATCCAGTCTTCTGTATATATCCTGAAGGTGGGCTGTATTTGGTGCCCAAACCAAGCTGCATTCAGAGAAAAAACAGGTGCTGGTAGCAGTGACAAAGGATGTATTTTTTGATAATAATCCTTTGTGAAAGAGCTGGCAAAGTGAACACTGGTGATGTTATTAGAATAGTTCAGAACTGATGTTCTGAGACTCTGTATTATAACAATATTGCCTGGAGAATAAAAAGCTAACTAGAGTAAGACTGATGAGGCATGAACTAAAGTGAGCCTTTTTTCTTATGCAGCATGTGCCCAGTAATGGATTTCATATATTGCAACTAAGAGGAACAATATTTGAGTGGTGTCAGCAGGTATGGAAAAAAAATCAGTGGGAATACAAAAACATCTGTGGAATCATAAGATAGCTGTGGCTAATAAAAATAATAAAAAAAAAAAAAGGCTTGTAAGTCAGTAAAGCATTTCTTCGCTTATCAAAGTTGGGTGCAGAGGAGCACAAGGGCAGTGTTGTGCCTCTCTCAGCGGGTTTGGGCTCTTCCAGAGAGCTGAACTGCCAAACCACAGCATCTTCCCACAGCATCTTCCTTACCCAAACCAGCTGTGCCCACTGCTTTTGGGCCCTAAACAGCAGAACTGCCTGAGCAAACCAGGCTGAGCACACGAGAAGCCACAGCACAAATAAAACTCCCCGAGCTGCCCTGCCTGGGGCCATCCCCAGCTGCTCCAGCACCCTCCTCCCCGTGGGCTTCCCACCCTCTGGGGTGCCTGGAGGAGTTTCTCTGCTCCCTGTCCTCACTCCCCTCACCCTCACACCCTCACTATTAAAGCTTCTGCTCAAAATGCTCTTCTTTACTGAAACTGCCATTGATCTATGCATTAGAATTTGTTTTTTGTGAGGGAGACTCAGAAATGGATATGTTATTCTCCCTGGAAATACTGAAGTACTTTTTTGGTGTTTTGGGGTTTTTTTGTTTGTTTTTTTGGGGGTTTTTTTTGCCCATAACTGAGGTGTCCAGGCAAAAGCTCCATGGTTTTGGTTTAAGTCACCCTATCAGTGATTGTCTTCAAGATGAAAGCAATTAAGCTGGAGAGAATTGAGGCCACTTCGTTTCTGAATGAGAATATAAATGGGAGTTTAAGGGTCCATAATGCATGGGCATTATGTTCTTGTCCATTTGAATTCTCTTTTTACTTATTTTTTTTATTTTATTACCTGATTGTCTTATTATCTAACCAGCTTCTGTAAGGTCATTTTATGTTGAAGAGAGGTTCTGGTATGAATTAGAGCATTGCATGACTGAAGAGCAGAACTGAAAACATAGCTGCTTAGGGCCCTTTTTTTTTTTTTAGATTTACTTGTATTATTCTGGACTTAAAAATATTTATGTGTCTATAGAGAAATATTGATAGAAGTTTTTGGGATTTTTTTCTCTAAAATGAAAACAGGAACAAAACACTCATGTTTAACACAGCTGGTGTATTTTGGGGTTTAAAGTTTTCCAAATCTGTTTTCCTAGTACAGCCCATATCTTTCTTGTGTTTTTTAACTGTCTTAGTATTGCAGTAGTGCAAAATTGTGCAAATCATGAATTTTCTAATAAGCTCTTGTCATGCCATTCTTTTCCTTCTTCCCACAAGATAAATAACTGCCTGTGTACATGCCACATTTGAAGCATAAAAACACTAAATCATAGAATATTCTGAGTTGGAAGGGACCCAAAAGGATCATTGAGTCCATTACTCTTGCTCTGGATTAACCAGAACCACCCAGAGTAACAAAAATGATGAATTCAGTCAATTCAGTTAATTCATCAGCAGTATGATGATATCATCCTGGTGGAACTGCTGTTTTCTCAGGGCTGATTACATGCATGGCTATTTTTTTAATATATATTGATTTTCCAATTTTATTTTTTTCCTGAGTTTCTTGCGTGTCAGTGGCCTCACTGCTATGCTCAGTAGTGTGAACATGACTTACTGGAGCTCAGCTGCAACACAACCCCTTTTGGTGGAAGACAGAGAAAAGCTGGAGGAAATCTGGAGATATTAATAGGAAATAACAAAATAAAAACCTCGTGGCCTGTGTAAAACTTGCAGGAACAGTGGTAACCTATTCTAGAACAGAAAATCCATACTATTCCTAGAAAAGCCTGGTAGAATAGCAAGGTACATTTTAGTTCTTATTAAAAAAAGAACGGGAAAAATAATTTTAATTAGCAGATACTGGTAAATAGAAGAAAAATATTCAAGTCTGAGGCAACCTTAGCATATAACTGATATAAAAGTTGGGGTCTGTCAGTAGGGACTGTCTGTCTGGAAGGGATGCTCAGCCTTGGATTTCACATCAGTTTGTGTGTGTCTGCAGGTCTGTAAGCTCATAAAGTTAAACAGTGGTGTGCTAGAAGAATAAACATCAATAATTCTATTTACTAACGTTTCAGTGCTGCTATTTAAAAAGTATGGCAGAATCATTTGTGAAGTAAACCTGTGGTTTGTTCCTCTACTTGAAGGAATTTGAGAGATTTTAAGGAAAATGGGTCAAAATATCAGTTCTAGGAAGTTTTGCTTTTTCTTTTAGAGGATTTGCTGCAAATGAAGCTGGAAATTAGATTTTAAAGGGATTTTCTTACCAAAAATTTATCCTGGAATACATGCAACAGTTCCTACCCACAGGCTGCATCCTCGCTTTTTAGGAATTGCCTTGATTTGAGTGGTTAAATTGGAAGTTTAATTGCTTAATTTTGTGTTCATAAAGCAGCAAGAGCAGCTTCCTCCCGTAGTGGTTGGGAAGGCAGATTGCTGCCTCGGGTAGAAGGCTGTGCACACTGGGGGTGAGGAGAAGCTTTTCTTTAGAGCTGCGTGTTCCCAACTCGCTGCCACAATTTCTTTGTTGTGTTTGATCAGCCACAGAGCTGTTAAATAAGCTGTCCAAAGCTGTCTATTGAAACACACAACTGTGTCAACCTACAGGGGAAGGAGAATCAATTTCTACTTTACCATCCTGAAAACTCCAGGAAAATCCTCGAAGTGTGGGAGCAAGGCTCCCTCTTGTTCCTGAAATGAATATGCTCTGTGCTAGAAACTTCTAAAGCTTTTTAAGTTTGCTCATTACCAGTTAGCTTGAGCTAGTTGGTTCATTTTCACACACAAACACGTTAATGTGCACACAAAAAACTTGGTCCAAATTTGCAGTTGGCCTCAGTCTTGGTGTTTCTGAGGAACAGAATTTAGGAGTTTGGGCAGTGTCCAGGCTGGCACTTGAAAACTTGTTTACTTTGAATCAATGGGTAATTAGCTCACTGAGGATGCAAACTTTTAGCACAGGGAAGTCTAGGAAAAGGCCATCGAGTTACAAAGTAATCTCATTGGCTCTGCTTCAATTTTGTTTAGGTCATTTTTACTCATTAGGATTTGACAGCAAATCGACAAACGCCAAACCAAAATCCTCAGGGATCTTTATTCAAAGGTATGAAATGAAAATACCCTTTAATTAAGAGGAGGCTATTTGAAACTCACTGCCTTTTTTACATGCTGAGGAACCACTGCTTGCAGTCTGAGAGCTTTGTAAGTCTTACAAGCACACAGTTTTGGTGACAGACTTCTCCAGACCCAGGAATTACACAGCACCACCTCTTGGCTGTTCTCCTCCAGCAGAATGGAAACACGCTGTACTTTCTGCTGGCACAGCTCCCCTGGCTGAGCAGAAGGAGAGGAGAATAAGCAAACTGCATTCCCAACAGGGATTACACTGCCTTCAACAGCAAATCAGACCTTGAACCAAAATATTTAAATTGGAACAGAAATCGGTTGACTACACCAAGCCAATGCCTTGTTTGGATTCCTGAGTGTCTGACATGGTTTACTGATGTGAAAACATTGCATCTTCTGAAAGTTCAAGGATTTATTTGGTTTGTTTTTATTTCTGAATCTCCTTGTTAACTTTCTGTTCTGTTACTTGTCACGTAGAGTTTTCTGAATGTTGTAATATTTTAGTGCATCACAATACTTCGGTGTTTGCAGCTGTCACTTCAGAAAACTCGATGTATATTCTAACTTTTCAAAAGTGAAATCTTAATATTGGAATTTGTATGCATGCTGAAACTTTCAATGTGCTGGCAGCTTTATTTTGGAAGGTTTGAATGCCCACAGGTCATACCCAATTCAGGGAACAGCTGAGACTGTTCAGTTGCTGAAGTGAGGTTACTTACATAATACATGTTGTGTCTGTGTATGATTTGCAAGACTTTAGGGGAGGATTCCTGTCTTTTGCTGGTGAATTATTTTAGTCCAATATTCTACAAGACACTGCTGCTTGTGTATTTTTAATATAATTATACATATGTATATATAAAAATAATATTTGATGAGCCACTCGTGTCCTCAGGCAGAAGTTTTGGCTGTGTTCAACTGCCTGTGATTTGGGATGAGGTTTTGAAAATATAATGTCTCAGTGTCACAGGCTCTGCAACATCAAGCTTAGTTGAGCAGCCATAATTACCAGGTAGGCTTGAAATTGTGGTTTAAATTCTGTGGGAGGTTCACTTCATTTAAGCTTGGGAGGATTTTGTGAAGAAGAATTCATTAATGTCTAGGAAGCAGTGGGAGACAGAGGTGTGAACACTGGTAAGTGCCTGTTTGGAAATGAGCAGCTTTGCATTCTGAGCAGGATTTGAACAAAATGCATCTCTGTCGAAGGGTGTGAGGCAGCACATTGTGTAAGGAGGCAGCAGTCACTCCTCAGAGCATGAGGAGGGTGTTTCAAAATAATAATCAGCGTGGATGTATTCAAAGAATTTTGATTGCTCATATCATGGTATAATTTAAGGGAACACAGGAATCGTAATGCTTGCTAGCATTTGAATGTTTGGATTTGCACTTGTAACATTTTTTATGTGCATTTTTATTTTTGTTTTGTTCTTACTTATCTCACAGCCTGGAGATGAATTAGGTAGATCCACACCTGCTCTACCTTGTCCAGTTTGTATGGAAAAGGAGAAGAGATTTGAGGTAGAGGTTGAGAGGTTGCCTCTCTTATCACATTATTTGAAGGCCGAATAAATGAGCCTGTGACATTCTACAAGCAGGTTTTGTCTAAATTTCATAATCCATAATATTTAGAGAGGAGATTGCATGAACTATACATCTTTACCTCTGTCAATTCAAGATTATTGTCTCTAATTGTCCTTTGAGCTGGCATGGAAAATAGTTTATTTGCCTCTTCTTGCAGTAACTTTTTAGCTACTTCAGGACAACTAGCAGATACTTCTTTTAATCCAGACTAAGAAAACTCACTTCTTGCAAATTATTTTTTTAATATATTCCCCTCCACTAACACCTTCTTCATCCAAACTTGTGATTATTGAGTTGTTGCCTTCCATATAGACCTAGACCTGCTTGGTCTCCATCTCCCCGAAAAGCTGAGGGAAGTAGGAAAGTTGGTTTGGTTCCCATTGTAAACACTTGAGTGTAATATTGGCTATTTTTCTGGAGTTTTTTCTTGGCTCTGTTATGGAACTGACTTGGGTCTAGATTCTGATCAAGTGTTACCTTGGTAAAAGTGATTAAATTATTCTGATTTTCCTCTTCCTGTTACATTTTTTCTGCTTCTGTTCTTTCTCTGCCCTTCCAGCTCTCACTCTCTCACCTTTTAGATCTTTTCCTGGAGCGCTCTTGCAGCTCCAGGTTCTCCCTGTCTTGTATCTGTGTAGATGAGTCACTAATCATTATAAAGAGGGGATTAAAAGGGGGATTTTGCACAGGGGAAGCCATTGGCATGGCTCAGCTTCTGTTGAAATCACACTGTACTGACAGCTTTTCCTATACATCCTACTCAGCTGCATCCATTTCAGCTGGAACTTTGGGATGTCTAACTCCCTTCTCCATATTCCTTGCCATCCCTTACTTTTTGGTGTTGTTTTTCAAAGCAAGATGTGTCCTATATTCTGTGGCACGTTGTTCATTATTCTAAAAGATAGTTTTCTGATGCCCAGCAGAACTTCAGAAAATGATTTCCACTGTGTTTCCACTTCCATTTTTAAAGTGACGCTGGAAGGTACAGAGGGACACAGCTGCTGCAGTGTAGGGAGTGTGAACTCCTGTCTGTCATCACCTCAGTGTTACACGACTTAGAGGAGGGTGAAGTTGGCAGCAGTTGCCTCTCAGCACAATAATGTGTGAGCTGGCTTTTGACCCCTTCTGTAAAAAGGGAAGAAAAAATAAAAAACAAAAGCAAACAAAACAAAACACATACAGGATAAGACTCTTGTAGCAGAAGTACAGATTCTGAGAGAACAAATGCAAAAGCTTTCTGACAAGAGATTTATTGCTGTAAATACCCACACAGACCACAGGACTGAGTAAGGATATTCATCTCTTTCATCCCATGTACTCCTTAGAGATATGGCTGTGTATGATCTGCTTCCCTCTTGCCAGTTAGTAACAGGAAATATTACTTGACTAAACTCTATTAGTAGTTTTCAGAAACATCAGCCTCAGAAATATTTCCATTTAGTCTGTAGCTTGTTAATCAAATCTCTTTTCATCTGTCCATACAAGCCATAAAGATTTGCAGTGAACATCTAATTGTAATGAACATCATGGCCCAGTTACAGGGCATGAGCAGAAACACATCCAGCAGCAGGTGCTCTGTGCTTGTGAGAGTGCAGCTTTCCCCAGGCAGGGCCCTCGGTGCCCCCTGTGCCCCACGACAATTTTGGGGCTCTCTCAGATGGTGCTTTTGCCCTCTGTGAGATCCTTACTGCTCAATATTTTGGGCTGTTTTATTGCCCACAGACCAAGGAGCTCTATCACCTGGAAGGCATCAGCATTAACAGATGAAGGCAGCAGGTGATGCTGCAGATGAAATGTTAATATTTTAATGAGGAGTTTTGTTTGCATTCCAGGATAGCAAGAATAAAATTAAAAATAGTAACAGCAAAGTGATCAGGTCCTTACTGCAGGCACTCACAGGCGAGCTCCAACCATCTCTCACAATGTGCTGCTCTTAAAGACACTTTTCTTCTTTTCTTTGTGAACAATGCTCAGTTGTTATATCCCTTTAAATATGGAGTGGATGCATGTGGTGGTTTTTGGTTTAGGATGTATTACTCACCCTAACAAACTCAGCAGTTAACAGGGTTGCAGGTGGGTGTAAGAAGTCACAGCCTAGAGCACTACAGCTGTGTTGAATTCACTGACATCAGGGCAGTCATTGTGGGGCCAGCATTGTCATGGAGACCATGAAAGTGTCCTGCAGACAGGGCTGTGGCTTGGCTGCCTGGATTTATCTGTGTCCCACACCTCAGTGAGCAGTCAGCAGCCTGCTCCATTTCTGCAGCAGCAGGTCTGACCTGCAGGCTCCTGCAAAGTAAAGCTCTGAGCCCCAGAAATCCAAGTGCCCTTAGCACCAGCAAGGACAAAGTGGGATTTCAGTCAGCTGACAGTTTCCTTTCTTCCTCCTTAGAGAAATACAATATTGATGTTTATATCGACAATTCTCCTCCTTTTGCCTCAGTGCCTCCAACCTCCACTTGTTAAAAAGTTGCTCACAAACAAGTTTGGGCATTTTCATTCAAGAAAATGATTGGGAAAGGGGTTGTAGGACTGACTGCAATGCATAATAACCTAGAGAAAGCAAACCAGAGAAACAGCTGCTGCCAAAAATATTTTGAGAAAATTCTGCTTTCAGCCCCTGCAACTGATTGAGAAAGTTGCAGAAAAAAAAAGTTCCTGGATTTTAATGTTCCAAGTAGCACAAACTTGTATTTGTAAACAAATACAACATGGATTATCCTCCAATATATTAAATGGCAAATGTTATATTGCAGAAAGATAAGGGTTGAAATCCCAGGCAAAAATCCAAACCTATTTGCATATAATACAAAAGATTGTATACTTTAGCAGCTGTTCAACATCTGTCCCCCAAGGGCCATGAGATAAACCCATGACAAACAATATGTAAATATCTGGCAATTAATACACCTGGAGTCAAGGGGAGGGACACAAAGCTGCAATCCAGTCACTGGGGCTGGACTGCAGATAAATGACAGCATATCACTCAAAATATTACTCCAAAAATCAATATGAGGTACAATCACAAGAATTTTTCCTGAGTCAGTGCTTGATCTGTGGGTTTTGTGATTGTTGAACTGGCCTGTTACCAGCCAGCTTTGGAAACTTTTGGATTGCATTTGAGGATTTGTAAAAGGTGAATGGCAAAAATAATCTCAGACTATTGTACCACACATGGATGAGATTTTGTGAGGGCTGCCTCAGAGGTGCAGTTTTCCACTGGGAGAAAAAGAATTGCACCTACAAATAAACCCTTAGAGGTATTACCTAAAGCATCCTTTGTAAAAACACCCCCCACCCCGTTGTCTTTGTATTTTCATTTTAGTAATTCTGAGGCCTAGAGTAGCACACAGTTTGATTGCAGTTTGTGTAACTCCTTTCTATTTATCACTCTCACATTCAAATGCACCTTAAATGCTCAGCTGAATAAATACAATGCAGATTACTGCTTGATGTATTAAATGCCAATTGCTATCTTGCCAAAAGCCAAATATCTATTTATGTTTTGGCTTGCCTCCATATTCACACATACTGGGGCTCAATGATGAGTTTTTTTATTCTACCATAATATTTCTCCACATAGGTGTTCCAGGGGAAAAGAGAACATAAAAAAAGATGTGAACTTCACAGTTACAGAGCCTTCTCTATGACCAAGTTTAAATAGATGGTTTTTAATGTCTTGGGGCTATTGCTTCTCTCTTCAATTTCAAGTCACATTGGAAAGCCATAGAAGGGAAAGTACAATTTAGTGCTTAAAGTGAGTATGGACAGACATGGAAAAGACAATATGAGATGCTAGGTTGTAGAAAGGGCAATAAAAATAATCTGAGGTCAGACAAGCAGACACAATTCAAAGTGCAAAAGGAGCAAATTGGGTGAGAGGGGATGAAAGTATGAGAAGAGTGGCCAAGATTATTTGGGGAAAAAATAAGAAGAGAAAAAGGAAAGGAGGAACAAAACTAAGAAAGCTTCAGCATGAAGAACATCATTAGGTTGTTACAGACAGGTGGAGGTATTGGAAAAAAGAGAAGCTGTGATCCTGCACATTCCTATAAATCCCTGCAATGTGTGGATGGCTCCCAGGGCACAGGTTTGGTTTTGATTTACAGGTGTTAAGGTGAGTTGGCCGCAGTTTGAACCCTGGCTGTCTGCTCTGGAGAACCCTCTCCAGGATGGCCAGTCTGCCCCTCCCCGAGTGCACAGTCCCATTTATTTGTGCTTCTTTACCTGGTTTTACTCGTTACCAGTAAAGTACCACTGTAAAATCAGATAATGAAGTCTTACAGACCTCTTAGAATAAAAAATATGACAGCTAATAATAACCAGGGGCACTTGGGCTGTGTCTTCTCCTCAGCATGTGGTGGGTTTGAGAGCTCATATTAGGTTTGCCATGGATGAGAAAGACAATTTAGCCATTTTCTATCTGCCGAAGGAGAAATAGTGGAGACAGAAGAGCTGTGACAGCAGCTTTCCTGTGTTTATGAAGTTGTAGGTTCTGTCTTACTGTCAGGTAAGTAATTACGTGCAGTTACAAAATGTGAATGTATTAAATAATCCTGGGTAACATTTTCAGTCTTCCAAGCAGCTCGAAAGCAGCTCTGATCCTATTTAAATGACATTTTTACTCAATGTCTTCCTACATGCAGTCACACAGACAGATTATATGTTCCTGAATGTGCACCTATCTGAACACCCAAAGGAAAATGAAAGGAATATATTTTTGTGGTGGGAAAATAACTGCTCTAGTGCTGTGACACAAATCTCCATTTGTTAACTGTCTATGGCTGAATTACATTTTAATGTAAGCAACCTACTTTTGTTTAGGTAAAGAGAAAATAGGAGTCATGAATAGGCCACTTCACATAGAGCAGAATTACACAAATTGTAGAAGCTTTGATTTTCCCTTACTCTTGGATGGAGCCCAATTTTTTCTTGATGAGACAAACTCTACCATTTCCCATCTGATGTCCTGCTGGTGCTTTATTTTTCTGTTGTGATACTGCAGAGAAATAGAGCCCCTAATTTGCAGTTTGAAATCCACAGGTGTTGATAGGAAGCTTTTGCCACTGCAGTGTAGTATGGATTTCTGCAAATGGTAAGAAAACCCTGAGATGAAGATTGCAGAATCTTTCTTTTCTAAGCAGAGATCTTACAGGTTTTGGAGATGATACTGTTTTTCAGTATTAGGAATAATGACTGTCACTGTCAGTGCCAAACCTCTGGAGAAAGATGTTTCGATTTGGCCTGGGAGAGACTGGGGAGGAAAGAAATTGTGCTTAACACTTCTCAGTCACTGTTGGTTTGCAACTAAAATTGGGAAAATGAGAGCTGCTCCAGCCCTTTTTACACCAATACACCTGACTCCTGAAACCAGCACCATCCTGGAACAGATATTTTCAGGGAAGCTGCACACAGGGAAGTGCCAGCCCTGTGAATTCTGGAGAGAGAGGAAGGTAAATTGGCTCTCAGGGTGCTCAGCAGCCCCTTTAGCCAGGGTAATGCTGGCACTCAGTCAAGCCCTAATGGTGTTTTGTGTGCAGTGCTGAGCTCGGCCTCGTGGTTTCCATATTTTTTGCCTTTCTCTGAAAGTCAATAGGATCCTTTAAAGCCAGTACCATCAGGTCCAAGCCGCCCAAGTGCTGAGCAGGCTCACACTGGGGATGCTGAGCTCACCCTCAAGCTTTGGGGGATGGCCATGGCCTGGATCCTGTGTCCCCCTTTTCCCTAAACTGATTATCAGGCAGACTGTTCTTTAAATTTCAGGTTCTCTGAAGAAATTGGTGTTTGTGGAAGGTACTTTGACAGGAATTATGCTAAAAAAAAAACAGAGAGAAAAAGGAAAGATGCTGAACTTTTATCTGGGAAGTGAATCTCACTAACCCTTCTGATTCCCTGCAGTACATATTTTATATTGTCTGTGGCTATATATTATTTTTCTAAGTAGAACACCTCATGAAAACATAGCCAACTGTAATTCCTTAATTAATTTAATTGCAAAAACAAACAAAACACACTTATAAAAACCGCTTGAAATTTTCTAATGGAAAACCCTTTCTGTGTTGTTTCTAGGTTTAGATATGACTTAGAAGGTTGTTCTGGTTCTGGTTTATGTGATTTTTTACTCCTATTTTCTGTTTCTAACACTATTTTCCCCATAATAATAAAGGTCATGCCACAGCTCTGTTGGCACCAGGAGTGTTTTGCAGGACACTTGTCAGAGGTCACTGCTGCCCATGCCCTGGCCGCTGTGGGTGAAGTTGTCTGTGTTGCATATTTGCACATGTGGTCCAGTTTAAGGGGAAAAAAAAAAAGAAAATAATACACAGAATTACTTTTAAGTCTTTCCTAATTGTATTTTTAATCATAAGATTGGTGACATTTACCTTTCATTGTGTCATTTTATTTCTCATTTTGTGCTTCAAGCGAGTGTTCCCCAAACTCAGTGCGGCTTCAAAGTGCTTAATCAAATGAAAATGCTTCTTTTCTATCACTGGATTTATAGCTACTGTCATGATAGATTAAAAAAAAAAAATTAAACAGTTTTGTGACAGCAATGAAGAAATCTTTCAAGTCATTATGTGCATTTTAAAATTCATTGTGTGCTTAAAATACAGTGTATTTATCTATGTGCAACATGAGCTCTTTTCAAGAATATGCAATTACTCTTTATTGAATGCCAAACTCAAAGATCTCAAACAAGCTGGATGAATTAAACCTTTGATTTCCCAAATGGGAACATCTGAGACTGCTCAACCTTTGTGGCTTCCAGTCAAGGGGCAGTGGTGTGAAACAGGGAGGTGAGGATAAACATCTAGTTAAGGGACTAAGTAATAGTGTGAAAAATAGATGGATAAAGAAACTTGGAAAAATGGTGGGAATTTAGGGGGTAGGGGAAGTAGAATGGGTCTTCTTTTAGTCTGGTCACAGATATAAAGAAATAATATTTAAAAAAATCAATATTTAAAAAAGAAACCTTGTGCAAGTGGAATAATCTCAGTCTTTAAGTTTATCTTAAAAGTGTTCAATGCTCTTGGGAAACTGTGCTACATCTATTATTAGTATTTAAATTGGAATATTAATATTTTGATTGGAAGATTTACTGTAAACAGTGGGTTTGTGGCAGAGCACACAGAGAGCCTGTGCATTTTTCTCTCATAGCAAGTGCACGTTCTTGAAAACTGAACTTTTCCTCCTGCATGCAAAATCGACAGGATCTCACCAAAAATTAAAGCAAGGACTTATGAGAACAAGGCTGTTCAGTTGTGAAATCTAAGTCCCTTGGAAAGAAACC
Source organism: Polioptila caerulea (assembly GCA_013397295.1). Classification (NCBI taxonomy): domain Eukaryota; kingdom Metazoa; phylum Chordata; class Aves; order Passeriformes; family Certhiidae; genus Polioptila; species Polioptila caerulea. The sequence goes on along the minus strand of VYXF01009249.1, from coordinate 262,584 downwards.
TGTGTACAGAAATAAGTCTGGGAAAAGGTGAAACTAAAGAATCTACATGAATGTTTTGATAAATGTCAAATTTATTAACATGTCTAGACTTAATTACAGCAGCTGCCATTGTAGCTCTATGGCAGAGGCCTAAAACCCTGACCAGAATCGTAGAGGATGTTTTCATAAAACCTTACCAAAACTCAATTTTTATCAAGTTTTCGAGACATGTGTTCAGCAGAAGGCAGAACTGAGCACTTTGTGTGTCTAAATTCTTGGGGTGTGTCAAAAGCACAGCGAGTCCTCCTCATCTTCTGCAGCACATCAGCTTAATCCTGCCTGAGCCAAATGAGGGTATTTTGAGGCTTATACTCAATAGAGTTATAAATTATTTTATGTCAATGCAGGGCTGGGGAAATGAAAGCAAATATTTGCTGTACCTGGCAAACAAGGTGATGCCAATACATCTCTGTCGCCCGTGATGTGTTCAGGCTCCAGGCATGCCGCCTGCTCGCTGTTCAGCAAAGGCCCAGCTGTAAACAGATGGGGAGGCACAGGTGTAAGAGCTGAAAAAACACTGATTTTTCTGCCTGTTTTTATACTTGTCAGTTTTGTGAGCTCACTGCTCTTACACTTCAACCTCCCCACCTCTAAAAATACCATCCTGTTGCTGAGTGCTTGGAGCAGGATGACAATTAATGAGTATTTGTTACGAATGACTGATTAGTGACGGGATTTCTATTAGGAAAGCCTGAAAAGAGGCTTAATAATATCATCCTTTTCAGTCCTTTTACCCTGTGAATTTCTTAGCTTTCTTGGATCACTGACTTTGCTATGTGACATTAGAGAATGCATTTGAAAAACAAATGCTAATAAAGCACATGTGTATTCTGCTCTTGTGGCTTCCATTTCTGTGCTTCAAACAGAATGTGTTCCCATTGAAACTGAAACAGAGATTAATGAACACCTCATGGTGTCCAGTGATCTGTTATGGCAGAGCTTTATGTCCAATTATTTATTTCTATAAATAGCTGGTGTTTTCACGAATATACGATGGCAGTGTGCAGTTTAAAACATTCTGAGCATTGATTTGAGGCAGCTTATCTGCTTCTGGATGTGAAGATAGCTGGATATCCCTAAGAGATAAGGAAAACACAAAATAAACACTACAGCTGCTGCCCTTCTGAGCTGCTTCCTTCAGCTTAGGCTACTCCTAAGTATGAGAACATTTTCTCTAAGGAATAACCTGATATCTGGAGATTCTAGCATCAAAATTAGTTGAGCTTTTTTTTTGTTGTTTGTTTGTTTGTTTACAAAAAAGTTGAATCATTTTTATCTCTTAGTGTTTCAGAAGTCGAGGTCACAGGGAGAATTTTTTCTGTCCTGCAAAAGATTTTCTGTTCTGTTTTAAGGTGAACCTGGGAACTTTCACAGTTACCATAAAAAAAGAAACATCTGGAGAAAATCATTGTGACAGGGGATCCTCATGTAATGTTTAGTACTTACAAATTCAAGTGTGTTCACTCCTACAACACACCAGACAAGTGTTTAGCCACCAAATATTATCTTTCTGGAGCTTTTTTCAATGTGTAAATAAATAATTTTCATTAGAGAAGACAGGAGAAATGTTTGTCTCGCTTATACCTGGTTTTATTGATCTCGTTCTCTCCTCTGTTTTAAATAGTAATAGAAAGGTTTAAAAAAAATAAAAAAAGTTGGGCCAGGTTCTCTGATGTATAAGTAGGTACATGGAAATTTGAAGAACTCATCAAGTCAGCAATAGATTTATCCCAGCCTTGGGGTACCTGATACACTCCGCTGCCCTCTGACCAGAAAACTTTGTGTGATACTGAAATCACTGCTTGATAAAATATTACACCAAAATTCCTATTGCATAGTAATTAACCAATAAACCAAAGAAATACCCTACTCTCTCCAGTAAATATTTCTTTTTAGTTAAATTTTTCCTCACCTTTGGAACTGTCCTTGGATTTTCAGCTGTTATTTAGATACTGAGGAGAGTGCTGCCTTTTCCTAGACATGTTCAATAGCACGATGCTCAGATGGCAATTTATTTCCTGTTTACAGCTGTCTGATGCTTGCAGATTAGATGTTCCAGCCTGGGCTTTGAGTGGCAGAGTTTTGGGAGCATGTGTTGAACATACCCTGACTTATTTAATTGAGTTCAGCTCATAGCACAGCTTCAATTACTAGTTTAATTAAGAAGTAGAAAATAAAAAAAGAAAAAAGCAACCAAATAATAGCAGAAAGGATGAAGTTTTGCATTATAATTGAGTGGTGCTTCTGTGTTCAGGGTTCTTGGGGTTCATCACTTGTGTGGTGAGACCTTGTCTGACTTATCAGGGATGAAGACTGGATCTCAGTGACTTGGGAAGCAATCAGGATTTCCAAAAAGAGCTGAATCCCAGGGGTTTATCCTTTTTTTGGTGTAGGTTTCACAGGGATATGGGCACCACCTAATCTGCTGTGCTGATTGTCACCGCTGCTTTCTGCCCATTATTCTTAGACAAGTAAGCACCTCCCTTGCCAGGTGCCATCAAGAAGCAGGTTGAATCAAGAAATTACTGCTTGCTAAGCACAGGAACAGCTTTTAAGGAATATAAAGTATATCCTTACTGCTCTTCAGTTCTCCCCCTTTTGGAATAAAACGTGAAAAGACCTGGAGCAGATCTTTTAATAAGGTAAGAAAGGAAATGACTGCTCTGCTCTTGGTGTCCGTGTGTCCCAACCCAAGGTATCTCCTGCCTCTTCACAGAGAGCAGTGAGGAATGTGAGTGATTATAAAGTGCTGCAGGTTGTGAGATTATTCACTGGGAGTGTGTCACAGGAGGACAATTATGTTGAAACAAAGTGAGGGGAAGAAAGCCCCAAGTTAATCTGTGCTCCCCTCACCTCAAGCTGATTAGAGTAAATTAACTTCCATTGCAGGTAATGTGCAAAGTAGATATTAATTATATTTCTGGCATCAGACAAAAATAATGTAAAAAATATGTTTTGTTAGTGATGTCTGTAGATAATTGCTTTTATCCTGTAAAGCAAGCAGACAGGCAATGCCCTGCTCCCCTCCAAATCCCACCAGGCTGTCGCTGATCCACTCTGCGCTCATGTCAGTGTGCATCAGTTTTGTCCTAAAATAAAGAAGCCTTCCTGACAGGTAGGCAGGCCATGATCTGCTTTCAGGCTGCCTGCTGCAAAGGGAACCTTCTCCTCAGACTGTATCAGCTGTTTTAATAAAAGCACATCCATTGATACCTCTTGGGCTGCACATGCAGCCGCCTTCCTGCGGCAGCTTCCCCTCCTTTCCTGCTGCCTCTCAGTAGGTGAGACAGCAGGTACCCAGCATTTGGATTGGGGTTCATATTGTTCCTTCTTCTCCTAAAATGAGATCATTAGTTAACTAATAAAACTAATAAATTAGGCAGCTCTAAAATGCAACTGTACTCATTGCTGTGTGCCTGGTAGCCTGGAGATTTGGGGAGCAGTGCTACTTTGAGCAAGGAAGAAGTGATTTTGTGACCAAAACCCTGTGAGACTGAATGGTGTGAATCAGAAATATGTTAGAGTTCCATTTTTCATATAGTATTAATGACATCAGACATAATTTACTTCTTTGAGTTCTGAAATTGTCTTAGAATTGATAAAAAAATTGGTGTGGTACTGTGGATGGCTCAGCTCTCAGTTCATGTTGGCCTAACATAACTGCTTTGCACATTAATATAATCTTACACTTGGCCAGAAAAGTATTTTTACTTTATTTTTCCTACAATTCTTTCTTCATTTCTTTTCCATTTTAGTAATTTTCAGATATTGTACTCCTATCTAATTCTGTATGGGGTAGGTTGGTATTTGAAACATTATTGCAGAGATGTTTGCAGCCATCACTGGGGTGTACAAATCCCCCCCTTTTTCTCCTCTTTCTGCTTGGAGTTAGGGCTGCTAATACATCTCTGCATCTCTGGTGTTTCAGAAGAATAATCAGGAAGTAGATTTGTTTGCTGGCTTCAAAATTGCTCTTGGAATTCCTTCCCTGAATCAGGAAATCCAGGAACGGGTTCACTGTGAGCTGCAGAGGAAAATGTGGGGTCAGGTTGGTGCCCATTCCTCAGAAACATGGACAGCCCAGGGCAGACCAGAGTGGAATAGGGCAAGACAAGTATTAAAGAGCCTTTTATTTTTCTGTTTTATTATTCACTAATGGTTTGTGACTTTTTGGAATTCTATCCATGTTAAACAGGCTGTTGCACCTTGCTTTTGTCCCCACAGAACAAGCAAGAGTCACAGACTGATAGCAAAAAAAATCAGATTGATATGGGTAGATAGGTAGATAAATAGATAGACAGACAGATAATCCAAATAATCCCCTGAAATAATATTTATTTTTTCACTGAATATCTTGATGAATTTTCCCATGGTTTTGTGGATTCTCTGGAGGGGGACAGGGAATTTATTTCTATCTTTGTTTGTTTGATATCAGCTAATCCTTTCATCATTTCTGTAAACAAAGCATAATTTCGAGCTACTATATTTTTCCAACTGCTTAAAAAAAATTATACAAATGGTGTGTTTGGAGCAGAAGGGGATGCTGTGCCTCTGGATCAGCTGACAGCCTCTTTAATCCCACAATTCCCACGTTGCTTCTTGCAGCTTCTTATTTAATTCATTGCTTATGTTCACAACTCTGTAACAAGCACGGGGAGTGTATTACAGATATGGCTTTTCTAGAAAGTACTTTGTCATGCCAGCACAGGTTTTGACTGTTCTTGAAATGACACAAACTTCATGTGGAAAGTAGAAGCAGATAATTCAGCAAATAAGGGTTATTCGAATGATCCGCTCTAATGAAAAGGGAAATTTCAAACCAGCGACTGAAATAAATAAGTATCTGCATATTTAGCACTTTGAACATCGAAATACAGAACTTCCAGCAATTTTCTGTTTCACTCCAGTCAGTAACTACTTATTATTACACACCACCACATACTGGAACTTTTTTCTCTTTGTATTCTTCTTGACTCTCAGTAAATCTTTCAGGAAAAGTCTGTGAAAATATTGGCTAACTAGAGCTGAAAGCAGCAACTCTTTTTGACTATTATTTCTATGGCTTCTCAGCCACATTAGAAATGTATTAAGTAATGTGGCAGATCATCAATGGGCTCTCAGTTGGGGAACCTTTGGAAGTCAAAATGGAAATACTTCTGTTGTTTATATATTTGTGTTACAAATCAGCCCTCTATGACTTTGAATCTTGAATATATGCGCAGTGTTCTAGCAGTTTCATATTAGTTCTAGTAATTAGGCACTAATTACTAGTGGTATTATAAATAATTCTGCCTTCCCACTAGGCCTTGCTGCTGCAAATTAAAGGTTAACAGATCAAGAATAGAGCAACAACAGCAAAAGCACAAGAGCCTTCTCCGTGGTGGAATAAAACCAAATCTGTTGTGTCAAATCTGTGTCAAATCTGTTGACACTTAACTGAAATTGAGTTCTGTTTTGTAGAGCCTTAAGAAAAAATATCATGAAGATTTAAAGACCCTTTGATCTCAGAAGAGATAAAATAATGCAAATACAATACTTCCAACCTAATTTCAAGTATTACAATTCTGTAGAAATCCTTTGCTTTTTCTTTCTACTAACTTGATAATTTGTTATAAGTGATTTTTGCTTTAGACAGGGCTTTGATTTGGGGTTTGGGGTTTTTTATAAATTTAATTTTCAAGTACAATTTTCGGGAGAGAATGACTCGTTCACTCAGTAGTTAATGAGGAATCAAATCTGCCTATTTTTTTTTACTGTCAAATGTCAGGATGAGACATGGAATCAGGTAGTTCACTTGCTGCTGACATTGAATAATGCTCCATTTAGGAATTTGTAGTGGGAAGACTTGTAGCTCTGAGTCCTGCACAGAGATTTGCCATCACTGGGACTGGTGTGGACCAGCAGCATCCAAACCAATCTCTGCAGCAGAAAATATTTGATCAGAAACTCAAGATGTAAGTTCTAATATTCACTTCAGAACTTATTAATTAAAAAAAAAATCCCCACAAACTTTAAAGAACAGAGATTCCTGAACAGGAACATCAAAGTGCTGGATGAGAATTCTTTCTTTATTTCATTTTGTGCAGTTATAATTTGGGTAGATACAGTTTTTTCTTGGTGAGCCCTGAGCATTTCTCATTGCTGTTCACCACTACAATCATCAATTGAATTGGAATAATTCCCTAACCTGCAAAGTTTACTGCAGAAAGGAGAGCCAGGATACAGATCAGTTCTGTCCATTGCTGCCAAGCACAGGCTGGCTATTTTCTGTTCTACACAGTGATAAACAACCATTGGCACAATTTAAACCAACTGAAGGATTTATTATGTTAGTAGAGTTTGCTTGTGGAGATCAAATATTAAATGTTTTTGCTCCTCTTTGGCATAAGGTAAGATCATTAGCATGCATAAATTTGATTTGTAGTAAGTTTTTATACATATTAGAATTTATATATGTATTTGAAATTTAAATTTCAGGTGTAATTTTTGTCAGAATAATTTTTTTACTGCCTCACCTGTTTCTTCATCCAAGACCACCTTCAGCTTTGATGTAATTGATTATAATTAATGACTTATTATTATTATTATTAACCCAAGAGCTTGGAGAGCAGGGGCACTGGGGGATGTACCAGCACAGCTGCTTCCCACAGCATTCCCAGTTTGACTTTTCCTAAGTGCAGAAACCAAAAAATCCAAAATAAACCAAACCAAAACAAACAAAAACTCCCAACCAACCAAAAAACCAAACCCAAAACAAACAAAGCAACAACAAAACACAAAAAACAACCATAAAAATCAATCAAACAAAAACCAAAGAAAACAAACCAAACCCCAAAACACACCTTTGATGAGAAAGAGAGAATAACCCAGCATCCAGCAGCAGTTCCCACAGCACAGCTGCCAGCTTCCAGCAGTGTGCAGTGCTGGGATTTTCAGAGTTTGAAACATCATTCCATTTAACAGCCACTGATAAAAAAAAAAACCAAACCAAAAAAATCCCTTCTGTTGATTGCTAACTCATCATAACTTAAAATCATCAGTTTTCAGGGTCTGAAGCCTTTGGGATCTAAAGTCTCAGTGTAATCCTGGCCTTTCTGCAGGTCTGCCTGTGAAGGAGCCCTGAGATTCCTACAGCTTGCAAACTGTGGATTTTTGATTAATTTAATGTAATCCTACATAATGATGATTATTGTAGCATTTTCTGCATAAGATGGATGAGACAGGTTCTCAAATGCCAGCTATTACTGACATTTAATCTGGTATAGGTCATCAAATACCAAGGTGGAAGAACTGTTTTAATTTATTTCTTCTCATTAATAATACATTTAAAAGAAATTAATATTGCAAAACTGTTTCCTTTTCCATTGCTTGTCACTAAGTGGAAAAAGTTGGTTGACAGAAATCACATAGTTGAAGACAAAGCATCCTGCCTTGTGATTGATGCTGGTGGTGTGGAAAACAGGATTTTAAATCCCTGACAAACTGAGTGGGCCCATTTTCCACATTTCATAGTGCCAAACACTCCATCCAACCATCGTTTCTCACACTGGATTGAAAAGGCCATGTCTCAAATTCTGGGAAGGAAAAGCCCTGGAGAAGCAAGTCTGTGTTTGGGAAATGATGGCCTCCTGTGTCTAGACAGTCATTTTTAAACAAGGAGCTGCTGCTGGTGCTGCCCTCATTTTTTTGAGCCTGAGCTTAGCTCTAGGACAAAAGTTAAACCTTCCAAACTCCACACTGCTTTAGCCTGAAGATCCTCAGGCTGCAAGTAAAGCACAATTTCAGGGATCTTCTTTATTTTTAACCTTTATTTCCCTACAATCACTGAACAATTAATGAAAACTTTCCCCCTTCCTCCCCTCAAAAAATCCTATTTTCAAAGTAATTTTTAATATTGTCGCTTTTCAACTAAGGGAAAAGGTTATTTATTAAGTGGAAGAAGCAATAGAGTCTGCACATAATAATATCTTGTGAAAATTAAATACCTTCAGGAAAAGTGCTGCATTTATTTCTTCTGTGAAAGAGCTTCGGGACAATGGTAAGGAAATCTTTGAAAATAAGTGTATGAATATCTGTATTCTGCTCTGTACATAAAAGAGTGCATGTAAAGAGTAAAAAAGGTCACTTGGCACCATTTTGATGCTCCAGAAATCATTCAAAGCAGAATAATCAAAAACTGCACATTAAAATACATACCTCGAGTTTGAAGGATAACAAATATATCAGCCCCTGAGCTGCCAATGAAGGAAGAGAACTTTAATTTTCTCTGGCAAAATTATTTCTTTGCATCTTGTACATCTGGTAAAGCAGTGGAAATGAACCATCTTGCCCTCAAAAATAAGTACTCAAGATAATCCAAGGACTATTCCTCATCATGTTCCAGATTTCAGTGTCTCTAACATCAGTATGTGTGTGGTTTGAATGCAAGCACATATTTTATAACTATAGGAAATCTGCTAAATATTTGCTTTATTTTAGGGAGGGTTTATATCTACTTTTAAAAAATATGATAGAGACTCCATGGTATTATTTGAATGTCACATTAAAAGTCTATTTAATTGTTGGAATAAAGCCACGTACCATGGCACTTTGTTTATAAAGTGAATTTTTTTGGTGGATCAGCACATCGATTTGGCACAGCTGGCTCATGATAAAATGGGAATAATCAATGTTTCTTCATTTCTGTTCTAATTGATGAGCTTGTAGGAACACATGGGGAAACACATTTAGTCTGAAAGGACTCTAATTCCAAATTTCTGCATCTGATTTAAGTCTGAATCCCTACATTTTCAGATAAAGGGCAGTAATCTGACAAATAAATACTGATGTTCAGGGGCCTTAATGAGTCCAGGAATAAATCTGCAATGTGTCTTTCATTTCAAACTGACAATTATTAAAATTTTGCATGTAGTTATGAAAAAAAATATGGCTGAAAAGGTAATATTTGATTTACTTACTAAAATTTTATATTGGGAATAAATTTTGAAAATTCAGAGAACATGCTTTTTATTCAGAAAATTCCTTCGTGCACAAAATTACTCAAGGTAATTAGATGATTTTAATGAAAAGATATTGAATATGTAGACAGAAAGCAGGTATAAGCAAGTTTAAATCTGATATATTCTAAGGGATGCACTTCTTCAAGAGTGCATCCCATTGCAGTCTTGATATGGGAAAAAAAAACCCCAAATCACAGGCAAGTCTTGTGATTAGAGTGTAAGACAAACTTTCTCTGCAATTTTATCCACAAGCAAAACCTATGAACTGAACTTTTCTCTGTGTGTAATCTTGATTTATTGCTGTTATATTGCAGATGTGCTTTTTTAGCATGTAAAGCCACAGCCACTCATAAATGGAGCAAGAAATAGAACATGGCAGGATGAATGTGGGTTTATTACATATTTACTCTGCATGGGAGGAAGTAGAGCTTGTGTGAGGAAATTACAACTGTGACAAAACATCATTAGGCAGAAACTCAGCTGTACATCTTTCCATCCTGCATCACTCCTGCAGGACCCAGGGAGGGTAGATGAGTGCTCAGGAGAGGCATCTGCACTCTCACCCTGCAGAAAAAAAGCATATTTGGTGGAAAAAGGAGGGGGCAAACACTTTTAAGGATTATTATGAATTTTAAATATGTATATTTGATTGACGTCCCTAAGACAAATAAAGTGAAGGCTTTTATGCCCTCTGTAGTGAAGGGATCAAACTTCAAGAATAACATGCAGGATTGCTAAAACAATTGTGGAGTATAGTCATAATATTATAATGAACAACCATCCTGAATTATCAAATTACATTCACTTCATAACACCTGAAAATTCATATTTGTGTGTCTGTAAGGAAATGGGGCAGGGGGGACATGTTGATGGCAAACCAATTTTCTAAAAGGGATTTTTTTATAGATGGATGAGGGACAGTTTAAATAGAAACAAAAAACCAAACAAATTATGACAACTTGTATCTTCTTTAACAGTGACCCAGACTGGCTCTGTTTTTAATCCATCCCCAAATTCTCAGCTACTTTCCCTGTCTGCTCTTCAGGCTGCCACCTCTCTTGCTGCAAATAAGAAAACTTTTGTTTGGATTGGCAATTTCCCTGTAAAGAGAAGTGTGTTTAATTACAGATGTCTCCCCTAAGGGCTGAGTTTTGCTGATTTTTGCCTGTTGTTGTGCAGCAAGCAGTGAGTGGAGCCGGGCTCTGCTTGGTGAGAATGAGTTGTCTGACTGGGTTTTACTTTTATCTGCAGCTCGACCCTGTGCTGCTTCCTGCATGGCACTAAATCTGCAGCTCTCTAGGAGCAGAAACCATTATTATTTTACTCACAGGCACTCATTGCTAGATTTCCAAAATGCCAGGAACATTTGGAACATATGTCCGCCTTTACGCTGCAGAAATCACAGAGGAACTTTAATAGAATTTCACTCCCAAGCAGCACAAAAACATCCAATCGATTATTTCCTTCCAATATCAGTTACAAAAAAAAATAAGGCATGTTGTGGGAGATCCAAAGAGTTTCTAACTCCCTCAAATAATGTGGGAAATTATTCTCCAGGTGATGGGTGCTGTGTTGTGCTGGAAAGCAGCAGAGGAAGGAGAAACCCAAATACCAAATCCAGTGATATTTCAGTTCCTCCCCTGGGGAAAAATTTCCCTTTGCCCCAAACCTGAGAATTGCTTTCCATGCCGTGTGTGTTCTGGCAAACTGTGCTCTTCAAGTTCCTACAATCTGTCTGGGACACTGAGGGCCATGGATCATTTATTACCAAAAATGGGCCAAATCTGAGGGTGACCCATTTCTTTTGCTTTAGATGTGAATGAAAAAAGAAAACTGCTGAACCCAGAAACCAACATAAACATCATCAGAGGTAAAAATACTCCTGGACCATGCTATAAAACTTATTATTAATTAAATGTGATGTAAACTAAATTGAATCTCATCCTTCTTTTTTTTTTAAATGAAATAAAAATCAGATAGAGGACTGGCTGGCAGTCCCCTTCTGAGAATCCAGTCAGTCCATCACCTCATACCTCAGGCTGTAAGAGAACCCCACGGAGTGTTCTTACACATTGCTTTTAATGAGCTCTTTGATCACCTCCTCTGAAGAAGGTTCCTTGTTCACCACAGTGCCCATAATTTCAGTTATCCTCTTTGTCCTGCAGTAAACCTGGCTGGTGCCACTCAATGCCAATGCTGTTCTCATTATGTTTTATACCAATTAAATTGCACAGCATTTCTGTTAATTCCAACTCAAACTTTTTTCCCCCACATTATAATCCTGCTCCTAAATTGGTAAAAAACCTCTACCTTTTTGTGACTTGTTCACTTTGCCAAGATCAACTGAATATCTTTAGTTGCCTTCTGTCTTGAAAATGACCCTCTCAGTGTAATTTCTGAAAATTAAACCCAGTCCTTTCTACTACTGTCGAGGTGTGCTATGAATTATTTTACTTTATTCTAGTTAGGTCTTGTCCACAGCAGTAACTTTGCCTAAGAAAGCATCCTCTCTTTCTATATATACTTTACTAATTTACTTATAATAGTTCATTAGTTTTTTGTCAAGGAGCCCCAGAATTGTGTATTTTTGCCCCCCAAGCTCTGATTGTCCTGTACAGTGTTTGGTGCCTTAGGAGCATTAGAAATTACCAATTTTCAGTCATGCAAGTGCCCAAATGCAGCTGTACAGGGAAAACAATTCTTTCTCAGCTAATTAAATACATGGATTATGAATGAGGTGAATGAAAGCTTGGAAAACAAAAGGAAGTGACGAGAGAGAAGGTTCAAGACAAAACCAGTGGTGATGAGGGGTTTGGCAGCTGAACTAAGGCAGCAACCATCCTACAGATGTCTCTGTAAGGAAAGAACTACAGCCCTTCTGAGGCCCTCCTTAGGAATTTTTGAGGCTTGATAATGAAGGAAAGATGAATCTGTGACCACGGGTGTGTGAGCAGGGACTGGGAAGTTCGCTGCCCCTTTTGTCTCATGGCAGCATTCTTTTCCTCTGGAATTAGTTCTATTTGGTAGCATTTGTTGCATTTTTAGTCAGTGTGTTTTTAAGGGAGAATATTTTAAAATGCTGGAGAGCTGTCTTTGCTCAGATGTGAATGGAATAATCCCTGTGTATTTACTCCTAGTTGGAACCAAACTCTTTGGAAAACCTCCAGCCATAACTTTTTAAGGCTAAGTTGTTCGACTGAGGAGGCTGCATGCAATAGCTGGGGGGAGGATGAGTTTATATCAGCAGTGTAATGGAGCTGTGAAAATAGCAAATGCCATCCAGGGGTGGCTGAATCTCCAGCTGACACAGGGAGGTTGTGCAGACCCCAGTGAACTCCACTCTGGAACAGCAAACTCAGTGCTGGCCATGCAATCACTGACCTAAAATTGGAATAACTGCCCAGAAGGGCAGCAGAAAGAGCCTGTCTTCCAAGGGGAGGAAGTCTGCCTTCCTGTGCTTATCTCTGGCTCCTAGGCAGAGGGAAAGAATTTGATTTCCATCTAGAAATCTCTCTGGAGAGGAGGACAGGTGAAAATAGCTGTTTAAGCCAAATAAGCTGCTGCAGAAATCAGTCTGTGTAATTCAGCCTGGAAGATACCACCATTAGTTATTAGATGTAGATTCCGAACTGCTGGGGCCACAGTGAAACCTTTCTGGAAGAGTCAAAACAACTGAATACTTTCATGAGTTTAAATGCCTGCAAAGCATCAGCACTTGATGAAGAAGTTTCCCCTTTTTGTTTTTTAACTAGAGGCAGAATTCAGAATTTCCTCACATGAAGACTACAGCTTTCCGAAGATAACATTCCTTAATAAATTCAGTTTAGTACCAACATTTTTCCTGTTGCAGCAGGAAATTAGCATCCTCAGAGGCAGTGTCAGGAGAGGGAGGCTGTAATGAACTCAGCTCTCCCTGTCAGAGCCTGTTCCTCAAGGTCAGCCCCAGTGCCCTGAGCCTGGGCTTACAGGGACATGCACACGGGCAGTTTTCCTCCCAAAATTGCTCTGGGAATGGATAAAAGATTTGATTGCCCTCTGCTGAAAATGGAGAGGCAAACCCAGCACCATTTGTGAGCAGAAAAATTAGCCTTGAGCTGAAATAAATACAGTGCAGTGCATCCTTTAGCACTCCCAAGGCAGAGGAAGTACAGTGTAATTGTGGGTCAACTTCTTGTGTTAGAATTTTAAACCTCCCTCTAAAAACCAGCATTAGTCTTTAAATACAGAATTGTGTTTCAAGATTGCACAGTAAAGCGTTTAATTTTCTTAATTTAATTTTCAGAGTGCTTTGATCATGCAGCAGCATTTAGGCAACTACTTTCTTGTTCTGTCTTCTACCTCTTCCTTTAATTATAAAGTTTCATTGTTATCAGTCTCCAGGAGGAGAATAATGATTTTTGGAGTAAAATGAGTGCCATTTACACATGAAGGCATGATAACTTGCACAAATGATGTTATTATAAGACAGATATTGAGGAAAAAAGAAATGACCCCCTATTCCAGAAAGCTGGAGCAGCCTCTTAAATTCTTGAATATTCTTCACTGGATCTATTTGTTATTGACATACAAACATTTTGTTTCTTGTCTAATCTGAAGAGATAATCTTGTTATAAAAGGCTAATAATTATTTTTTAAACTAATACTAAAAAACCCAACTTTTTAATCTGTAGAAATGTTAAATTATTACTTAAACTGAACACTATGTAGCAGAGTCAGTCTGAAGTCAAACCATAGATGTTTGTAACTGCTGTGTGTGTATTTACATATATCTGTGTGTATTCATAAATTTATATAGATGTGAGTGTCTGATTGCAGCCAACCCAGTTGGTTCCATGATTCCAAAATGAGCTTTATTTGAATTATTGGATCTTGAGGTACAAAGTTCCATTAAATGGCATACATCAAATCTCTAGAAGTACAGATTGTAGTCTGGAGTACATGTAAGGTTTTAATAACTTATTTTAAATATATATAGGTGTTGACCTTGTTATTCCTGATGATATGAATACATACATAAATAAGTGTATGTACTGCTATATGCACACTTTTTTCCTTTCTGTTTTCATTCCAAATTACTTTTGCTTTTCAGGCATGATTTTTACTTCGCAAATATTCTATGCTATGGACATTTTGATTTATATAGACCTGAATGTTAAGTGAGTGTTTTCAAATATATTCTTAGAGTACAGCTGGGATTAAAGAATGACAATGAAGGACAGGACAGGAAGTCAGAATTATTTTGATAAATAGAGATCCCTGTCAGGAATGGAGTTATCCCTCAGGAATGTTATAGGTAAAGTTTATTCTGCCTTATGGCCTGGTGATGGACTACATGACCTTTCAAATTCTCCTCCAGCCCTATTTTGTGACTCTCAGATCAATTCATTTTGGCATTTGACAGCTCCTGCACATAGACTATAGATTATTCTAATGCCTTTACTTTTTTAAAAAAAAAAAGTTGTGTTTTGTTTGTTTTTTTTTTAATTTTCAATTTTTGCACTCGAAACACTTTACCTCTAAAATATATTCTTATTTATTTGAAGACTGAAAGGATATGGGTTTCATTCTGCTGTTCAGCAAATAGCCTAAAACTGGATTTTTATTTTTATGAGAGGTTACAAGGCTATAAATTACTCCTCTGTCACATAAAGATATCTGAAGTTTTATATGCTGTTGATCCGAAGTTATTCCTGCTAATGGTAATAACTAGGAGATAATTCACTTCATTTGGATAATGAGATCCTGGTTCTCAAAGTAGTTTTAGTAACAATCAGCCTGGAATCAGATTATTCTTTACAGCATGTTAAAGTCATGGCAAGGTGGTCTTCAGCCTGCAAGTGTAATTTGTTCTCACAAAGAGGTAATCCTGTTAAAATATTGTCAGGTTAATCAAAATTGATTTGTGTGTGCTAAACCCAGAGAATGCTAATCAAGTGTCAGGTTAGGGAGCTTCAGCAGCAATTTTAAGTCTTTGATAGTTCCCCATTATTCCTGGATGGAATGGCTCACTGGATTTGTGGAAGCATTTTGAAGCCTGAACACCTTTCCAAGGCTGGAGATAAATGTGCTGCAGACTACAGCATCTCCTTCAGAAATTGATGCTAAAACACCTGGCATTGGGGATCCCTGTGCTTGTTCTCCAGGCTGAGTGCTTTGTGCTTTTGTCAATGTTATCTGTAACTATCCTACCATTTTTCACAAATAATGGCTAAAAATGAATTTAAGATTGTAATTTTTGAGTATTACATGGTGTATATGTTTCATAAGAAAATGAATTTAGAACTTCTGTGCTTTACATTTGAAAGATAATTCTGTGTAATTGGTAATTTGTTAGAAGATATGGTGAATTTTTAAAAACAATTATGTGCTTATCAATATGGGATATGTAAGAAATTGAAATGACAAAGAACAAATGACAAGGAGCTTTGCACTCTGCTCACACCCTTTAAGACTTACAACATCTTATTTTCTTTCAACAGAAAGCTTTTCTTTACAGACTATGGGAATGCTGCCAAGGTGGAGAGATGTGACATGGATGGAATGAACAGGACGTGGATAGTAGACTCGAAAATTGAACAGCCAACTGCTCTGGCACTAGACCTCATCAATAAATATGTGTACTGGCTTGACATATATCTGGAGAGTGTGGAAGTTGTTGACTATCAGGGGAGAAGGAGGCAAACTATAACTAAAGGCAGACAAGTAGGTATTTATTTTCAAATCAGTAAAAAATAATTATATCAATAAATGAATGCACGTAATGCTAGCAGCTACAGGAGTTTTATAATTTTTTTACCTTTTTAGTTGAGGTGTGTTAGAATTTAAAAGATCCATCCATATGTTTTGGTTTATCTGCAATTTAGCAATTTTGTAGCCTATGAATATTTCCATGCAGTGTCTCATTAAAAATGCACCCTGTAAGTCACCACTGTTAAAGACTTCAGGAGGGAAAATCTGGGGTGGAAAGGTGCAGGGAGATAAATCATTAATGAGAGAATTATAGGCACAATAATGTGAAATAGAATAGCAACAACTGGTCCCCCATTCAGACTAATCTGCATGCCCTTAAATCTTATTTTTGTTGATGGCAATGATGCTTTTCACAGCTGATCCCGATGTTCAGAGTCATAAATGCAAACTCTGAGGCTGTGAGTCTTTCAGCATTTGAGCCCATTAGCCTGGAGAGTGGAAGAGTTCTCTGGCAGTTGTGAATCTTATGTAAATCCAGGGAAAATCAGCAAAGACCAAACTGTTCTGGTCGCTGCTTGGACTGCCAGGGCTGGTGTGGGCACCAAGTTTGCATCTATTTCTGCCTGAGTTTAAACAGGAAATGTAAAAATGTGTAAGCAGAATAAGCATTTCACTTTTCTTCTGTCATTTGTTTCCTCTAAATAATCAGTGTTTACCAAGATGCAACTGGTTAGACTGTTAACTAGAAACAGAAAATTTGACAAAAAGCAGTCTAAGAGGTGGCTTGGCAAACACCTCCTTATTTTTGCCAATCTATCCCCAGTCCTTAACCAATTCTGGAACAAGAGGTCTTGAAAACTTTTAGTTAGTTTTTGGTTTTTGTTTTTTACTTTTTTTAAGTGACATTTTGGAATAGATAATTAAAAAGTTAAAATCAATTTCAGAAGCCATTAACAAATGCTTTTACAGAGTTCTAACAGAACTGTACTTGTGTCATAGGAGAGATGCTTCCTCTTGCTGAAATTTAGAAGTAAAAGAGGATACTTAATCAAGTTCAGAGGGATTCTTCTCAAAACTAGCTAAAAAATGAGATCTCTGTTTTTTGATATGGATGAAGGGTATTAAAAATTAAAAATATCACAAACAGTACTGATTGTTTTTCCACTCAAATGAAGAATTGGTAATTTCAGTAGGATTTGTGCTGTTTATGCCATGATCTAGAATGACTGTTTCTCCAAATTACTCCTCATTAGTCCAAGGAAACTGCAGACCACAAAACTGTTCCCAAGAATTTTTAGGGACTAAAGTTTATTGTGTAAGTACAAACGTATCAAAGATGTGGTTTCCAAACAAAACTGGATTCTGTGATCTACAGCCTGCATGGCTTGCAAAGGACAAGCCAATAATGTTTTCACTCATGCACGGGATTGCTGGAAAGCTTCATGAGATGTAGAAAGCCCAACAAATTAAAAAATAAATACAAATAGATCATTATAAAAAGCGTTGCAAAAAGAGCCACACATCTTTAATAGCTTTAATAAAGAAAATCTCACATGGAAGTTCAGTGATAAAGATTTAAACTGAATGAAAATGGAAATAAGGAAGAGAGGATTGTAATTCAAGGGAGAATTCCACAGTTTGGTACAGATGTGTCTTTATTTTCAAGGCTGTTTTCTTTTCCATCTCACAATTGTATTGAATATCTATTGGGTCTCAATCAAACAATTCCAATGATGCCAATTATTATTCCTTTTTTTTGGGTGAAGACAGAGTACAATGGCAAAACTTGGCCAACTATGGTATAATTTCCAGAATGACTGAAATAGTTGGTGGACAACAGGATTTTTTTTTTTTTTGTTTGGGTTGATTTTTGGTGATGTATGTCTGAATCTGTGAGTGAATGACTTTGTGGTGAGCAATTAATGATTAAAGTAATAAGATATTCAGCCTGTGAATATCTTAACACCTGCCAAAAAATTAATTTAATTTGTTCAGTTTCCAGAATTGTCAGTGAGATATTTTTAAGATACAGATTTTCTAAATCTATAAACCAAGAACAGTCTCTAAATTATGGAACTCTCTGTGTTTGGGCTGTGATTGTCTAACTACCAACAATTAGGTAATTTTTAGTCAATGTGCCCAGACACATCAGAGAATATCACAATTTTAGAATTCACTTTATGATAAACAAACACAACCAAGTGGACACCACCATATTCAAAGACACCAACACAAAAGGAGATCAGCAGAGCTGACAGAATTTATTTCCCATGTGCTCAAGAAAATGTTCAGCAGGTATATCTTGCACCATTTGCCCTAATTTGATCATAAAATAATTTTAAAAACTGGATCAATTACACCTATGAAGTATGTTTTAAGTTGCTAAGTTTGTTATATTTATTAGTTAATAATAGTTAATTTATCTTAGTTACTATTATTTAATGCTAATGTAGCTGTTGCACCTCAAGAATTTAGAAGATTTTAAATTTGAAAAAAGAGAAATGGGAATTTGTGGAGTAAATGAATTTAGATTGCTAAATAATTTGAATTTTCCACCTTTCTTGTCCAAAGCTTTTCTAATTACAAATTTCAGATTACAAGAATGTAAACTATACTTTTAGCATAGTTTAATTTTATTGTTTACAAATCTTTACTGACATATTCAGAAAACCTTTTGTACAGTTTATGACATGCAATTCACAGTAGTAAAATAATATTACTTTTTTTTTTTTTTTTTTTTTTTTTTTTTTTTTTTTTTTCCCCCACTTGGTNTTTTTCCCCCCAGATTAGGCATCTTTGTGGTTTGGCAGTGTTTGAGAACTATTTATACACAGTTAATTCAGATAACCTCAGCATTTTACGGATAAACAGATACAATGGTTCTGATGTCCAGGCTCTTGCTAGGCTGGACAATGCTAAGGAGATCCGTGTGTACCAGAAAAGACCCCAAGCAGCAGGTAAGATCAACTTTCCTCTCTCTAGAAAACACAAAACCAAATATTAAAGTGGCTGTGCAGTTAAAAAAGTCCTACCAGAAAAAAGTATCTGGAGTGAGAGTTTGTCCTTTTGGCACAACTTTCTGTTCCTCGAGCTGCCCAGTTTTCATTACAAATTTCAGACTTTTCCCATGTCTCTAAGCTCCCTTTTGTGAGAATTCAGTTTGGAGAATGGCCCAAGAGCCCTGCTCTGCACTTTGGGACACTCAGCACTCTGAGAATTTAACCCCTTCGGAATTGTTGGACGTTCAGTGTTGTCCACATGCTTTGGGTCTCAGAGCTCGGAGATTCCTGGTGCCTCTGGGCTTGCCTTTCACAAAGGTTCCACACCTCAGGTGAGCTCCTGCCTTTGGGGCTGCCAAAAAGACACAGAGGTGTGGGCAGCCCACCTGCCAGCACAGACCCAGTGAGAGAGGGAAATGCTGACAGGGTTTCCTTGATTTGTGTGAATGTCAGCTTTGCCATCTGTGAAAGAAATCTTCATTTTCATCTAGAATGAAAAAAACTCTTTTTTCTCTCAGAATTTTTTGTTAAAACAGCAATTTCTGAGGTCTGTAGTCCTATATGACTGTAATCTGTTCACATCCTTTCTGTATGGAGAACATCAGTGGGAGTTCTGGGAACTTTGTGCAAAGATAGCAAGAACCAAAATGTTTTCTGTGACGCTTTATGAAAATTTTTTTGGCATGACTGATAACAATAAATCGTTGCCATGACTGCTTAGACAGAAAAGCCAACACATCAATTCTCAATGTCGATGTTTCTAAACAGAATGGCTGCTTCTGAAGAAGTTTCTGAAGTGGGAACAAACTCTAAATTGATGTAGAGTGGGTGAACTAATTTTCACCCTGGAGCTGAGGGCATTGATTTGCAGATGTCAATGTCTGAAGGAGGCTGCAAAGACTCTTTCTTTGCTATTATCATCCCTCTCCTGAGGGAGTCGGAGAGGTTGAGTAGAGGAGAGACATGAGCACAGTGTAATCTTTTATTACATCCTGTGATTACTCCACTACTCCTTTTGTTTTGAATGGACATGTTTGTTGCTTGTCAAGATTCTCTGTAAAAGCTGTCTCAGCTTGGTGGAGTTTCTGTATTACCTTTAACCTTATCGACCCTAAACCCTTTGATTGCTTTCTTGAAAAAAAAAACAACAAAACCTGAAAAGCTTGAGGTAAAGTAGGAAGAACAGAACATTTTTTGAACTAGAATACTCTTTTCTGTTTTAAACTAGCTTACCAAATGTAAGACAGCCTGGTAGATTTTGTTCCCTCAGCATATTGCCTTAAACAGTTTAAAAACGAAATAAAAAATTAGGCTGCTAATGTAGCACCATGCATTTAGAAATATGAAATCAAGGGAAAGAAATTCTTCGGCTTTTTCAGCTGAATTTATATCTCACCTGTACAAATCTTCACCCCATCCCTGGATGTGTTCAAGGCCAGGTTGGATGGGGTTTGGAATATTCAGTGGAAAGTGTCCCTGCCCATGGCAGGGGTTTGGAAAAAGAAGGGTTCTAAGGTCCCTTTCAACCCAAACCCTTCTGTGATTCTATAAATATGGAAAGATTCTACAAGGCTTGTTCCATTCTTTAGTTCCAGCGTTTGCATCTCTCCAGAAAGCTGCTGTTTAATGGGGCTGAAGGAATACCAGGCTGTGTGGGCATGGGATGCACTCTGTCCTCAGCAAACCCCAACCAACCAAGTGAGCCAAGGCAACAAATGGAAAAGGGGAGAAGGGTCAGCTCCCCCAGGGAAGCACTGCCTGGAAAATTCTGTGCAGGAGCTGATTCACAAAGGGGTGATTGCACACAGCCACGGGCATGGCTCGACAGCCCAGGGCATTACTGGCCTGGCTGGGATATCATCTTTAAAAAACACCTTCCTTGGCAGTCGTATTCTGGGGAAATATTTATCACAACACAAATCCCCTTTCCTTACAGTCTTTGTCTGACCTTGCTCCATGTTTTTCCATGCAATTGTCCTGCTTTCAATGGCTCTGAGCCGTGCTGTTTCCCCCCACCACAGCCAGGAGCCACGCGTGTGAAGCGGAGCCTCGCGGGACGCCGGGGGGATGCTCCCACCTCTGCCTGCTCAGCAGCAGCTACAAAGCACGGACCTGTCGCTGCAGGACTGGCTTCATCCTGGGCAGTGATGGCAGGTCATGCAAAAGTATGTTATTGAAATCAGAGAGTCTGCCAGCCAGGAGTAACCCAGGGGGGAGCTCTGGGTGTTCTGCAGCAAATCACATGGGCTGCTTTAGGGTAATGTTTGTTTGGAGCATGGGCCTGACGCTTTGTTCACACGCTCCTTTCATTCCATTAAAATGGTTTGATTTGGCCAAGTTCACAGGAGTGACAGGTTAAACCTGGGATGCTCAAAGGATGCTAAAAATTATCAAAAGTTTTACATTAATCAGCCTCACTCTATTTATACGCCATGCATTTTCACAGAACACAGGTACTGGAATGCTACTTAATAGTTTGTCACATCCAATTTCCACCCAAACAATCAACTTAGAGCACAAAAGCAGAACATTCATGTGAACAAGTCAAGGTTTTTCTCAGAGTACTTTGTGAAAGCAAATGTGATTTGTGCAGCTGTGGTTACACCTAATGTTACATGTACACAATCTGCTGGTCACCCACAGCCAGCAGGAGGTTTGGGGAATGCCTGTTTTTTGCCTGATTTTTCAGTCAAACGGTGTTGATTTAGTTCAGATAAAAGACATGCAGTTAGATACTCTGATGGATGCTGGTAGATGGATTTATTTGACCTCAGTCAAACCTGATGCTGTTTTCACTGACAATTCCATCAAAAAACCCTGAGAGGGAGCAGGAAAAGTATATAGAGAATTTTAAGAGGTATATTGATAGCATTAACCCTCTAAGGATAACTATAAGTATCTTGAAGGAAAGAAAAACACTTTGCTAAGCTTCAGTTATTTGCAATCAACTTAATTATTTGAATTACAAAAATCTTAGAAATATGAACTATTGATATTTTCTACCTCAGTTTGAAAGAACAGAGTATGTTTATTTGTTGTATTGCTTTCAATCTGAAAGATTTCTCAGAATCAAGCAACAAAAAAAGATTAAATTCCGAAGGTGGAAAAAAAAAGTGCTTTGTATATACTGGGGTCCATGGTGTTGTTAAATATTAAGATTACTTCAGTCGTTTCTATATTACCTTGATAGATCCTAATGGATTGTAGAATTAAATGTCTACAGAGCTATGCATGTCCACTTCACAGCAGATCAAAGTTACTCTGTGATCTGCAACTGCTTCTTCAGTGTGAACTTTTACACAAAGAAAAATTAAATGTAAGCAGCTTACTGAAGTAATTTGTATTTTAGACAAGGTGATGTACTTAGCTAGACTTTTTTTTCATTTTTTTAATCTAGATACCTTCAGAATATATGAAAGTTTAGTTTTTGGTATTGAATAAGGCTCCTGCTCCCCACTAATTATGCTAGTTAATTAAACAGAGACATAATGCACTGTGAAGAAGATTAGGCAGCATCAGTTGTTTATGTTTGTAATCTTTCTTTTGCAGGACCAAAGAATGAATTGTTTCTTTTTTATGGGAAGGGACGGCCAGGAATAATCCGGGGAATGGACCTGAATACCAAAATGTCTGATGAGTACATGATCCCCATAGAGAACCTGGTCAATCCTCGTGCTCTGGACTTCCATGCTGAAACCAATTACATTTACTTTGCTGATACCACCAGTTTCCTAATTGGACGACAGAAAATTGATGGAACTGAGCGGGAAACAATCCTCAAAGACGGTGGGTGATGCTCAGTGATGGTGACATTCAGAGATGCTCACTACTGAGAAGCTGAACTGACATTTGTAGATAATTTAAAGGGTTTGTTTTGGATCTCCCATGGAAAACAGACACAAATTTGACCTTGAACAGAATTGGAAATACTTTTTTAGAACGTCCTGGGTTTTTTGGGTTGTTGTTTCGATTTTTTTGGTTCTTTTCTCAAGAGCAGAAATGTAAAGTTTAAGTCTCTCTGTTGTGAATTCTTACTTTGTCCATTTAAGCTTTTACCCACTGGTGATTAATTCCTGTGTCATCACTGTGTCCTTCCAGTGGCTGGATATTTGTTGAGCCATCCCAAATCCTTGCTGACTTTTAAGAATTCTTCACTCCAGCCTGCATCACACCGTGGATTCTGGAGCTAATTCAAGTAGTTTGGCAGAATAAAGCTGTCTTTAGTGCTTGAAAACTCATTAGAAAAAAAGTATTGTCTTCCCTGATGCATTTTCCATTGTGTGTGTGGAAACAATAGTTAGACCTAAAAATTTATTAGAACCTTAATTAAGATGCTTGTAACATTTATTACAGCAATGAGAGAAAATGCCAGCAGGTCTGTAGTTTCCACATCTCCCACTGCACTGAATCTCCCTGGTCTAGAATCATATCTCATCATAGCAAATGTTGTTGCACTGAAAAAAGCTTCCAGTTTGCCAATCAAAGTTTCATGTTCCTTTATGGACCCTTCTCTGAAATACTGCTTCAGCAAGAGGTAGCAACTGCCTCAGCTGAAATTTGTTCTACAGTAATTATTTTCTGGTCCTCGATTGAAGAAACATAAATATTCATCTTAGCCTTCTTAGAACTTATTATCTTTACTTGTGAATGGAAGCTCAGGACAGTGAAAGTAACTAAAACCCCATTGTTTTAGCAAGGGGATGTTCATTCCCTGTCATTCATAATGCATGTTTTAATCCACACTTCAGAGGAGCCATCTCCTCTGGGCACTGATATGATGCTCTTTTAGTGTAAGGTCTCTCCTCAGAGTCTGCTCAAAGATCCCTTCAGAGCAGTTGCAAGGAACAGTGACAGGCTCTTCACCCTGCTCTGGTGAATGGCTAATAAAGGGCATTAGTCTCAGAAAATAACAAATACTCAGCTGTCAGTCTGGTAATTCTTCATTTCACTGCCAGCATGGGAAGAGATAATGTACATCTCACACCTTGCATTGCTGCCTTTCCTTTACCAACTGTGCATTTCACTTGACAACGAAGTAATTCAAGTGTGCAGTAGAGGAAGGAGCAGAAAATATGTAAATTAAAACATTATAAAGGAGCAGCAAGGAGCATCCTGGCTGAAAGGTGTCAGACAGGTCGGGGTCAGGCAGGTTGGGATTGGTCTATTCAAACATGACTAAACTCTGTGCCAAGCCAGAAAATTGGTGATGTTCTTGTAAATAATGTTTAAGTGCAGTGTCTACTCTTTGTAAGTACAACATAGCAAAAATATTTATGCAATACTGAAGGAGCTGTGGATTATCTGATGATTTATTATTGGTGATTGTACTATTTGCAAGACCAAAAATATGTCACTGTCATTCTCCCCTTCCTTTTCCCCCAGGAGCTTACATTGTTAGTTCTAACTTGGTGTAGTTTCATAACTTTAAAGTATATTTAAAGAACATTTGTTAATGTATTTTTCATGATTTAAAAAATTAATATGGCCTCCAGCCATAACACCTCAGCTTTCATTCTTGTCAACTCTCACAAACTCAGCAGGGACAGATTAAATCGTTCCTTGGTGGAAGGCTACTCCAGAAAATCAGGTGTGTCAGGAGGTGGTTTAATATTTGCTCTGAACAGCGTGCTGCTAAGGGCTTCTAGCTGTGGTAGGTGCACTTCTCAGGTTTGAAGTTGCCTTTTTTTTGGTGGTTTTTCGAGAATGTATGAGCTTGTTCAGACAGCACTGCAACCCAGATAATTACAGTTTGCCTACATGTGAGGCTGATCCCTCAGCGGTTGACTGGGAACGGAGATCACTGAGCACCTCACACTGCTGGAGTTTGATTTCCCATACAGTTTCAGCTGTGATTTCTGTTTCTTCACTTTGGGCAGCAAACTGCTGGGTAGAGTTGATAACAATTTGACAGCCCCCAGCACAGCCTAGCTGAGAGCTGGTGGCACAGCTGCAGTAGTACTGTGCTGCCACCAGCAACAAAAATTATAATTAACCTTTCAAACCTGCATGTAAAATCAGTCTTTTACATTAAAAATTGGAAAAAAAAGCCCCACAGATATTTTTTAATGGATCTAAGTACTGTTCAGTCAATGTAACATGAACACAAGCTCAGAGGTTTTTTTTTTTATACTTGTCTTTTGTCTGTTTTTTTTTTAAGGAGTTACTGTGAGCTTAAAATTCTTATTATGTTTACTTGTAAATATTAGTCAAGATGGTCAACCTGTTGCTTAACCAAGGCCAGAGTAAGTCTGTAAAGCTCTTTGGAAGCTGTTTAGATGGTTGGGATTCAGAATTATTTTCCCACCTAACCTAGCATTTTAGGCACTATTTTTTACACATGACACTGATGAGCTTGGCCATTCTGTACCAAATTCCACGTTGTGCCTGTTATCTCTTTCATACCAGTGTGGCAAACTCCTGCCTCTAGAACTGTCTCTAAAACCCTCACATCTACATTCAGCGTATTTGGAGCTCTCATATTAGTGCTGGTAGCAAAATTCTGGTGGAAATTCCAGAATTACAAATGTTAACTTTTCAATTAGCAAGTGAAGAATGATCACAAGGGTATTTCATTTCCTAGATACAGGGAAAAAGCAATTTTAAAAATATGACATGGATATCACATAATAAATAGTGAATATCAGTAAATATAGAATATTAATCTCTTACTACTGTTTCTCTCTCAACAGATCTTGATAATGTGGAAGGCATAGCAGTGGACTGGATTGGAAATAATCTGTATTGGACCAATGATGGCTACAGGAAAACAATTGCTGTTGCCAGACTGGAAAAAGCTGCTCAGAGTAGGAAAACTTTGTTGGAGGGAGACATGTCCCACCCTAGAGGAATTGTTGTCGATCCTGTCAATGGGTAGGAAGCAAACTGATTTTTCTGTAATGTTTGTAGCATAAACACAGGACTGAATTTGCTCAGGATGAGGTCTGTAGAGTCTTGTAGCAGTCTGTAATATCTGTAATTCCTGCCCAGCATTGTTGGCCCTGAAGCCTTCAGAGGAATTTGTGTGCCTGTCACTAGTGAATGTGTGTCCTGTTAATCTGAATGTGACTCACCTTTTTCTCAAACGTATTGAGGGTGTGAGTCCTGTATGAATTTTTAATCTCAAGTGAATTTTAAGATGCTCCTAGGTGTTTATCTCTCTGTATTCTCAATTTCAGGACCTAATTATGACTATAATCTTGTACACATTGGTCTGAGACAGGTACTCTTCATTACTTATTAGCTTAAATTAATTTTGGCAGGCTGCATAATTAAAAAAAAAAAACAAAAAAAAAAAACCACATTATATTAATGTGGTATAATGGTGGTTTACTTAAAAAATCACTATTAGGTTTGTCCAGAGAATTGTCACTGGAGGCTGATGTAGCTAGGTAGTTTCAGTGTGGCTGGATTGATTGCTATTTTTCTATTATAGAAAATATTTACACTCTCAGGTTTTCCCTTTTGAGCCTGTCCTTTGAGGAGTGGAAGGGGCTGTGGAAAAGCTGCAATTCATTAAGGTCAGACAGTGAAGGTATAAAATCAGACCACGAACCATAACCACACCTGCAATTACTTTGTTAAATTTTCCAGCTCAGTAAATGCATGGCGCAGGAAACAGTGGATGAAGATGTATTGCCTGAGAAGGGCCATCATATAAAACACTTCTCTAATAAAATAGCATGTCCTTCATGATTATACTTCTCATGGAAGCTCTTCCTGAGGGATAGCATTTATTATGGCTTTTTAATTGCGTTTCCAAAATTTTGGTCTTGATTTAACTGGTGTTGGAGCATTAACTGCATTTTGAGATCCAATTAAAGCACCCTGACATAAATGCCTGTCACTGTGAGCAGGTTTTAGCTTATGAAAGGATAACTGGGGAAAGGACAGGCAAAAAGTTAATGGAGAAAGGCTCAGTAATTGCTGTTGAGAAGTCATGTAAATATTTGTAAAACATATTTTGTCTCCCAATAAAATAAGTGCCACATTGACCTGTGTCTGCTGGAGCCTCAGGGCATGTGCAGGGTTTGTAATTCTGTGATTAAACTGAGTGCTGTTTGAGCCAAACATCCAATGGAGTTTGTAAGGCTTGAGGATCAAAAATGGATTGATGTTCTTCGCACATATTTACAAAAACGTTCAAAGAACCCAAAGCTAGTGGCTAGTGAGCAATTTGAGAGAAATGAAAAATAACCAAAAAGCTGCATTTACCTTTCTGCAAACTGGAGTAATGTAATTTTTTTTCCAATTTCTCATAAATATCAAATTATGTCTCTACATAAAATTAGATTTGAATACATTCTTTTGACCAGTGTATTTGACATAATTTACACAAGTGTGATAATAAAATAATTTTTCACTTCAGTGCATCATTCCTTTGTAAATTCAGTGTTTGAATTCCAGGACTTTATTTTTCAAAGTACAGGCCAAATGAATGGTTAATAGGCTAGGATCACTGGAGTTATTTCAGAAACAAAAATCTGGTGAAAGAAAAGGTGAGGTACATCAGTACCAATGAAATCATGATAATTTAAACAAATAGGATTTAAGATTGTCAGGATGGTTTTGTTCTCTTTAATGCTTATTAATTGAAGTCCTAGGTTTGACTAAAAGTAAACATCTGCTGTCTGGCAAATGTTTTCATTTCCTGAAGTGATGAGACTGTAAGTGAGAGTCAATCTCAGTCTGAGATGATTCACAGAGTGCTCACAGGTTTCTAAATATTTCCTCCCATTAACTCATTTTCCTTCGGGAAAAACAGGTTAAAAAAAAGAAAGAAAGAAAAGTGATGTTTCTTAGCATATTTGTGACCCTCTGTTTTTGTGCAAGTTCAAGTTTCATATTTTAAATGGTTGAAATCACAGTTTTCCAGGGAAAATTCTGTAATAGAATGTGATACTCAGGATAACTCAATAAGGAAGGGTTCATTCTCTTGTGTCCAGTAGAGAATGGCTCATAAAGTTACTCTGAGCCAATATTTTTAGAGGAGTTAATAGATTTTTTTTTTTTTTTTTAACTTTTCCAAGGTAATATTGGTGTCTTTCTTTCAGATTGTGTTTATTTTGGGGTTTTTGGCATTTTTAGTCTGTATTGCTGCACTATAAGCCATAAAACTATGCTAAAACTGCCTACTGCCTAATTGGTTTTCAACTAATTTTCACAGCAACTATTTCTAAACATTTTTGTGATGGACACAGTACTCCTAACAGTTTTGGAAGTGATTTAGCTGCTTTCATGTAGGACCTGAAGTTCACAGAACGTCAAGGTTATCCTTTAGCTCAAAAACCAGAGTGCAAATAATTATTGTGTTGCAACTTCTTTGATAGAATTAGATGTAATAAAAAGGAGATTTACATCAGAAAGGCAAAGTAGATCTGGCCAGAAGCAGCTCAAAAATTTGAGGTTTGTGACAAAGTTAATGCAAGTGATGGTTTAAAAAAAAACCAAAGAAACCCCATAATTCTGGTGGGAATAAATAAGGTGTTAATTCTTTCACTTTTCTTGTCTGTTGGTTCTCTGGTATTCATGTAATTTATCACAATATGAACAAAATAACATAAGAGTCACTTGAGCAGCATCCAGTGGCCAGGGACAGTAAATAGAGTTGTAGAAACAGCAGTGGAAAAAAACGCGCAAAAGTCAAAATTGCTCTGGCTTGGACGAGCTGCTCCTAAAAGGCTGTGGTACAATTCACCTGATTAAAATGGGATCTGAATGCTCATTTTTTGCAATTCCCTAGATGGATGTATTGGACTGACTGGGAGGAAGATGAAATAGATGCCAGCGTGGGGAGGATTGAGAAGGCCTGGATGGACGGCTACAGCCGGCAGGTTTTTGTCACATCAAAGATGCTCTGGCCAAATGGTTTAACTCTGGACTACCGTGCCAATGTGCTGTACTGGTGTGATGCCTATTATGATCACATTGAAAGGATCTATTTGAATGGGACTGACAGAAAGGTAAAAGAGAAATGCTGCTGGTTTGCTACGGGTGTGTTCTGTCTCTGGATTTTATTGTGTTCTGTTAAAAATCCTTCCCAAGGTTTTCAAAGTCTTCAGAACCCCACAGCGTGTCCGGTGTCACCTCTGCTGGGTGGTGGCAGTCTCGAGTGAGAGACTGAAACACAGCTTAGGGTGTTGCTCTGTCCTAAGTGACACCAAACTTGATTTTTATTTTATTTTTTTCACCTATTTTTTCTCATGTGGCAATGAGTTACATTTTGATTGAACCATGGAGCTGCAAAGAGCTTTTCGGTAGAAAAACCTGTTATTTTTGGCTTTGCTGGAGAGAGGCTTGTCCTTGAACTTTGCTGGATGAGCTGTTTTTTATGAATCTCTGTGCCTTTTTTGGGCATTTGTGGTAATATTCAGAGGGGCAGCACTCAACAAATGCTGCCAGAGATGGACAGAGATTGCTTTGGCTCTTGCTGATGCCTGTAGTAGCTGTCAGTACAAGTCAGTGCAGACATTCTGTGTGGGTTTGTAGAAGCAACAAGCACAGAATAAGACACTTTGAAAGTGGTTAAGGCTCAGACTGGAGTCTGATAATTTGGGCAAATTTTACCATCTGCTTTATAAAATTAGTGACTGGTGAGTAATAAGAAGCACATGTCTTTACAGGTTTTGTTTTTAAGTGTCACAGAATGGTTTGGTGAGTTTTTTGTTTGTTTGTTTTTTGAAAAGTGATTTTTCTATAATCCTGAGATATAACAAAAAATGCATAACTACTTGAATTGATGTAGCTGAAAATAACTATAAGATGCTTGCTTTTGATGCTTAATCATTTGTATTTAATTATAGGATATTTTGGTCAAAATTTAACTGAATCAGTTGCTTCAATTCAGCTTCAGAACAAAATTCTTTAATACAGTAAAGATTTTGGGGGACAGGGAGGTCCTTGATTCCACCAATAGCTGTCAGATTATTGACTGATTGATGAATTTGGATCAAAATTGGTTCAGAGATGAGGAGCTTTGACTGTAAGAATTCCAAGTCCAAAGAGAAAATTTGAAGGGCAGAAGTGGATGATGTCTGCCAGTCACCTCAAAGGAGTATTTTAGTTGGGTTTATCTCCGTGTTCTCTTGGGTTTGTGTCTAGAAACAGACAGGGTGGGGCATGTGAGGAGCTGCTTCCTTTTCTCTAGAGGCAAGGCAGAAAAAAGACTCAAGGATCCCAGCCAGAAGGAGACCCATGACTCCAAACTGAATCTACTGGGATAGAATCACAGGGTCATGGAATTGTTTAGGTTAGGAAAGGCCTTAAGGTCTTCAAGTCCAACCCTTAACTCAGCACTGCCAAGTTCCCCACTAACCATGACCCTAAACCCCACATCTACACCTTTCAAATCCTCCCGGGGCTGGAGTGCCCACTTCCCTGGGCACTCTGTTCCTGTGTTCTCTGATGCGGGCCACTTAAAGCGAATTTCTATGAAGATTTTTTTAAGTTAGATGTTAGTTCTGCTGCACAGAAAGGCTTTGAACTCCTTCTTTAATTTTATTGCAATAAGTTTTTATGTTTGGGACAGTAATTATTTCAGTTTTTCTATTTTCTGTTTTACCTTCTCTGAAAAATTAAAGATTCTTTTAACCTTGCTGATACCCACCTATCACTAATTAATTGCAGGTAGTCTACAATGGAAAAGATTTGAATCATCCTTTTGGACTATCACATCATGGAAATTATATATACTGGACAGATTACATGAATGGATCCATTTTCCAGTTGGATCTGGTAACAAGGAATGTGACACTGTTGAGAAGTGAGAGACCACCTTTGTTTGGGCTCCAGATTTATGATCCACGCAAACAGCAAGGTACTTAAACAGTTTCTCCAAAGGTCTGTCATCAAAGGGCATTTTCCCTTAAAGTCTCCAAGTATTTTGAGGTGACTGGATGAACAAAAATAGGAAAACAAATGTGGCATGAGAAAGTTACTCTCCAGAGTTTCAGTCCATTGGTGTAGAGATTGATTCTCTCATAAATACTAGAAAGTGAATCACAGAATTATTCCTGTCTGAATTCCTTCCATGCGTTCACACTGCCTTTATTGCCCTTTCCCTTGTGTGACCAAGAGATGCTGTGCAAGCATCAATTACAGAGGGTAACATCTGCATTGGCTTATAGATATAAAATATATGATTACATTTACCTTTTCTTAAATGAGATCATAGATCTTGCCTGTATTTTTTTTTTTTTAATTTACTCCCCCATCTTGGTCTACTATCAACACTGTATGCTGCACAGAATAAAAGTAGTTCTTTGAGAGCCCTGGAAAAATCCATAGTTGTTTCTACTTGTATCAGAACAGAAATGAGATAAAAGCCATAGGTTTGCATGGATCAAATTTAGAAAATACAATTACTGCTCTACAGGTAGAGTTAAAAATGTGTTTTACTGAAGAAAACTTTTCATTCTATTTGCTACATGCAGGGTTCCTATGAGTTGAATATTTGCTCGCTTCAGTTAAAACATATTTCTAATTTCTAATTATTTCTAATTACCAGAATGTTTGTTTGGTCTGCCACCAAACATAAAAATGAGCTACAGGAATTAGGATAGATAAAATACTGTTTGAAAGATTATTTTTTTTACTGCTTAAATTTTCTCTTTTCTGATACTATAGCATCTAAATTTCCTTTACCTAAACCAAGCTGGTTTGTGCAGCACTGTGCTAGGTCAGGGCTGTTGCAGCAGTGTTCCTCTTATCACAGCTGCTTTTCAGGGACTCTCACTGGCATTCAAAGGCATGTAAAAGTATAGTTTGAGGGGTTTTTTTCTTGGATTTAGTGTAGGTTTTGTGTGGTTGGTGTTTTTAGGGCAAAATCTGGGCCCAAATCTACCCTCAAGATGGCCAAATTTCAGAATGCTGTGTCTGCTAATAGAAGATGCAGTGTTTGCTTTCAATACTACTGCTGCTTTTTTTGGAACTCAGAAAATTCCTTTCATTTTCAGAAAAAAGGGACATTTAATGAAGTTGCTGTTAGCTTCCAAATAAGCTGACACCAGAGAGAGAAAGTATTGCCTCTTAGACAGTTTTGCTGAATGAGCTAAAGTCTTTAGGGAGGGAATCTGGCTCGTTAATATATTCTTTGTTTGGAATTGTAACTGGAATTTGGTAAGCTAACAGCAGCCTTTAGGAACTTCCCTTTTTGTCATGCTCAGTGAGGTTGATCTTGCCATTGCTCCCAAAGGAGCATGAAAATTTCTTTAAAAGAAACTATTTGTGTGTGTGTGCATGTTTTCCTTGTAAAAGAGCAGGCTCAAGGCTGAATTGTTGTACAGAGAAAACCACAGGAAACCACTTTATAGGCAAGTTGTATATTAAAGATTACATGCACATACCTCAGAAACTTTTGGCTGTGATATTTTGAGGTGACTGCTTTGATTCTGCTAGTTTTGTCACTGTCTACATAAGCATAAACTGGCATTTTATTTGGGCATAATTCAGTCCAGACTGGCATTTTTAGCAAGGTGGCTTTTCCAGGATGCTCTTCCAATGCTGCTTTGCTTTGGGCTTTGGGTAGGGACAGGAAGCTTTGGGTTTCTCCTCAGAGGTATTTTTCGTTCTCTATCTTTCTCATGAGGCATGATCCCCTTGAGGAGGAATGCTTTTTAAATTTTTTTTCCCCCTTGCTTTCAGACCTTGGAATTTACTTTACTTCCTTAGGTTGAGTCTTTAGGTCTCTGTGCATCAGGAATCCCTCAAAAATGGGAAGGTGAAGCACAGTAATCATGGGAGTTGGATTTACACTCAGAATATGGCCTTGCCAAGGCCTGCAGGTATTCCCACTGCATTGAAAGGCTGGATTGCTACTTCCATGTAAATTATTCTGGAGTAAGTGCATCTGCAGCAGTTAGAGGAGCCTCTTTTGAATTCAGCTAATGTTTTGACTCCTCAGATTGCAATGCAGAGCTGCTCCTCTTCATGAGTGGAGGATGAGCCTAAGAGTGGGCTTACACAACTTAACAGTACTTGAGGTTAGGTTCATAAGAAGGCACAAATGCAATAAAGACTTCAGTGTATCTCTTAAATGAGAGGATTAAACAAATGTGCATGATTTCCATTTTGGGTTTTTTTTTCCTGAGAAAATGGTGACTGAAATGCAATTGCATTGTTGGTTTATCTCTGGACTAATTTTTTAGATAATTAGAATAGATTTGGCCTGATTTATTCACAGGCAATCAACAGGGCAACAACTGTTTTTAAAGCTGTCAAAATACAAAAAATATGATTATAGCTTTGAAAGCATTTTAAAATTTTGAGACTATTTTAAGAACAACCATATGAAATAGCTGTTAGGGACTGTAGCCGAGGAAATTTAATTTCCCAAATACTTGATAGCGTTACAGGCTCTAAAGCTTGTTCAATAAAGAGGCTTAACCCATTTGAACTGTGTTTTGGGAGACACTTCAGCCCAGGAGTCTCTTCAGCAAGACTGATGGGACGAAGGTCTCATTGCACCTTCAGGTTGAAGACTGCACTTTATAAACCTTTTTATCTTGGATCGTTTTCCTTTAACTCTTGGTACTTCCATTTTCCTTGTCATCATCCCTGCTTTTATCACTTAGCACACAACCCACTGTGCAGGAGTTTGTCATCCCAATTATGAGGTTAAGTAGGAACTTTTCATCTTCAAGATGGACCATTTGACTTTGATCTAGTGATTTAATTTTTGATGTTATTTATTTTCAGCTTTCATTGGGCTTCAGAATCATCATGGGTTGTCTATATTTGGCTGAAATAACCTTTTCTTCTGTAGGCTTATTCTCTTTTAGTGAGCTGACAAACTCATGCACATTCTTTAATTAAATCACTGCAAATGTTTTGACTTGTGCAATGTAATTTCGGAGTCACTTTTGAAGATTGTATTTTAGTTTGTTTATTTCAGCAGCTTCTGAGAACTTTTTAAATCTTTGTGTTACTGACATCCTTTGATTTGTACAATGAGGGCCCCGTAAAGATGGTGAGACTTTCAAGGCTACTTTTTCTGAGGCTTTGTTTTACCTGAGGTTATCCAAAATTCAGACTCAAATATGTCTCTTACATTTTTGATGTTTTGTTCATAATATTTCGGTTTTGGTGAGCATAGATGTAACAGTAGATTTTTTTTAGTGGTTTTGGTCATAGTCTCAGACTTGAAGTCAGGATCTAATAATGTGCATTAAGTGTCCAGTCTAAGATTTTTTCTACAATTGTGATCAAGCCCTCAGACTTCTCAGAGAATTCCCATTTTTCTGGTTATACAGCTGTGTTCTTGTTATCTCACTCACACCCTATCCAGTGAAACATCATTCTCTAGTAATCATTTTGCACAAATTATTTAAAAGTTCAGTGGGGCTTTAATGGACTATTGACACATTTTCTTCTAAGAAATGTTGTGTATGGTGAATCAGAAAAAGCACAGAAGGTATTAGGCACTGCTCAAAATTGTGTAAGAGATATTAAGGTACATCTTAAAATATATTTTTTTTCAAAATCTTAAGGTATTTATTCATTATCTGATGTTCATTTAACAATTTAAAAAATATTTCCCTGCACCTGCAGGAATGGCTCTGATGGGACAGTTTGATATTCATGTAAATAGCTCTGTGAGAACTTCATATTATATTTGCTATTAAAAGTGAAGTGAGGAGCTTTGAGAAGGAATTGTGTGGAGTCTGTTTTAGCCCAGAAGCTGATAAATGTTTTGTACACCTTTAAAAGGAGGAGCTGCTCTTTACTAGAACAGGAAGATGGAAAGAAAATAAAAAATTAATTGAAAGGTTCAGCAGACATGAAGTTTTATATCTTGCTTGATCCTAATCTCCTCTCACCAACACCTGAAACCAGCAGAGCTTTGCTCATGAGAAGCTGGGTGTCCCCAGCAGTGCAGATCTGAGCAATTGGGTCGGGACCAAAGTGACACAAAGAGAAATCCTGACATTTGTGGGTTCTCAGTGACTTTAGGCCTGGTTGCCTCAGGAATGAGGTGCTGAGGATGCAGCAGCCCTTGGTGGGTGATTAAAACACCTGACAGCTGTCAGTGTCTTCATGGGAGCAGCTTTGGGGAAGGAACAATAACACAGAAAAACAAAGCAGAGCAATGGCAGATGTGTTCAGAAGAGTCATGGAATATTTGCCTCTATTCTATCTGCCATAAATCTCTACACTTTTGTTTTCTCTCTCTTTTTTTCCTAATCTGAAATTGTAGCCACATTGTTTTAACTTGTACAGATGCCGATTAACTTCAGAACATTATTTTATCAGCTGTTTGATTCCTTGAAGCCACTGTGTGCATGTAGCTGTGCCAAAAATTTTGCAGTATTTGTTCTCTTCATAAAACAGGCACATAAAATGCTGTGAGCTGATGGTGCAGTTTTTTGTGCATGATGATGATGATGATGATTATTATTATTATTGCGACTTGTAACTAATTATTTTAAAATATTCTAACCCACTATGATAATAATTGTAAATTATTATATTATTATTATAAATATTATATTATTCTATATAATTATTATAACCGAACTATGAGAATAATGTACTCCTAACATGATAGTAAAGTAATTGCAAAAAATTCTTCATCTGTTTATGTTCCTAAAAAAACTAAAGAAACCAAAGCAAAACACAGCAAATAAAACCCCCATTGTTTAGGCTTAAGCACGGCTGTTAGTTTTAAAGTTGTTTTTTATTTCTTTTCCCAGGTGATAATGCCTGTCGTGTTAATAATGGAGGCTGCAGCACTCTTTGTTTGGCCATTCCTGGAGGCAGAGTTTGTGCCTGTGCTGATAATCAGCTTTTGGAGGAAAACAGTACAACCTGCATGAGTAAGATTCTTACAGAATAACTGAGTTGATGCTGCTGTTAAGGGATCAAGTCAGACCTGAAAATAAAACCAGAAAGTTGTGCCTCCTACAGGGTCTGTAAGACAAAGAAATATTACTTGAATAAATATTCTAGTTTACAGTTTACAGAATAGAAAAGATTTCCCAAAGAAAACAGAATATTAAGTACACTATTTAAGGGTAAAATGCATTGGAAAATATATCAACATATCTGATATGATAAAGAACTTATATAGTTCACTGAAATCTTTTAAAAATTTCAGAAATGGATCCATATAATTATTAAATTAAATCTTTATGATCAGTTTTCAGATTATTCTACTAAGTATCTTAAACAGAAACCTGACATTGAAATGTTTGTGATGAAAATTTTCCTAAAACATGTCTAGCAGATGCATTTATATATGATAGGTTCTGACACAGACTGTGCAAATATTGCTGTCTTTCATCTTTTCTTTATACATCTTCATTGAAACAAAGATAAAAGTCATTCTAATAAAAGGTGGGGATTTCAATTAAAATAATAACTTACCAGGTACTGCAGGTATTTTTTTTTAATGTTTTGAGTCATTGTTTGTAACTTTCTAAAAGTGTTCTCTATTTTTTCTAAATCTCACTGATGTATTTCTTTAATTGAATTGCCATCACTTTTGTTAAAAAAAAAAAAAGCTATTTTTCTTTTTAGCAGAAATAACTGGAATGGGGACTCCTCGCTGGTAAGATGGAATGTAGGCATTAGGAAGAGAGGTTAGAGATGAGATTGGAATGGGGCAGATTTTCTGCTTTTTCCTCAACACACTTCACTGCCTGGCTCTTTCCAAGCACTCTGGTATTCCTCAGAGTGTCCTGGGCTTGTGTGTGCATTTACACATGAAGCATTCTGAACCTGATGTTGAGAAGTTCATCTGCCTGGCTTTATCCATGAGCTTGTAGCTTGCTACTTTACCCCAGCAGAATTTTGTCCTTCTCTGCTGAGCCTTTACAGTGCATAATGCAGGTGTTTGAATTGTTGCTTGGATACAAGAATCACCTTTTTAGTAATCATTTCCTATCTCTAAACGTGGACCAGAATTTGGCCAATGGCTGTCAAAATATTTCCCGTTTGCTGTTGATGAGGTATTGCAATATTTTAAAACGATATTTTACACTGTAATCAAAACGTTAATTTAAAAACCAGTTTGAGTGCCATCTGTTCAGAGCTTTTCCAGTTATT
The DNA here is from genome assembly GCA_013397295.1 of Polioptila caerulea. Classification (NCBI taxonomy): domain Eukaryota; kingdom Metazoa; phylum Chordata; class Aves; order Passeriformes; family Certhiidae; genus Polioptila; species Polioptila caerulea. Next base: position 225,818 of record VYXF01009249.1, on the reverse strand, counting down.
AAAAGTTCATTCCTTCAACCATGCACTTGGATAAGTGATCCACTAAAGACTTCAGGAGGAATTACCTCAGGTGCGCTGACTTTGCGTAGAAATGTTCTGAAGAGCGAGAGCAAGAATGCTGTGTATTAATGTAGGGGCAGTATCGCATCCTGGGGGCACCAGCAGATAAAGAGATGTTCTTGTTGGATATTTCCCCAGTTAAAGAGGGAGAAGTGCTGCCCCAGCTGTGCAAGGCGGAGCAGTTCCAGTGCAGCAACAAGCGCTGCATCCAGGAGCGCTGGCGCTGCGACGGGGACGACGACTGCCTGGACGGCAGCGACGAGCTCTCGGAGATCTGCTGTACGTATGCACTGCCCTTTCAACCCACAGCCCACAGTGATTGACTGCAAGGATTGCAAACCAAACCGTGCCAGCCAAACAGAAGCAATCATCTTAAGCTGTTCATGCAAACCTTTCATTTCCTTCTTTTCCTGTGGGCAGTAATAGCCCTTTCAAACCTCACTGGTGCGCTCGTTGCATAGCACAGTGCAAGAGCAGTCATCTTTTGGGGTTGGCATAGTCACTCCTGATTCTTTAAATATTGGTGGTTTTCACTTTGTTCTCTACTATTTCTTGCATGGTTTAACGCCCTATGGGAGGGAATGCAAAAAGAGAGACGGGCTCTTCTTAGTAATGTCACTAGCAGGACAAGAGGTAACGGGCACAAACTGAAAAGCATTAATTTTATCTGAACATCTGCAAGATAATGTATTTTTACTGTCAGACACTGGAATAGATTGCCCAGACTGGTTGTGGAGTTTCTGTCTGTGGAGATACTTGAAACTTCTATGGGCACAGTCCTGAAGAACTTGCTCAAGTAGAGGATTACTCCAGGGGATTTTAGCAGGTCCCTTCCAACCATGAAATTTTCTGAGATTGTGTAATGCGTTTCTTTAAAAAACCCACAAAAATCCTCAGGAAAAAAAGGAAAAAATAACCCTTAAACAAAACCAAAAAGCCCCACAAGTAATCAAATCAACAAAGTAGGCAAACCACCTCCCCCTCAAACCCCCCCAAGAAAACCAAACCAGCAACAAAATCAAAACCCAAATCCCTACACCGCTTGCAGTATTAAATTAATGTGCATTGTCTTTAAAGTTATGGTTTGACCAGAGATGTATTTTTTAGCTGTAGAGGAGTTCCACTGTTGAAATGAAAAATAATAGAAAACATAACAATTATGTCCCTGTCATTTCTGGAAGATATTTAAGTAGCCTGTTTTAAAGTTGATATTGCAGCACTGAGAATTCTCTTCCTTACTCTGTTTGTCACAATGTTTTCTATTTCTGTCCTTAGATCATTTCTCTAAACTAAATCTCCTTTACTGAAATGAAAGTACAATATTTCTCCCAATCAGTTGTAGACATGAACACTCTTCTGCTTTGCAGTATTGTTCTATGTGTCTGAAAACTCTTATCAGAGTCTCTCTTTCTTATCTCTTTGAGACCAAACAACTCTAAACTGTTCTGGGTTATTGTTAGTTTTTTGTTATTGTGTTTGGTTTTGATTGTGATTTTTTGTGGGGTTTTTTTTTTTTTCCCTAGTAGATTATGGCAGTTTTTTAGATTTCATTGCTCTTTTCTGAAGTGATTCCAAGAGTTGGATGTCCAAAACTGGATGTGTGTATTTCTGCTGTGGCATTTGTGAAGCTGTTTAGGCTGAGGGAATGTGTTTGTGAAGGGTGATTGTTTATTCATCCTTGGGTAAATCTTGCCTGCTTCACACGGGCCTGATTCTGCTGACACAAACTGATCTTGTGATCCTCTGTAATGCCTAGACCTTTTGCCATATGGCTGTTAAATGGCCAGTTTGGGATTTTATTTCTTTCACTGTGTTTTTTCTACAGCACTTCTGTATTTTGGTAGCTCCATGTAGTAGCTAGTGCTGATTTCAGTAATATTTTTTTAAAATATTTTCCTAATTCTGAATTGTAGTGCTTACTCTCATTTTGTTTTTCAACCAGCATTTCTTGCACTTAAATTAAGGAGCTCAGCTGATAAAGATAGTGAGACGAAAATCTTTCAGCAGATTGGACTTGATTGTCTTTTAAATTAGTGTCAGAAAGACCAGTTCACTGATCAAAGCTTGTAATTCTCTGAGGATTTATACAAATATAAATGAAATCATAACCTAGTCTTAAACCTGAATGTGATCTATAGTTTACATGGCCAGTGTGATAACATTGATCTCTTCTCAGCAGTTGCCATAGCAACCCCCAATAGTTCTTTATGAGTTTGAAATATTTGCAATTATGAGGATACACACACATTACTAAATATATATGAGCAAAAGCTTAATGACCATTTAAAACAGTATCTATGTCAAGTATAAAAGTAAAATTAAAAAAAAAATGAAGAGTCTTCAACTTGTGATTTTATTATTTGGGTGCTTCCAGTTTTTTTCTCCAGTCACGTTGCAAACTTTGGAAGTACAAGATTTGGGACACCTTTCTGCTCAGATTATTAATTAATCTCTGCTTCCTGTGCTTCTGCACCCTGCACACAAACCAGGGTTCATGTGCTATTGATATCATCCTCGCTCTGTGTCATCTTCAATTGCAAGAAGAGGCAGAAAGGTCAAAGATAAAAGCTACAGAAATGTCACGGATAAGCCTGCAAGACATCCTTTCATTTTAAATACCCTTTGTTTCCAGATGTATGTTAAACTTTAAAAAAGAGGCTGTGGATGGCTGAGTAGGTGAAAAATAACTGGAGATTATTTTTAACCCAGCATTTGAAACCATGTGCAGTTTACTGTTCTTGTCTAGATCGAGATGAGCAAGTTCTGCTAATAATAGATGTAATTAGCATGAAGGAAGCAGAACATAAACACTTACTACAGTTGCAAGAGCAGGCCAATAGTTATTACATAAATTCTGTGCATTCAGCTTCATCCTCTCCATGAGAATTGGTAGCCAGCAAAAACATATTTGAGAGATACCTTGTTCACTCCTGAATACCAGATTTTTTTTTTGTTAATTTTACACCGTGTTGCATATTTCACTTTTTGACACCTACAATTTCATGGTGAGTAAACAGCAGATCTATATATGGCCATTGACAGTAATGTGGCTCATTTTAGAAGCATTTTATGGCCTGCCCAAATCCCTGCTCACTGTGGTATCATATTTTGGATCTGCACTTAGCAGCTTGCATCTGTTCCCTTTGATATTTTCTTTTGTTTATATGCACTTTAGTTTGCAGACCTCATCAGACTGCCCAAAGGTGATCAAGAACACGTTTCTTTAAGGAAACAACACTAAAATGCTGTTACCTTTTATCACCCAATAGAAGAGGATCTCCATATTGGCATCTTTACTGGATATTATTTAATTTATGATTGAAGTACTGCAGTGTTTGTAATTGACTGGTTTGCTGAACAATCTTTATGTCATGGTAGTTATAGATACAGGATAACTGCACTCACTACCTCACTAGGGAACAGCATTTAATGTGTTCTTTTCACAGATTTCACAGCTGTTTTTCTCAGATTATCTTCTTAGGGAAAAACACCCTCTCTTTTTTTTTCTCCACAGTCAATCATAGCTGTCCTGATGATCAGTTTAAGTGCCAAAATAATCGCTGCATTCCCAAGAGGTGGCTTTGTGATGGAGCTAATGATTGTGGTAACAACGAAGACGAATCAAATAAAACTTGTGCAGGTAAAAATTTTACTTGGTTGTGCAAACACGTTCTCTAGCTTCAGTTCCACAAGTAGCTCAGGACTTATTTGAACTGAATTGAACCAGGCTGCTACTTGTAATCTGATTACTGGCATTTTAAATTAATTCAGATTTTGATGCCACCAAGGCTGGAATGCAAATTGTATTTTACTTAATCCATGTGCATGGCTGTGTTTTCCAAAGTTATTCAGCTCTTAATCTCTCCATATGGGTCGACTGTCAAAGCAATGCTCAGGTAGAAACTTTGAGGTACAAATCTTTTTTGGCAGTTTGAACTTAGTTTATTAAGGTGCTGTGATAGGTGCCGTGTCACCAGTAAATTTTATTTTACACTGATTTAGTTTATGCATAATTAGTTATTCAGTTTCCACTTAGTGCCTTGAAATTCTTTTCATTTCTGAGTTATTAACTGGCGAGGGGGTTTTTAAGCAAATGGCAAGATGAGGATTGTTTACTGATTCCACTGTAGCAAATCATGGAATTCCCGATCTGTCCTTTGCCTGACTGGAAGTGATGTTTAGTGCTTTAGTGTTTTCAGAGTACTCTGAGCAAGCCTAAGTCTCAAATATGCAACACGCCAGCCATCAATAAGCTGATGAGTGTTTTGAATTGAAGTGCAATGCAAGACAATACACATTATATATTAAAATATTCCCTGTTGCCTTACTGCCTTGATATTCTTTGATATCCAGCTGTTTGCTTGGAGGGTAAGAGTCTGATTTGAAGACCATTTTTTTAAGCTTGTGTCAGTTGGTGATGGATCAAATTTTATATTCTTGTTTTTCCATTTATTCCTGCAGTGGCAAACACAGATAATGTTTAAAAAATTACTTCTTTGAAATATTTTAAACCTATATTCCTCTTTTGTGTTTTGGGCTACTTCTCTGAAGAAAAAGGAAAATGGTAGTTGAAAATAAAAAATGAAGAAATATTCTTTCAGGCATTGTGGTTTTTGACATATCAGCCATTTTTTTAAAGTGTAGAATAACAACCAGATTAATTCTAAAAGCTTAAATTTGAAATCAAAATCTATGTTCCTATCTCTGGCATTGTTATGGGTTCAAACATTAAATAAACAAAATTATATGTAATGACAGTTTTCTATGTTAGCTTTTTTGTGACATTTTACCATTCATCAGCTTTCAAAGTAATTTTTTGTAGCTACATAGCACAAATTCTTCCAGGGATCCTTATTTTTTCAGGAGAAAGACATGCATTGATTCCTTTAATGGATGATGACAGCCAAGGCTTTGCAAAGGCAAGGATTCTAAGAGCAGTGAGGCCAGGCACATCACACACAGGCTAATTCCCATTTTCCTGTGTAAACACAAAATTCCCAAGATCATTGTTCATGGTGTGGAATACAGGTTGTTAATCTCTCAGCTGGTGGGCATTTTTATGCCCTGATTTTTGTTTACTTCAAGCATTAGTGCATATTAATTCTCTTCTTACCACCTGGTTTTGCCCAGTTATATCTAGAATTTCATGTTCTTTTATGAGGAAGAAACCACCAAGAATTCCACACAGCAGAGGTAGAACACAGCCCTGCAGATGAGCTCAGTTTTCTCTGAATTCAAAGGAGGTGAATGATGTTTAGTCAGAGCAGGGGAAATGTTCAGCAGGCCAGGAGATGCCCTCCAGCCCTGCAGCTTCTCAAATCAGACACCCACCAGGAGACCTAATGGGTCTGGGCCATTTCCCTTGTATTTTTGGAGTGTTTTGTCTTGACAGCAAGAACTTGTCAAGTTAATCAGTTTTCTTGTGGGAATGGACGGTGTATTCCAACCTCATGGCTGTGTGACAGGGAGGATGACTGTGGAGATGGAACTGATGAAATGACATCCTGTGGTAAGTGGATATTTTCTGTTTTGGGGGGAAAAAGGCAAATTCTTCTGTAACATATAAAATACATAGGGACCTCTTTTCATGTCAACTGAAATGATAATCTGTTTCTGAAATGACAAATAGAATTTGTTTGGTTGATAAATAAACCCAAAGCCAATGCAGCATTTTCTATTTAATGAGTTTTTAACTACAATACCAAACGTGTAGCTCAATCAAGACTTTTTAAATTTACAGTCTATTATCAAATGCTGTCACTCTCAAAAATTATTCTTTATCTCTGCCACATACCTCTCCACACGGGCCCCCTCAGCATATTCTAGATGTCAATAAAATCAGCCTGTTTCAAACCTCAACAGAAGTATATTTGATCTTGTATTTTTCAGAAAAAAAAATAAAATTCTTGGTTCTATCATGAGAGAGTATCAGCAGCTGAGCTGACTGCTGCTTTGCTGAGATACTGCAGAGAGGGGTGTGCTCTCTCTAATCAGCTGCTTCCAAACAATTAAGGATTTTAATCGTCATTTGTTTTGCAGGGCACTGGTAACTGCTGTGAGTCTGAGAGCACAAGGGTCAATGAGCTGTCTGCAGATGCAGAGTCACAGATTATGATGTGTTGCAATATAGAATCACAGGGTGGTTTGGGTAGGAAAGAACCTTAAAGACCATTTTTTTCCAAGCTCCTGCCATGGACAGGGACACCTCCCACTAGACAAGAGCTCCATCCAAACTGGCATTGAACACTTGCAGGGATGGGGGAAAAAATGAAGACTTTACACGAATAAAAATAATAATATTATTAAAGTAGACTTCTAATTGCCTTGCTTCAAATCAAATAAGTTCAGTTGTGTACAGAGGTAGAATGAGTGACCACAGGACTTGTATTTTGCAATCTCTAAAGTTCTGACTCTGTGTTTGATGGCACAGCATTGACTCAGTGCTAGAACAGTTTCTCTGCCTCTGCCTTGTGCTCTCAGGCACATCAGCAGCACAGAGATGTTACTGGCACCTTTGGAAATCCCTCCTGTGAGCTTTGTTCAGTATCCTCTCAGCTGACCTGGAATATTTCTTCAGATTTTTTTATCTGATTGATGTCACTGGCTGTTTTTCTGTACAGCCAAGCTTAACGTGTTTCATGTTTTAACATCTTGTTTTATTATCCTCAAACACTGGGGCTGTGCAAATATGTCAAATATGTCATTTTTCATCCTGCCCTATAATCTGATCACTAATGGGCATGCTAATTTACTTACGAGTTCTGTTTAGTGGGAGATATTTCCTTCTATGAACAGTTTGAAATTCTTGTATCCATAAGGACATAAGAGAGAAATGAGATTGGTGTCTGCACTGTGGAGAGACTTCAGTGGGAGCTCAAGAGTCACCTTCCCTCGTTTCTGTGTCTCCAGGGCAGTCAGGGCTGGGTGTGGATCAGCTGCAGGATGTGCATCTCCTTCCTGTGAAGTAGGAAAGGACCATGGGGACAGGGAGGGGAAGGGCTGTGTGTCCCCTAGGATGTGAGCAGGAGCTGTGGCTGCAGCTGAAAGCTGGGCCAAGCTCTGGAGATGCTACAAAACATTCTTGGAAACGTTCTGGTGGGCTGGGAATCGTGAGCTGGCTGCTGCTGGTGGTGGGGAGGGTAATCACAATTCATTTCAATCAGTCTCTATTCCTTTCTACAGGTGAAACAAAACAAAATTAAGTCATGGAAGCATTCATGTATGGAAAAGAGGAAAATTAATTTAATGAAAGAGTTACATTTGTGGAAAAAATTATTTGAAACAGCAAAATTAAAAAGTGCTTTCAGCTTTGCTTGAAGCACGTGGTACATATATTGTGGCTAAGCATTACTGCAGTTGCACATTTCCATTTTTTTTTTTTCAGATTTCACTGTAATGTTTTTGTTTAATGAAAACCCAAACAAACAAACAAAAAATCCAAAACACCAAAACCCCTAAACCAACAAACCCAAAACCAACCAAAGAAAAGAAGCAAGAACTTTCTAGAAGTAACTAACAAAATGTTGTCATCAGTGGTAGCTTTTCTTCCCACCCTTTTCTACTTTGAAGGAGGATCATCACCTCTGTTCAATAAAGTTCTTGGTGTTGTCTATTCAATTTTTAAATAAAAATTTATATCTTTTTAATCTGCCATTAGATGCCACTGGTTTAGTTTAGTGTTTAGCAGTGTGACTCTCTTTAAGCCAAAATTTTGTGAGGTTCAGTAAAAAAAAAAGTAATTTCTGTTCTCATCCTAAGAAAAATTTATATTTATGTGGCATGTTTTAAAAATTTAGAAAATCTCTTCAGTATTTTCCAGAGTGTTTAGCAAGCTAATAATAAATGCATACATCTACCTATGTCATTGGCTTTAGAAGAAAAAGAGGTCAGAAAAAAAGTCAGGCTCTATTTTAGTTATTCTTTGCAGAAGCATATTCAATAATTATAGAAACAAATATGTGTGTTCCATACAGAGGATTTTTTGTGAATGATATTGTCTCAGATTTCTACTGCTTTACTGGAATGACAGGAGGAATTGTTTGTGAAGGCTGACATTTTAATTTTGGATTTTATTATGCCAGTGTAGAGCAACTTTATTTCTTGGCTGTTCTTTAGCTCGGTATTTAACCTTCCCATTTTGTGGAGCTCCATTTCCTGTCTCTTACTGGCAGTGCTGTTGCAATTGGAGACCCCTTTTGTAAATAAGCACGTGGAAAATTGAGTTTGCACCAATATTGGCATGGTTAGTGGGAAAACCAGCCTTGGTCTGATGGGAATGTGGGACCAGGCCATTTGGCACAGAGTAATGAATGTCATGGCCCTTGTTGATGAAAAGTAGGGTTTGGACAGTATTTTCAGTTTAAAGCTATTTTATCTTTTTTTTTTTTTTGATGTCTCACTTTTTTTTTCCTCTCCAGATTAAACACCTGGAAGGTGCAAATGTTTGCTACAACACACTTGTGTAATTTATGCATATAGGAAGGTGGCAGAATATTCCTGAAGAGGATGTTATGTTCAATAGTTTTTATTTCTTTTTGACTGCTTCCACAGAATTCCCAACATGTGAGCCACTAACTCAGTTCATCTGCAGAAATGGAAGATGCATTAGCAGCAAATGGCTCTGTGATTCAGGCAAGTATCGAGTCCTCTTTATCTGAAATGAATATGAGGGATATCACATAAATATTGCTCTGATGTTCTTTTTTTCTGAGACTCATATTGTCAGCTTGGCTTGCAAGTGGTCAGAGAATAAATAAAGCATTTTTAAATTACTGACCTGACCTAGAAATCAGGAACACTGAAGGTTCAGATAAGGAATGAGGCATGGGATATTGTAATAGGTACAAATATTACATTAGGTAGAATGAAGTATGATGATTCATTACGGGGAAAAAAAAAAAAAAAGAAAAGCAAAGCTATTGCTTAGGAAAGTATTTTCTGTTCTGAGAAAAAACATGGTTTTGGTGACCAGTATATCTGATTTTTTGTTTTGTGTGGTCAAGTTCAGTTAAATAAATAGCATCCCTGAAGAATGAAGGCCAGCAGAACTTAACAATATATTTAGTTCTTTTGGCTGGATGGGTACATATTTGAATGTTAACATGAATCTCCTCTCAGAGCTTGTGGTGTGGGAGTGATGTAGCTCCCATCCTAATAACACTGGCTTGGTCCAAAGCATTTGGTGTTTCTATAATTTTATTTGTCTGACAGGAATTTTTAGCTGTAAGTGGACAAATTCCCAAAATTATCACAGAGTGCTGATGAATTTCTGTGTGTGGAGACCTTTGGAGTGTACCTAACATATTTATCTCCTTCCTCCCTTGGTGACCACGATCAAATTACAGGAATTGCCTTAAGACTGTTGTAATGACTACAACATTAGAGTAATGAGAAACTGCAGTGCATGATTATTTATGTGCTTTCTCCACTTGGCACTCTTGTAAACACATGGAAACAAAGTTTAATACTATTGAAAAGAAATCCATCAGGTTTTCATTTCGGTTTACATGAAGCTGTTTTTGTCTGTGATTAACTATTTTAGGTTATCACAGAGAACAAAGTAAACTGACCATGTTTGAAAGCCTAGGTAGTTACAAACAGCTAAAGAAATTAAGAAAATCTACAGGCTTCTCATGCTTGCTGATGTCTCTGATTGAATTACTGAGTAAGGGGTTAGGCTACCCAAAATGACAGAGTTGAGTGCTGTTGGTAAATAAGATTTAAGGTAATAAGTGCATTAGAAATAATTTGATGCCTGTGGGCAGAAAACATGCTAATTTATTTACTGGATTTTTTTTTTCTCTCTTACCTTTCACAAAATGATTTTCCCTCCCAACATATTTCATTCAGCTATTTTGTATTTTAAAATATTTTAAACTCTTGCTGTTTGCAGACGATGACTGTGGTGATGGCAGTGATGAGCTGGGCTGTGTTCACTCGTGTTCTGCTGAGCAGTTCAGGTGTCAGAATGGCAGATGCATCCCAGGCCACTGGGCATGTGATGGTGACAATGACTGTGGGGATTTCAGTGATGAAACCAAAACAAACTGCAGCAGGGAAGGTTAGATTTAGTTTTTTTTCTTCTTCCAAGTTTTTGGTACTTATAAACACAGAGGATAATTTGTTATAAATACCTGACCTTCAGCCAATGGAAAAAGAGAAGATGCTGTTAACCTTGGTAAAGACTGGAATGGGAAATATGTCAAGTGCAATGTGATAACACAGAAGTGTACCATGAAGAGGAATGCATTTGAAAACACAACGGGTATTACAGTGAGATAAGTTTTATAGTTTTACTTCAGTGAATTATGCTAGATGTGGTGTTTGTCTTATTGCAGAGATGAGTGCTGTCTAGGTGAAGAGACAGCAAGAAGCAGTCTTTAAGTTATTATTGATATTTTCTGGGGGTTTTTTTTTCATGCAGTGGAACAGTGATACTCTCATTTTTGTGTGATGCAAGTCTGAGTTTGTGTTTGGGTTTTTTGTTTTTTTTTTACAAAAAAGCTTTTTAACAAACTAAAGCCTTATTTAAATACCATACATTGTGTTTATTTTAGTGGGGAGAGAAAGGAAGGATGCTTATGGCAAAGGATGAAGAATAATCAGATCAGAATGAAGGAATATCTTTCATATTTTTCTCCTTAGGTTTTTTCTATAACAAAGTAATTGTACACAATGTTATTGGTCCCTTTTCATAACTTTGTATTCTAAATCTAGTTGGATATCTCATACAAATACATGAATTAGTCTGAGTTTGTGATGAGTGAAGAATGAATCTATGAAAATCTATGAATACATAGATTCACAAAATCAATTTTTATCTATCTCTATCAAAATGATCAGTCTGGAACTGAACAACCCACTTTTACCCCTGTTCATTTCAACTTAAAGACTTGCTCTAACTTTTTACATAGAATACAAGAATGTAGATTGTGTAAGGAAAAAAACCAAGAAAGCAATGTTAAATAAAATAAAATGTCTCTTTATAAAAAGTCTATAAGAATTGATTCAAATAATGCTTTTTGGTACAAGCAGGAAAGTATAAGTATGCCATTACTTTAAAGCTCGTGTTATTGTCGTTAGTATGTTATTAAATAATAGAAATACAGTTGTAATACTTCGGGAAAAGAAAAGCAAGAATAAAATTGAAAAGTCCATAAGGTAGAAAGTGCTTAGAGAATTATGTAAGTGATGAATAATTAAAAACTCCCAGTAATTATTGTTTGAAGCAGTCAGCACTGATTCCAGGGCTGCACTGAGTGAAGCTCCTCTGCTGTGGAGTTTGGAGCAGCTCCAGCTGCTCTGCCAGGGCTGTAACAGCACAAACCAGGCACATGTGGGGGCCTTGCTAGAGCACAATGGGACCTTGCAGGTTTTGAGAGTCAGGAGATGCACCTGGGTGGGTAAAAACAGAGAACCAGGAAGGATGAGGGTAACCAGCTTGAGGATTACGCACAGGGTTTGTAAAGCACCAGGGAAACTTCATCAGCTCTGGTCCTTCTTATACCTCCAAACTCCTTCCTGTCTACAAAAGTGAAAAAAGGGACTAAAATTGGCATTGAGCATGTGGTGGAGGGGGAGTGAAGGAAGTGAGATAAGAAAGAGTTTGTCTGAAGCTTGTATTGGAGTGATGAGTTATAGGATGGAATTGGGCATTTTGAGTGTTGTAATTGGGGACTCTCATTTTGGATTGGGTTAGGAAGAGGATTCTAAGTCAGCGTAGCTTTGGGGGAAAAAAACAAACAACTCACACGAGCAAATTCTTCAATGTAATTCTTATTTTTCTAAGAAACTCCCTCTCCTGGAAGGTGCAGTGGGAGGGAATTTCAGTGCAGTCCTGACGGGAACTGCGTTCCTGAGCTGTGGCGCTGTGATGGAGAAAAGGACTGTGAGGATGGGAGTGATGAGAAGGGCTGCAATGGGACTCTCAGAGCATGTGATGAGAAAACAAAGTTCTCCTGCAGGAGTACAGGTAGGTGCTCACAGGTGCATTTTCCTCTCGCTTACCCTGCGTGTGTCTGTGTGAGTTTGTGTTGTTGGATCATAATATCTACTTTTTAACTCCTGTTTTTAATGCTCAGTACTAAGAAGGTGAGGTTACTCATTGTATTCCTACCAGGTAAATAAGTTGGTTTACATGCCCTGATTTCTGATTTACAATATAAAATGGATGAGTTTTTGAGATTACTTAAAGCTGAAACCATTGTCTATGATAGTACATCACACCAAATAAATAAAGCATTTAATAGCACTCTAAAGTTCAGTAATTTCCTTCTATTTCCCCTTTTTGAATTTAGAAGTTAAATAAAATGGTATAAAGTACCTTGAATACGTTGAAGAATTAAAACTATAGTGCTGGAAATTTGAAGTGCAGTATTAGAAGAAAAATACATTTTTTGATTGTGTTTAAAATAATTTCTTTTTTCTCTTGGTATAATTCACTAAAAGACGTGAAAAAAATGTGGCAATCATTGGATGAGGATGTGCACTGATATAAACAATGATGTTTAAATGGCACCTTTTTTATAAGTGAAAGTCCAGTTGAGGAAGAATTTAATACATGTCAGCACAATATTAATATTTTTTGTGATTTCTATCAAAGCTTTTTGTGATATTAGGGCTAAAATAACTTTCACAGCAATATTTAATGAAGGCTATAAGAATTAGGAATTGTTGCCACTGGGCAGCTACAAATATTGAAGGAAGGGAGAACCCATTCTAATGCCTGTGTTACAGCTAAACATGATAAATATGTCAGAGGAGTTGTGTGATCTCTGTCCAAAAGTATCTCACTGTTACTTGGATTTTAAAGTTATAAAAATCATGATGTCTTGAAAAAAAATACAGAATACTGAATTGTGCCTAAAAAATTTCCTTTTGTGTTCTTACTATTTCCCTAAAGACATGTAGGATAAGTAGCTGTTGAATGAAACACTTTCTATAAGTTAAAATGGATTATTTGCTTCCAACAGAGTAGTCTGGTTTCTGAAACTGATTGATAAAACCCAGATACAGGAAATTGTCAGCACCAGGAGAAAGTGAATTTCCTAGTGCCTGAATGGGGAAAAGTCCAAGTGGCCAAAGAGGGGTTTTTGGAGGCAAGAAAGGTGAATAAATCTCAATAGATGAGTTTTATCTTCATCAGCTACATTTGGAAAGCTAATGAAACAAGATGTTACTACTTTAGTTAAGAGAAAGCTGAGAGATATGTTAGAGGCAGTGTGGAATACAAGATGAAGTGCAGATTTTAGTTATTAGGCTTTATTCCTTTCAGAAAAGCTTGCTTCTTAGGCTGGGCTTTAGTTTACTTGCCCTGAATGATTTTAGACAAAGAGAATGGAAACTCCTTTCTGGTGGTAGGCTAAGACTTTCGAAATACAGCTGCCATAATAACAAGAAATAACAAGGATTTAAATCCAGCATAATTGTCTGAATGAATTGTCTTTACAGCAGAGAACTAGATCCCCATTTCCAAGCCCACAGTCCAAACTACATTCCTTCATTGTGTACCTCCCTATGTAGTCATGTTAAAGGGGGGCACTGTCTCAGTTTACAGGATGGAAGGTGACTTCTCTGGCTACCACAGAGAAATAGAGCAAGACAAAAGTTTTCATTAAAAATTTGCTAGATTCAAGGGTATATGACTTTGAAGGAAAATGCAATTGTGCTTGTTATGTGGAAACACCACTGGAGCAACCAGTTATGACAGTCATAATTTTCTCATTTGCAATATTCCTTCCTCCTGGAAAGAGCAAAACTGCTGTTCTGGAGGGGGCATGTAGTAATGCACTGTAGCAGAAAACAGCAAAAGCAAATTTTTGTTTAGCTACTTTTCCATTTGTTCCATGCGGTTTGGACAAAGGAGTAATAATGGGTTTATGAGAAATAGTGCCTGGAATGTTTCAGAAGAAATGTGATTTTCTCTGTGCATGATTTTAAAGAAATAATGCTGTCTGGCTTGCACATTTATGGCAGTTGTTCCAACGAGGAGGCACTGGCTAATTGTCCCCTCAGAGACTGCTGGGTGGTGACATCTGATTCAGAATGTGATGGGTCTGTGCAGGAATGTGTATGGAGGGAGCTGAAACAGTCAGTACGTTGGGAGGGAGATGGCAGCTGGTGAGAGGAGTAATAGTATGAGATGGCATTGCCCATTTTTTGATTATTTCTTCATTTTGTGTCTGTAAAGAGCAGCTGCAGGGTCTTTCCTTACTGTGGCTTTTGTGGGTTTGGTTAATGTGTCACAATGCCACAGGCACAAATGCCAAGCTACAAAACCAGAATTTATCAGCATTCAGCCAAAAGGGATTTTTCTGCTTACAGGGCTGGTGATCTCAAGAACCCATTGTACCCAGCTCCTTTTCCAATATTCAGTTAAGAAGCCATGATGGGTGATGTTCTGTAACCTATATGGATGGCTTCGTGTCATTTGCCTCTAGGAGTTGAACATTTTCTTCCTAACAAGTCATCTGACTACTTTGGATGTTGAATGACTTCTGCCATATGGGTTCCTAAAACATTATTTCTTGAATAAACAAGTACGTTTTTCTTCTCCCCTTGCACATCATCCATTTCTGGTTTATGTTTTTGCACCCTTATTATTTTTGTTGGTCTCCCTGGAACTGTCCCACCTGGGCAGTTCTTGAGCTGCTGTATCCAAAGTCAGCCAAAATGCTGCAGGGTACTTGAGCTACCAGATTTCAGAACTGCTTTTCTAATTTTTTTCCAAACCATCCCATGTTTGTTTGTAGTGATGTGCGATGAAAAATGTACTCGAGGTTGTGCAGCAGTAGGATGTGAGAAGCAGTCATTACCTGATTGAGATTGACTACTCTTGGGCCAATTATTTCCTGGTTTTAAATTAGATTAGACTCCTTTTAAATGAGACTAAACTACTTTAAATTGTACAAAGATCCAACTTTCTATTTTAAATTCTGATTCTGCCCTCCAAAAATTATTACAGCCATGTACTTCAGCTCAATTTTATGTACTACATAAATTTATCCTTTTTATTCAATCTCCCTAGTTTTCAGTTAGTAGTGCTGCACCAAGAGCAGAATCTGTGCAATCTCACTTAAAATGTCATCTAATTACTCTAATGATCATAATAAAGTACTTCTGTGAAGACAAATGCAAAAGAGCTGTGAATACTTCAGTTTAGGAAGCAATACATCTGAGCTGTAACGTTTATTTGTCATACTGTTCTTTTTATTTTTTCAAGCAGCAGTTGATGGTATCCTACCATTTTTGATGCTACTCTGTGGACTATTTGTTTATGTTTTCTCTCTTTTTTTTTAATTTTTTTTTTCCCTTTCATGTTATAATATATTAGAGGGGAAAAAAGATTTTGAGGAAAATAGTAGTATTGGTTTGGAATGGAAAATAAGGAATGTACATAGAGGAAATCAAATCCATGGGTGCTGATCACAGTGATGCTGGAAAAATATAACAGCAGCACTGATTCTGTCTGGATGGGAATTGTCAGAGCCCAGATTAGATTTGTGACCAAAGAATCTGGTGCTGAGGAAGGCTGGGAAAGAAAAGTTTTCAGAAACATGATGAGTAAAATGGTAGTATTTTTATTGATAGTTCATGGCAACATTGTTTTCTGTGGTAACAGCTCACTTCTTCAGGCCTGGGTTTTTTTTGTTTTGGTTTGGTTTTTTGGTTATTGTTTTGGGGTTTTTGGGTTTTTTTCCAGTCTCATTCAGGAGTAATTTATAAACTTCTGCTTTCTACTAAAATTGAGAAATGATGACATTTTTGAAACAATATGATTCAGTCTAAGTCCCACATGTGTTCTACAGGACAAGTGAGATCATTGACCATCAGAATATTTTGTTAAATGTGTCGGATTGGAACATTCAGTAATGCTGATGGGATCAAGATTGAGTCTATTCTATAGTTTAGGAAGGTGTTACATATACAGCTTTAGGCAGTAAGAATCAGCTGCAAGAGGAAACAGTGCAATTAATACCAGTTAATTTTAAAGTAGTTTTCCTATGCTTGAAGATGTAATTGGTCAAAAAACCTCCTGGGTTCAGTGTCCTGACAAAGACTGAAGGGGTGAATAAATAGTTAATTCTGTTGTTAATATTTGTAGGAAATAAAAAACACTGGAGAAGAATTTGGATCAAGCTTTCCCCCATAGTTGCTGCTCAGGCCTTCTGTTTCCCTGGCTTACACAAAAGAGTTGTGGAAAAGGGCAGATACAGCTATTGAGGCAATTAATTTATCATGGAATTTTACTAAAGAGTAAAATGAGTGAGTTTCACTAAGGGGCAATAAAGGAAAAATACTTCAGTGAATTTTAAGTAATGATTTCAAGACCGTCATAATATTTCATTAAGTCCATCTCTTTAGAATCTTGGCAAAGATTAATTCTTTGAAAGTATATTCGACTTAAGAACATGTCTTATCTATCATAATGAAAGATGAATCTTTCATTGTAAAACATATCTTCACTAAGGTATAAGGAAGGCAGGGAAACTGATTTTGTCTGTAAACATTTGAATGCATAAAAGATTAAAATAACAGATTAGGAGCACTACTGGAAGCAACTTCAATTTACTTTGGGTTATGGTTGGTTTGGTTGATGTTGGTATTTTCCATTAGCTTGCATTCTACTGCTGTGTTATGGTAATATATAAAATCAATGATCATTCAGGATAATAAAGAATAGGGACACTTTTCTGAAACACTTGTGAGTGCATGTGCTAAGCTGCATACATATGCATACAATTTCATTTCCTCGTGTCTGTGAAGTTCTGTCTTTTCATTATGGGATATCTGGGACTTTGGCCGCTAAAGAAAATGGTGGAAGCTTTTCATTTTAGTTGCCACCTCTCCCTGTTCATTTTCAAGCTGATTTTGCACTGGCACAATGACATTCTGTTGTTTAAAGACCACATTCAGTGTAGTATGATCCAGAAGTATTAGTTTTTGTTTTTTCTTCACCAAAAGTGAAAACAGTCTCTCATTTTCCTCAAGTGCTGATGGATCATGTTTTTTTCAGTGTTCTTGTTTCACTGTCTTTTATCCCCATGATTTTCTGTGAGGACATCAGCATTTTTTGCATCAAAAGAAGACTAAAATGTCAAACCAAATGCATTAAACCAATCTTCAACAAATGTGTCCTTTTAAGAAAATTGAAATCTGATATTGTATAAGCTGGCAAGGGTGGGCAGAAAGTTCATGCTGAGCAGGTTTGAATTTAGGAGTCTCAGGCTTTGACTGTCAGTGCCTGGGCATCCACCAGAATTGCTGTTGATGGAACTCAACACTCCCAGGATCTTCCTTCCCATTCCAATTGATTTTCTCTGCACAAATAATTCATAGACAAAAAAATATAATTTCTAGATCAGCTTCATTACCCATTGTTCTATCTGTTCTCTCTCTATTTATTGGAAAATAAAGTACATGGCATTTATGTTCAGTCTTAGTGTTATCAAAATTTACAGAGAAACCCTCCTGGCTGTAGGTAATAAGTAAAAAAATAGGTTGGGACAGGAGCACATACACACACCTGTAAGTATCAGCATTCACAATCTTGGCTCTTTTCATTAAAATCCCCACTGTTGTTGATTCTAATTTAATACCTGCATGATTTTGAAGACTAAAACCCTTTTTCTAATCAAGTGGCTTTCCTTTCTGGCATCTCTAAACATTGATGGTCATCACAAATTCCTTTTCCCCTTTTGAGACATGATCTGATCACTTGGTTTGACAAAACTGAAGTCATTTAAGAAATTTCATCTGCTGTAGTTATTTTGCCTAAAAGCTGATGATTTATCTGACATGACTGGGGAATGGGTTATCTGTACTTCCTAGAAAGAGTCTTGCTTTTCAAACCCATGCTAATTAAAAGTCATATATTGAAACATTGCTCCCATGGAGGACTGTTGCAGTAGAAGATAAGAGAGATGAAACAGAAATTAAAAATAATTAAAAAATTTTAATATCATTTGGTGTATTTAACAGATTTTGAGGTTGTGTCCTGCCTGTACGAAGTTTGGTTCAGCACACAAATAAGTAGGATTGGTGTTGTTTGGAAAATTAGATTTTCAAAAGTGCTGTGGATGATGCTTCAGAGTATAAGTCCATTTCTTTTTGCTCATCAAAGGGGAAAGAAGCATTAATAGAAAAGACTTATAAAAAAAATAAATTATAAAAAATCTGTATATTGTTTTGAAGGTTTTCTTTTTTCCTCCTAAAGTTTGCTTCCAGTCTGATTTCCTGTGTTTATTGTCTCTTTTCCCCAAGGGAGATGCATTAGCAAAGCGTGGCTATGTGATGGCGATGTTGATTGTGAGGATCAGTCTGATGAGGATAATTGCGAGGGCTATTTGTGTGGACCACCAAAATACCCTTGTGCTAATGATACCTCCATCTGCCTACAGCCTGAGAAGCTCTGCAATGGGAGAAGAGATTGTCCTGATGGATCTGATGAAGGCGATCTTTGTGGTACTTCTTTTAGACACCTTTTTCTGATTGTCCACGATACTGTCTGTTGCAATAACTCCTGTTGAGAAAAAGGTTCTCATGCTGAAATTTTTAGCTCTGGAGCCTTTGTGAGGATTATTTTTTTAGTTAAAATCATACAGAGTTTATGCTTGAAACTTTAGTTTTCTTCAAATAAGGCAAAGAAGACAAGTCTTCGTTCATTTTCAAACTTCTTAAAACATTCCTGGAGGTAAACAATTTAAAGGGCATTGATGTGCAGGAAAGGACTTCAGCTCTTTTGCAGTTCTCTCCAACTACAAAAGCTTGAATTGATGCCATAGAAGGGTTTGGCTTGGAAAACACATTAAAGGCCGTCTCATTCCAACCTCCTGCTTAGTCAGGGATACTTCTGTTGGATCAGGTTACTCCAAGACCCTTTCAGCCTGGCCTTGGACACTTCCAGGGATCCAGGGGCAACCACAGGTTCTCTGGGCAACCTGTGCCAGGGCCTCAAAGTCAAGCACCCTCAAAGTAAAAAATTTCTTCCCAATGTCAAACCTAACAGTTCCTCTGTCAATTTGAAGCCACTCCTCCTTGTCCAAAGTCCCTCTCCATGTCTCTTGGAGCCCCTTTAGGCCCTGGAAAGCACTCTGTGGTCTCCTTGGAGCCTTCTCTTCTCCAGACTGAACGCTCACAGCGCTCAGCCTCTTTCCAGAGCAGAGCTGCTCCAGCCCTCAGGGCATATTCATGGCATTCCCTTTGGAGCACTTGCTCCAAAATGTCCCCATCCTCCTCATGCTGGGGGCCCAGAGCTGGGTTCAGTCCTTCAGGTGGGTTCTCACAAGAACAGAGAGGAACAATCTCCTTCCTTTGAGATGCAGCTTTATTTGCTGCAGCCTTGGACACATTTGGCTTTCTGGGCTGCAAGTTCATGTTTCCAGCTCATGTTGTCCTTCCTATCCACCAGCACCTCCACTTGCTCCTCCTCAGGGCTGCTCTCAATCCATTATTTTCCCAGCCTGTACTTGTGCTTGTGACTGCCCTGACTCAGGGCAGGTCCTGGTATTTGGCCTTGGTGAAATTCAAGCTGTTTGCCCAGACCCCACCTTTCAAGGCTGGCAAGGTCCCTCTGGATGGCATCTTTCCCCTGCAGAGTCACTCACACAGCTCTGTCTCATCAGAAACTTGCTGAGGCTGCCCTCAGTCCCACTGTCACTGATAAAAGTGTTAAACAGTGTCAGCCCCAACACCGACTCCTGGGAATCACCACTTGGACATGGAGCTGTGCTAAAATCTTAAAGGGTTGCTGTAAAGTTACCAGATCAATGGTTGCACATTAGATAATTTTACATATAAGTATAAAAATCTGTTTTAGAAGTAGAAAATTTTGTTTGCCCATCTTGGAGGCCTTTGTAGGTGTTTTAGTTGACTTTACTATGTACAACATAACTGACAGCTTTTGCAGCCCTTAATTATTGTTTTTCCCTGTTATTTCAGACGAATGTTCACTTAACAATGGTGGATGTAGCCATCAGTGTTCTGTGGTTCCTGGAGGAAGAATTGTGTGCTCCTGCCCTGCAGGATTCAATCTTACTGCAGACAACAAAACTTGTGAGATTATGGATTACTGCACCAAGCACCTGAAGTGTAGCCAAGTTTGTGAACAGCATAAAAATACTGTCAAGTGCTCATGTTATGAAGGCTGGAAGCTCAGTAAGGATGGAGAGAGTTGTATTAGTACTGGTAAGCTGAAATTTGGTGCATGCCCAATACTCGGGGTGTTAATATTTGTGATGACCATTTCCTGAGAGCCTCTTTCACTTGTGGGGTTTTTTTAATTATTTTTGTATTAGAAATCCAGGTTGGGATTGTCCAAATGTGGGGTTGATTGAAATCTAAGAACTCATTAAAACTGTCCCTATTCTTGATGTACAAAGGGGTATTGAAACATTAAGCTGTTGCTTACCTAAGAATGGTAATACCAGATGTTTCTAGGAATGTTAATACAGTATAAGTCTGAAATTGTTTGAAGTTTTATGCAGTTTTCCATGTACAGTTAATACACGTGGGCATTTTATGGCATGGGCATGCATGTATATACACAATTTTACATTCTATATGGGGATTTACTGTGTATTTTTAAGAACTGGATCAATCCTGGTATTGATCAGCATTGACTGAGGGTTCAGAAGGTTAATTTTGAATGTGCAATTATATGCTGCCTGTTAGCATTCAATATTTGAGCTGTTTTCCCCCCTAAGGCATTCTGGCACTTGTTTTTTGACAGCAGTAGGAGCCTGCTCAGCTCACTAATCAAGGTGAAAACCAACATGAGCCAAAACAGGAGAGGGGAATGTATTCCCCTCGTGGCTCACTATTAATAAGTACTGAAGCATCATTTGGAAACTACATTAGGGGTGTGTTTTTTGGGTGCAGTGCTGTGTGTAAAGCAGAAACATGCATGTGCAATAGCAACTCTTATCACACCTTTACCTCCCTGCTAGGGACTTGAAAATAGTATTGAGATTGCTGTCTAGATTTTCATCATTCAGTTGGTTTTGGTTTTTTTTATTCAGTATTCTTCGATTTTTTTTTTCTATATTATCTCTATTTTTTCATAGAGTTTTTGCAACTCTGAGCAGAAGTATCTTCCATATTGTCTTTTGCTTATTTGGGTATTTTGCTATTTAATAAATATAATTAGGATATTCTTTATTTAATCTTACTCTGCAGTTACTGTTAAAATTACTGTTAAAATTCTTGCTTTATGTCAGTGCTTTGGTCTGATTCTCAATTATTTGTGATCAATCTGATTTGCTATATTATGGACACTTCCAGTAACTGAAACAAGTACATTCTTACTGAGTTAGAGACAAGATTATTAAAAGAATTTAAGGCAGTTTTAGTAACTCATATGAGGAAATCTTGAAGCAAATTTAAACTAAATCAAGTAGAAATGACCAATATTTGGAAACTAAATGGGGGGGAAAAGTGAAATATACTCGTGCTATAAAATAAGGAAAGGGAGACAACAGTTTCTCAGGTTTCTTGAGCCCATGAGATATTTCTGCTTAATGTTTACTGGTGTTGGCGAGAATCTGAAGTTACAAATTGATTTCTCTAGATTTTTTTCCAAGAATGTAATAGTAAATATATGATCTGAGACCTGTGATGTCAGCTGATATAAAGAAAAATGATTCCTTTCTTTACGAACTGTAATGGTACTACCCTAATGCCATCAAAGCTGTGACAAAATTATTCCATATTAAATATGGCTTGTGCTTTTAGAGGCACAAATCATCTTGGCTCTTTTCAGTTTATTTCATTTAAAAGGCTTGGGAAGCTCTCTGGAGGACACATCCTCTGACACTTCACTTGTTGACTGTGTGAAGGGCATTTTAGGAAAGTGAGAAAAATTTTGGTTTCTTTTGTGAACCTGTGAGACTCAAAATGTCCCCATCATTTAAGTGTCTGGGCATGAGATCTTGAATGAACTTAGAATGAAGAAAAAACTTTTATATAATACTATTACAAATAAAGTTCAAAGTGACCTTATGAAGATAAGCTATCCCTCAAATGCCAAACTACTATTCCAATAATTTCAGTTGTTACAAAGTAATTCCTAGAACAGCCATAATGATTTAAGATGCCTTAAACCAGGAGTAGGTGTGTATTCTATTAGAACAGTAACTTATAATCTGTTTTCCAGAAGAAAAAATAAATTACTCAGAAGAAAATGAGAACATTGCCCTTTAGCCTTTTTTTTTTCTGTCTGAAATAGCATTTTCCTATGTATAAGGAACATTTCACAAGAGCACAGCAATAACATGCAAAGTTAGAATGCAAAACGTTTTCAGAATGTGGTGAAAAAAGCCATTTATTTATGAGCCCATTAGAACAGGAACATGAGCACTGAAAATGCAGGAATTATGTGATTTTAAATTTTTTCTGATTGCATTTCAGTAGCAAAAAGTGTGTTTGTCAGAGGAATCTAATGAATTGCCAGAGAAATATAATGAGTTACAGAAAAATAAGTATATAGAACTAAAATGCTTGCATTGAGCAGTTCTTCTCTTTCTGGTTTCTTTTCAAAGTCTTTTTCTGTCTCCTCTGTTGTATCTCGTTTCTACTCATGTTGTCTCCATTTCTGAGGGTTTTCAGTGTTGTCTTTTTTCTCCTCCAGAGTTTTTTCACTTTCCATGTCTCTTGTTTCCATCCCATTTGCTTGTTGCTGTTCAGTCATTGTTGCATTACTGCCTTCCCAAACATTAAATGTTTCCTTTAGATTTAAATTTGTATTGATTGAACCAAGAGTGTGTTACAGAGCTCCATTATCCAGATAGAAAGTCAATACAAATTATATGTTTTCATACTCGTGTTCCTGGTTTCTCTTGGAATACATTTCAAAATAAGTTGTGCTGATATATTGCATTTGCTCTTTTAAATTATAATAAGCATTCAGAAAAAAAAATATACTGTTCTTAAAAGATTGAAATTTCATGTTTGAATTCAACCTTTCACTATTTGGTATAATAAATGTTAGATGAGCTTGAAAACAGTTTAAAATTGACTGTAAGCTTTTTCTAAGCATTGAAAACTGTTACATCCCTTCATATATATCTATCTATATATATATTATATTTTTTTAAAAAAAGAGGATGAAGTGTCTGTATTTTTTGATCAGTGTTACCTGGTTTGAAACCCAGTTTTGTTATAATTTCCAGATACCTTTCAATACTAAAATGGAGAGAGGAATAGTGCAATCCTCTCTGAGCAGCACTAAACCTTTAATGAAGGTTTTTTCAGAATCTTTATGAAGTTATTGTTTTTCTTTGAGGTAATTTTCATAAGAGGACAGTGTAGATTGCTTGCTGTGATGCTGTTGTTACAATAAGCTGCAATCAAACACTAAAGTTCAGAAGTTTTCCCAAGAAAGAATTTTAAATTTAACCCGCTGAAAAATGTGAGGCATTATTCCTCATGGAGTCTTTTTTGATGGCATTGTTTAGGCAGATTTCTTATAGCAGAGTTGTTTTTTTTACAGCTTTTCATGTAGTTTATACTTTATTTGTATCATATATTTTATATCCTAACCTTTGTGGTAAAAAAAAAAAAAAAAGAGGAATTTATGAAATCACGAAGTACAGAAATGTCTGATTTTTCTCAACAAATGGATAACAGTTAATTTTTCTGAAAGTTTAAAAGAATGTAGTCAATAACCATTATATTGATTTGAGACTTTACAGAAATGCTTTTAATCAATTTGCAGGATAAAAAATATTTGCTCTCAATTTCTGGAAGACAAATCAGGAAAATAACATCAAATTTTGAGTTTATTGAGTGATGGAAGCATAATTTTTTTTTTTTTAACAAAAATTATTTGATTCAGCCTGAAAATTCCAATTCACTGTAATGTGACTGATTTTATGGAGCCATTGAATGATCAGGTTGGAAGGAAGATCAAAGCCTAGCTAATACTGCTGCTGTTTATCTGCCTTCCAAGACCTTCAGGACACCTTCAGCATTAAACTCCAAGTTTCCCAGGGGTGAAATGTTTTGTTGACTCAGTCTCCTGAAGCTTTTTGTTTTTCTGGTCTTTCTGAGTCTTCCTGGTCCAGTTTAAGCCTTTAATCCTTGCCCTACTTGTTATTTATACAGAAAACAGGATTTTTCCTGTTTTCAATTCATAAGCCTTTTATGTCTTAAGGGAATTTTATGTGCTCCCACTCATCTTCTTATTCCATTTTTTTTAGACTAAGCAGTTCCTGATTGTTCATTCTTCCCTGGCAGGCCATGATTTCTAGACCTCTTGGACACATGCTCATTTCCTCTTGTATTTCTGTGTTGATTCACTCTTCAAGAGCTGTGTTCACAGGAGGGTACAGTGTTACAGGCTGTTGTCAGCCAAACTCAGGGTTTTGGTGTGTTTATTTCAACTGTAAATCCTCTCAGGATCCCATTGAACTTGAATCCTTCTCTTCAAGATAATTTGCACTGTGGGTTATTTATCTTAAACTGTACTTCCTCTACTTTGAGAAAAACAATCCAACATAGCACACATTTATTAGGTTTCTTTTTCTCCCATTGTGCTGTTATTTACTGAGAAATACAAAAAAGCTGCTGGTCAGGATTATGACTTGTGTGCTTATGCATTTTTTGGAATTGCCAAAAATACCCATGTGTTAGCAGCCTCCTGCATAATAGCTGCCAATTGCTCAGATTTTGGGAAGTGCCATTAAAGTGTGTCTGAAGTTCAGATAACTGGTGCTTGTGAAACAGCTGCTAATGCCAGAGATCCTGTTCTGCA
The DNA here is from genome assembly GCA_013397295.1 of Polioptila caerulea. Lineage (NCBI taxonomy): Eukaryota > Metazoa > Chordata > Aves > Passeriformes > Certhiidae > Polioptila > Polioptila caerulea. The sequence goes on along the minus strand of VYXF01009249.1, from coordinate 201,010 downwards.
CTAAATTATTTAACCACTGCAGAGCTTTGAAACATTTGCTGTGCAAAAAGTCATTCATTGCTTTAACAAACAGAAGGGTCATTTGGAAAGTTCAAGCCAGATTGTGAACAAGTGCTTTGAGAGCAGGAACAGAGCTCTGCTGAGGTGCTTGATTAGCCTAAAACACCACAGATAATTTAATCTGTGTGTGCAGTGGGGATCAGGAGAAGAGGAGCTGCAGGAGGGAGTGAACAGTGAAGTGCTCAAGTGAATGAGCAAAAGAGAAACTGGGTATGGTCAGAGACTCTCAGGAGAAGGAGTATTGCCTTTGCCATCAACTGCCAATAATCTTTGACATAAATAAGTGTAATTGCATGGCAAGCAAACCTCCCAGTAGAATCTGTGTTTCACTCCACGAGAAGGAACTCTTGGGGGGGATCAACAACTTCCCCACAGAAAAGAATTGCTGTGAAAAAATATCTTTGTCAAAGTGGATCTACTGAGTGTATTCAGGAGTTTATAGAAACCAATTTTTTGTCTTACTTGTTTGTTTGATTAACATAGCTACTTGCTTAAAAAATCTTTCCTAATTTATGTAAAACTAATTTAAAAAATCAATTTCATAGTAGGGTTGACTAATGCTGATCATATTCACAGATCTTTTTATGCACTTTGATATCAACTCACTGGCACAAATAGTGTAGCATTAATTCATTAACAATGGAAGGAGAGAGTCATTGGTAGCTGGATTTGTGATTAAATATATCAGTAAACACATCAAATGTTCATTTTCTTGCCTGTTTGGCATGAGAAGGTTTTTTTTTTCTGCAGTTCAGTTGAGAGCACAAGGTACACTGTATATCCAAAAGGTACTTTATGTATTTGTAAATTATTTCAGCTGATTGGCCTTTGAAACAATGTATATTTTACTGGTTTAATTTTTCTGAACCTTTTGAGAAGCTGATTTCCATTTTGATAATGTGATATTTTAAAGCTCTAATTATGGGTTTATAATGCTAGAACTACAAAATGCAGTTCAACAGTTGAGTCTGATATTCCCAAATTTAATGTCTAATATCTCTAGTTGGGATCAAAGATAATGCTAGAAGGGAGAATTAAGAAGTCTGTTGGACTGAAAAAGTAATTGAAAGACTCCTTATCAAAAGATGAATTGTTTTAATCATCTCTTTCTCCTGATAAAATATTCTGTTGTTCACCTTCCACTTGTCATTTATATCAATTTGTAACAATATCTTTTTTTATTATTCCTTTGAAATGTTTAATCTTCATCTTCCAGATCCATTTGAAGCTTTCATAATTTTTTCTATTCGACATGAGATCAGAAAAATTGATCTTCACAAGCGTGACTACAGCCTCTTAGTTCCTGGTCTAAGAAATACCATAGCCCTGGATTTTCATTTCAGCCAGAGTTTGCTGTACTGGACAGATGTGGTGGAGGACAAAATTTACAGAGGCAAGCTCTCTGATACTGGAGGTATGGGTTGAATCTTTATTTCCTTAACAGTAAGAACACCTGCAGTTCCAGGGTGTTAGGCCTGGTCAGTCATAACTGAGCTGCCATTCACAGAAACAGAATTTATGATGGCATTCTGCCTTTGAAGAGGGGTACATCAAGGCTGTACTTCATTTCCAGGCAGAAAAAGACTTTTATTATCAAAGTTTCCTTTTGCAGTGTGCTCTAGAGGGAAGAAAATGGCAAATGTAAAGAGCTGGTGTTTCTTCCTGGTCCAATGAGTGCAATATTGATTTATTTCAGGGGTTTTTTTTGCAGTTTATCTTCGCCTTATTAAAAAAGTATAAGAATTTATCGGATGTCTGATAAATTATCTCCTCTCACTCGGTGAAAGATTCTGCTTCATAATTTTATAGCATCCAGAAAGACTTTTTCTTTGCTCTGGTGACATAATGATGGCCTATAACTCAACATAATCTCATAATATATACAAAAGAGCTTCTACAAAATGTTCTTTGTTGAAGTGAATGTTCCAGTGCTTTCATCTAAAAGGCAAACCCCAAATAATCCAGAATTCACTCCAAGAACATCTGATAAACTTGCATGCCCATGTTCACTCTACCAATCTCTACATGAGAGAGATTTCTACATTTCTCTACATTTCTTTTTTTTTGGTTTTTTTGGCTTTTTTTTCTTTCTTCTTTAAGGTGTTGGTGCCATTGAGGTTGTGGTGCAACATGGCCTGGCCACTCCTGAAGGTCTGACTGTAGATTGGATAGCAGGAAACATTTACTGGATAGACAGCAACTTGGACCAAATTGAAGTAGCAAAACTCGATGGCACTTTGAGAACAACGTTAATAGCTGGAGCCATGGAGCATCCGAGGGCCATTGCTATTTTTCCCAGATATGGGTAATTATAAACAATAGAAACATAATTTTTTTCTTGTTGCAAAGCGTTTTAAAGATTAAATGTGATATTTGTTTCATTTCCTTTTTTTGGTGTGAGTTATAGTTTCTAACTTACCTTTGATATTCTTGAAAATATATTTTGAATCATGAAGGATCCATTATTAGTGTGGTATTTTCTAAGTGTAAAGGATTAAAAATCGTAAATCAGGAGATACAGGGATCTTTTGGTTGGCAAATTACTTTGCCATGTTGTATCTTTTTTTTTTCAGTGTGGGTGATAACGAGAAGGTTTGATTTAATGTTTCTTTGTGATTAATGGAGAAATTTAGGCAATTCTTCTCACTTAGAGAACATTTTTTCAGGTTTTGGGGGGGATTTTTTGTGAGTTTTTGTTTGCTTGTTTGTTTGGGCGGTTTCTCTGTGCCTTTTTTTTTTTTTTTAATTGGTTGGTTAGGGTTTTTTTGGGTGTTTTTTGGGTTTGTTTTTTTTTTGTGGGACTATAAAAATACAGCTTAGATATTGCTGGAAGCCTAACGGCTGAGTGAGGTAAATGCCACCTTTTCTGTTTGGTTTTCATCTCTAAAGTGGAGATGGTGCTTGCCAGCTCCTGTCAGTATTTTTCCTACCCATTCATTCATTAGTGATATGCTATAAACCAGGATATTATGTATATTCAATAGCTCCATCTTCTTCCCAAAATTATTGCTTTTTCAGAGAGGGGGAAAAAACCTAAACAAACAAACAAAAAAATCAGAAAAACTCAAGAAAAGCAACAAGCCACCACCCCAAATTAAATGTGGCCAAAAATAACACAACTGACCTATTTCCAAAGTCATGATATTTAATTTTGTTTAGGAATTTGCTCTGGTCTGTCATGAATCTTCACTGAATATTTCTCTCAGAAGCAAAGCTGTGAACATAAATATTAACACTGATAAAGGTCCCAAATTCTTGGACCTAAATTGTGAATTAGGATGTGTGTGCTTTAATGCTTAAGGCTTTTGCCCTCTCAACTGAGATGTTCGAGAGCTTATTTACAGAGTGATCGCTTATCTATAAAGATCTTTAAAAAGAGGCATCCTGTTGGCAGAAAAATTGGCAGAGAAGTTGTTCAAATTAAATGGCTGGGAGGAAAAAAAAATCAAATCACTACTCCTCTTGAAACTGAAGGCTTAATCTGCCTTTTGAAGAGCTAGAAGCAATTGATGCTACATTACGTTAGAAGTCAGGAAAGAAAAAATCTTTAAACATAGACAGCAATAGCTCCTCAATCCTTTCCCAAATGAGTGTGGATAAACACTGGTGATTCAAGGAAAAGGTTGTGTTAGGAGTGCACAAATCCTGTGTCCCAGGGGAGCCCAGAGCAGGGCTGGGCAGGTGTTCTCAATCCACACACGTGCACATGTGTGTAAAATAAACATTTGTGGGTGACGCATCCCTGTTTGTGCCTGTTTGTGCACAAACGGCAGCTCAGCACTGGGACAAGCTAACAGCACTCGTGGGCTCATCCTGTGAACCTCCCTGGCTGCTAAGGCTGAAGGTCTTTTAGTGGGAAATACGAAAACTTGGCAGAAGTTTTGCTGCAGTCTGACCCTTTGCAATTAAGTCTTTACAACTAACCACAAGTTTTCCTATCAAAAGCATAATTTTCCTTTAACAAGTCTGTGTGTTGTTGAAAATTGAGTTATCTAAGAACAGTTAGAGTTTATTTCTGTCTTCTTGATGATGCTGCTTCTGTTATTTAAAAAGACACTCCTTTTGTTATAACAATGAAAGTTCTCCTTTTTAGATAAACATTGGAAATGGTACAAAACTGAGAGAGAAGACAATAAAACCCGTCTTTGAAGTTTTCTTAGCAAGTGTAATCTGTATAAAATTCATTAGTGATATGCCAAAATCCAGGGGTCTTCGTTAGAACACTCTTAAGAGTAGCTGAAAATCTCTTGTTTAGCCTGTTCCTTGATCCCTGCTACTTCAAATCACCTTTCTTCCCATTCTTCCCTCCCCATCCTTCTTATCCGTGAGTTGCTTTCAAAGGCTCTCATTATAATTTCTTGTAATGAGCTGAGTTTCTAATTATAGAAGGAAGACAAGGCAAGCTGCCACTGTATAAATGGACATGGAAAAGGCAGTGCTATTAAACCCCTAGGTTTTTGTTTAAAAGTTCATTATTTTCCTGATGGCTCTAACACTAATAATGAAATATTACCTTCATGTTGCCCAAAGGAATTTATATAGAGACTCAAATTGTTCTGTGTTTAATCCTTTCATTTAAAGTATGCAAATGGTTGAACCTTTTTCCCAACTGTTGCCTCATAAACCATTTCAGATTTTTCTTCATGCTTTAATATTTTCCTCTATCCTCCTTTCTTTTCCTTTTCCTCTCACCAGAATTCTGTTTTGGACAGACTGGGATGCAAATTTCCCTCGCATTGAATCCGCTTCCATGAGCGGAGCAGAGAGGAAAATCATCTACAAGGATATGGACACTGGAGCCTGGCCCAACGGCCTCACTGTGGATCACTTTGAAAAAAGAATAGTGTGGACAGATGCCAGGTAAAGTGGTCACAGCATCCTTATTGGCACTGGGAAACCCTCCTTCCTCCCTGCAGAAACGTGATCTGCAGTGTGAGAGGAATGCAGTCATGGGCACAAAGAGCCCTGGGCAGGCACGTTACAATCTGCACATTTATTTCATTGCCCTGCCAGCTGTGGGTGCACCCACAATCCTGGCTCCCTGTGCCTTTCCATGGGTCCTTCCTGGCACTCACCCATGCAAGTCTCAAGTTAGATCATTATTTTTTAAGTTCCTTTGAAAGAAATCTGAATTTTCTGTTGTATTTCTCACAGCACTGAGATAAATTAAAGCGTTTACAAACAAGTATTTCATAGGTTTAGTTAAAGTAATAATAGAAACTTAATCATATATAAAGTTAATGATTGCACTACAAAAATTCCTTGTTCTTACCACTATTGCAAAGTAAGATTTTCACAAATTTAGCCCAATGTCATTAATGATTGTGTGATTTTTATTTTATTTTTATATAATCTCAAATTTGGGGTTGTCTTGTAGATCGGATGCCATTTATTCTGCACTGTATGATGGAACCAGCATGATAGAGATTATACGGGGTCACGAGTATCTTTCTCACCCTTTTGCTGTTTCCTTGTATGGGAGTGAAGTTTATTGGACAGATTGGAGGACCAATACCCTCGCCAAAGCCAATAAATGGACTGGCCAAAATGTCAGTGTAATACAAAAAACAAGTGCTCAGCCATTTGATCTCCAGATCTATCATCCAAGCCGTCAGCCACAAGGTGAAGATTTATAGGATAATTATTACTGAGGGGGGAAATAAGTATTCTTTTTATATATAAATATCTGGATTATTTGTAGAATAATTAATTATTCCTCTTCTAAGGGGGAAATCCATATTCTTTTTATATATAAATATCTGTATATTGTTTTGCCTTGAGCTGTTGTATTAAGCACTAGATAAAGTCTGGTGCACATAACCCATGTGGAAGAAGTTTTTATGGGAGTGCACATATATAGATAGATATAGATATATGTATGGCTTAGGATGCACCATGCAAAATAAGAATGCTGAAAAAAAAACCCAGTATGAATTTTTATTGTGAGATATAACAGAAGACAGTGATTATTTTGTACATAAATATTGGAAAGTCAAAAATACCACTGGACGATAACCACCAATTACAGAATCTTCCATGTTCTCTGGAAAAATTTCCATTTTCCTGGCAAGAAATGGATGCTAATGCAATACTATTTTAGATTTTCTTTCATGAGTACTTGTTGTTCTTTTTTCTTTTTTTTTAATATTGAGAAGTGATATTTTGTTTTTCTTCTCATCCAGGGCTTGTAGTGCTCAGTAAGGCACTTAGACTTTTATGTTAGTAGGTTTTGAGCAATCTTGATTTGAAAACTTCAAATCCTGGCAATTTTGGATGGCTGTGTAAATATATTGGAACTTAGTTCTGCATTAGTTATAGAGAGAAAACTACAGCTAAAGCTCTTATGTAAATGAATACCAGCAAGCAAAATTCTTCCTGCACCCTGATAGAAGATTTGAAGCTTGCTCTCTATTAGCACACGGAAAAAAGGAAAAGCAATGAATACCACTCACTGTTGGTTAGTGTGTCCAGGCGTGGTGACAGCTGTCACCTCTCAATATGTGACAGAAATTGTCAGGATACGTTTTCCTGATGGTTTTATTTTAAAACAATAATGGATGTATATTGAAGATGAATGTTACTGTTTCCCAGTGGGTGTCAAGTCTCTTGGACTTCATCACTTTCTGAATTAAGCCAATTGTTTCCCCTGTTCTTCAAAACTTATATTTTGGGGCAGGAGACTATTCTTAAAGCCTTTCTGATAAGGTACGATGTGTGCTCAGGCATTTAAAATAGGGGTGGAGTAAATATGCATCTCTGCATACTCAATTCAAATGAGTTTTTTCTTGAGGTTTTTTTTGTTTTGTTTTGTTTCAGGTTTTTAATGCTTTTGTTTGGGGGTTTTTGGTAACTTTCTTTTAATTGGTCTGCTCATGAACTTTGAGATTTGAGGAACTGTGTCCCATATTTGATGTTTCTAGAGCAGCAGTAGAGTTGCTGTTTGCCTCTTCTTGCTGTCAGAAAAAGAGCAGCTCCTTTCTCTTTGGACTGGGGCCAGACAGCATCTTCAGAGGGATTTTGTAGCCTAGGGAGACACCAGGCAGAATTCCACAGATATCTCGGCCTCCAGGCAAATAAAAGCTGTAGAAGAGTCCTCAGTTTTTTGCCAAAATGAAGAAGTTCAAGGACCAAGTTGTGTAATTGCAGTTTTTGTTTTATGCTGTAGAAGGCATTGGATTCTGACTTATGATTGGCCTCTGGGATTGCTCTGTATTGTCTTCCAGCAGAAGCAATTTCTCCAAATCTGCAGCACCTTTTTGTTTGAGCAGCAGAAATGGTGATACTGCCAGATTATTTGTTAATTTTTCCTTTGAATTTGTAGCTATTTTGCAATAAATGAACAAGGCAGCGTGCAGGTTAGAATCCTAAAATAAAATTAACAAATTAGTAGATTTACACTGCAGATTTTCAGTATGACTAGAGCACTGCAGGATGAAAATTTTGTATTTTCATCTCCATCTGGGTCACCTATGTGGGTGAAAGCTCATTAGCTTTTAATATATATCAAGGAAGTTCTTTTGATTGAAAGGAAGTAGAGCAGAGCTAAATAAACTCTCGTTGCCTAAAGCCACATTATTTGAGTCAATCTAGGACAGATGCTAATTTAAGGTAGCGAAATTAAAGTGAGATATTTGTATGGATGATAAGTTCAGCTGTCAGAAAACCACAGGGGATTGTGCAAGGCTTCTTCCCTAATGCAGAATATTCTCAGGAATGTGAGCTTGAGGCCCACTCATCTTCCCAGAATCAACACTGTGTGTCAGGAGTGCTGTTAAGATGGCAAACACAGGGTTCTAGGAAGATTTTGAGTTGTTTTCAACTGCAATTGCATTTTAAAAATCCACTTGCTGCAAAGAACAAAGTCTATTTTAGTCACGAGAAGTTGTAGCAGGGCACTACTGAGGATAGTGATGAGGGAGGTAAATACAGAGCACTGGAAGGATCACAGCTTGAAAACACAAAGCTCTGAATTTCTCACGCTTCCTTTTTTTCTTTTTTTTGTTTGCATTTCTCCAGGGTATTAATTTGAATCAAAATTAAAAACCAAGCATGGCTATGACATTATCTTTCTTTCTGCAGATTAATTTTTTATTTAGAAATCAGGACAAGCATCAGTACAATAATAAATACAGTATATTGATACCACTGGGCTCTTTTGTAATTAAAAAATGAAGAACCTTTAATTTCATAGCACTGTTTTGTTACAATATTCTATTGAGGCCCAGATTGCCAGCTGTTGAAAATAATAAACTCCTACCAAAATGTAGCTTAAGTTGAGGAACAATAAAGAATTTTCTTACTTTGAGGCCTTATCTCAACCTTGTATATGTTCTTTTTACTTCAAAACTAGCAGAAAGTTTGAGATATATATATTATATATAATGCAAAATATATATACTGATCTATATATTATTTTACTTATATTTATATTTTATACTTTTATTATATATATTAACATATGTTTTTTTGAGCTTTATCAAGAAGTGCTTTGTTCTAAGAGTATTCCTGTTTATTTAGTTTGGTGGTGAATATGTAAATTTTTATACTGACTAATTTTTGAAATGAATTATTAAAAACTGAAACAGATTATAGGAAATAAATATTTACTTTAGAACTTACACATCTGATCAATCCTAACCTGCAAATTTCAAAGATCAGTGCTAAAATAATCAGATATAATCAGGCAGTATAGAGCTATAACTTGGCTGAGTACTTTGGCCTTAGGAAAAGCAATTCCTTTGGAAGTATTGACAGTGAGCAGAGCATTAGGTCTGTTACTGGTTTTTAAATATGAGTTGCAATCGTTTGTCAGAAATTTGGAAGTACCTTTTGGTGTGACTGTGGTGCAGATATTTGAAGGTTTAGGCAGAATTCAAATGTTTTGTGCACACTTAAAGTGTGAGGTCAAACTTTGTCTCACTAAAATCTGATGCCACGAAGGGACAGGCTCAATGAGAAGTTAATGCAGGGGATAGGTTTGCCCTAGGAAATGCATATTGAGAGGTGGTCAGAGTAAGTGCTCATTTGTCAGCTGCTGATGGGATGTCTGAGGGGGCTGTTTTTAAGAGTTACTGGGCAAGAAAAACGAGCATTTTGTTTAAATGAAGTTTTCAAGAGCAGTCAAGAAGCAACGTGACAACAGAGATGTGTATACCTGTGCACAGCACTGAGAGAAACAGACTGACAAGCAATCAGCACTGAAAATCAATCAAGTAATGAAAAGGGCTGTCCAGTCTGGGAAAATGCTGGTTCTGTGGCTTGCTGTGATCAAATGGAAAATAGATTGGTGGAAATGATTAGGAAAGGAATAAAGCCCAGGTAGTGAACTGTGTTGCTGTATAAATCCATGGCACTCCCACAGCTGGAATGCTGTGTACAGATCATATACAGCACTTCAAGAAAGCCTGACAGGCTGACAAAGACTATGGGACAGGTTTTGGTCTTGGGACAGGTTGGCTGATGCTGCTGGAAATACCATTTATAGACAGGCTTTGGTATGGTGGCAGTCTGGGAACTCATAAATGGCATGGAAAAGATGAGTAACAAATGCTCATGAGGCTATTCACAGTAGAAATAGAAGTGTTAGAATGAGCACAAGAAAATAAAAAAAGCCAAATTTTCAAGAGTCAGAGCAATAACAATGTGCCCTCAGGAGAATTAGTTTTTATTAGGAAATAAAGAGCAGGCTTAGCTGTTATTCAGTGCAAGCAGTATGAATATGAGAGGGATATAAAAATATGTGCTGCTAGAAGTAATGATCATGCTACTTTGCTCCTAGAGTTGTGCATTCATGTGGAAACAAACACATCTGCTTTAGAACACTTCCTTTTCCACCAGTTTTGTGTTCTGTGCAATATGGAGGGAGTTGTGATGAGAACAGTGTGTGACTTGCACTGACTCCTCTTGGTGGATTCTTGGAGCACACTTGAACCACAACACTCTCTTTAAAATAATCATTAACCAGCATGTCTTTTATTTTTTTTTCATCTGTCCTTTTTAAATTCCATATATTCTGTTCCATAAAGCACTGCTTGCATGGAAAGACAGCACAGATTAATTATTCCTAGGCTCAAAATAAATTCTTGTCATAGACAATTGTTTGCATACAGAGAGGTTGAAATTCCACAGGAATTGCTGCTCTGCATTGGCAAATAAATGAAAGGAAATGCTGTTCTACAAAACACTGGACTAAATTTATGTAGTCTCGCAGCACCTGTGGAAAAAATGCCAAAAAATTGCAGGAGGTTGAATCTCTAGGGATGTTGTAAGGGATATGCTGATATCCCTTACAACATAAATGGTTCTGTGATCTCTTTCATAATATTTTCAACTCTAAGTTGTGTTTTGTTTCTGAGGTATAATTCATAGGGATAGATATTTCTATTTCCTAATAGTGAATTAATAACAGAAAGGCTCCCTGAGCCTTGTTAATGTCAGTGTCTTTTCTTCAACTTCACATTTCCTTGTCTTCCACACGAAATTGTGAACTCATTACAAAAGGTCACCCCAGATTTTCTCAGTGTTCCTATTGACACAAAAAAAGTGATGTTAAATAAACATTCCTCTATTTTAGTTTCTGGGGAAGGCTGAGTGGCCTCCAGTGCTGCCAGTGCTTAAAAGAGGTAAATGGGAAGATTTTATAGAAAATAGTAAAAGCCTGTGATTTTTTTTTTAATTATTTTTAGTAGAATGATGGCTACAATAATAATTTACCTGTTTTTTCAAGATTCTGAAAGCTTCTTTCTCCCCACAGTACAGGTTAGACAGAAGTAAGAAGTTAAAGGATTCAGGAACTGCTGGATAAATTAAAGGAAGCGTGCACTGGTGGAAAAAAGAATGAAGTCAATGAAGCAAACTTTGTCTTCAAATTTTAGTGCTTGAGTTTGAGCTAAATGTGTTTTTTAAGGAAATTCATGCATTAAAGTGCTGTGGTTATCTAATTACTTGAACTTCAGCCTAGCACAACGTTAAAGGAATATGTTCTACGCTAATTGGTTTTGTTAATTATAAGTTTGTCTTTGAGTCAGTCAATCCCACTTCCCTTTTCATTAATGTTAATTTCCAGTGGTTTTTTTATTTTTTTCCACAAAAGGAAGAGTTAACATCACTTTCTGTTTATGCTTGAAATGTCTCTTCAGCATTGCTCTGGAGCTTTCGGGTTTATAACAAGGAATGAGGATGATAAGAACGATTTCCGGGTTTTTTAAGACTGAGGGGTCAGCTTTCTTCCTGCTCTTTAAAGCACTTCTAGCACATCTTATTCCATCAGCGAGCTGTAGGAAGTGACTTGTGAAAACCTACACTTAGGAGAGGTTTTCTTTGAGAAAAGTAGAAATACTTTAGTGTGGTTTTGTTGGGGTTTTTTTACCTTTCAAATTCTTTTTGTGTGTTAGATTTCCAACTAATATTCTAGTAGGGAAATCAAATCGAGAGGAAACATTGAATTTACCATAGTTCATCTCCTAATCTAAACTTTGACTGTTGCTTTCACACAATTAAATCTGTTTTTCAGGTCCTGATCATATTGACATTTTTTTTAATCACATGTATTATGATTAGGAGTGTAGGATGTAAATCTTATGAAAAGGCTGCAAAATTGCTATCTCTCTGGGAAAATTATATCTAGTTGCTTCCTAAAGTTATAATTATAAACTGTGGCTGTATTAACAAAACTAAAATTAAATATATATATATATATTCTTGGACTGGAGTTGACTATTGGCCTATAAAAAATGATTAGACACAAGCTCAGCTAATCACTCAGACTAGGTTTGTCTTCAGACAAAATTTTTACCTTCTCACAGCTGTTTGATCAACTTTAACAAGTTTTTTTTACGTTTGCTGTGTTTCAATTATTCTGTTTTAGCTCCCAACCCGTGTGCTGCTAACGAGGGCAAGGGTCCCTGCTCTCACATGTGCCTGATCAATCACAACAGAAGTGCTGCCTGTGCCTGCCCACACCTGATGAAACTGTCTTCAGACAAAAAAACATGTTATGGTAAGCTTTCCTCCCACAGCCTGACAATTGCATTGATTTTAGAATCAATGGACAAATTAATGTTAAAAATAAAATCTCTGCAGCGCTTTTTAATGGTGTATTTTAAAGGAGAATCTGCTTTTTGAGAATCGATGACTTATTCTAATAGTTGAGGTCTGTGGTGCTTTGATATTTGCTGCCACAGCTGTTTCTTTGTGCTGCTGGTGTGTGTGATGTGTTCATAAAATTTATCTCTGCAAAGCAGAAAGCTTTATACTGAAATGTGCATCATCCCAGTGTTCTGAGTCAGGTAAGCTGAATAACAAAAAGATGCTTAATAGCATAAATCTCTACCTGCTCTAGAGTTGTCTTAGTTTCATTTCAAGGATTAAAAAACAAAGAGTAAATATTAGAAGTGCATCCTTGCAGGGGAATTTAATAAAGAACTGCAATACACACTTTTAAGCTCTAAAAGCCCTTGAAATGTCAATAATTGTGTGTATTATCTATAAAACCTTGTACTAAATTACCCTTTTTACTGTTGATTAATAACATTCAAGAAATAGAAAAGAAAATAATATTTTGGCATGTCAGGGATATTGCAGGGAAAAAAGTTACTTTAACTGTTCATTTGCAGGCACTTGCTCCAATCATTTAGAGTTTTGAGATGAAAAATACAGTTCTGCTTTGCCTTTAATTATCATTCTTTTTCACTGGTGGAGGTGTAAATCAGAACAACCAGTTTACCCTTTTTGTTCAGCACTTTGTTTTCCACTGCTCACACACACATTTGCTGTTTGCAGAACTTCTCTTTTACAGTGAATCTGATATCCTGAGATACCAAATGTTAATATCTGTCATGATGTGCAGCTGAAATAGGATTTGAGTGGAATAAAGAGGGTAAAATGTTTAAAATAACATTATCAACATTTTTTTCTTTCTCACTCGTAAGACCATATTGATTTAGATGTGTGGTAATGTCCAATATACAGAATTATATTTTTTTCTGTGATTTTCATGTAACATTATTTCTCAAGTGTGACTTGGCTGCAGGTTTTCTGGAGATGTTTAATCGCTCACAGAAATGTCATTTACACATTTGTAAAGTGATCTCAAATGAATGACTTTGATTTCTGTTAGAGACGTTGTGAGGAGGATGAGGAATGATGCTTTCCCTCTTTCTAACAGAAAGAAAGAAGTTTCTTCTTTATGCAAGGCGTTCAGAAATAAGAGGGGTGGACATAGAAAACCCATATTTCAACTTCATCACCGCCTTCACCGTTCCTGACATTGATGATGTGACTGTCATCGATTTTGATGCTGTTGAGGAACGTTTATACTGGACTGATGTGAAAACACAGACCATCAAACGTGCCTTTATCAACGGGACAGGCTTAGAAACCATTATTTCAAAAGGTAAACAGCACAGCATTGAAGTCAAAATAATTCCTTCTAGGTAAATGTGTGTTATGAGCATGCTAAAGTGGGAGCCTGTGAGTTCTTGGTATGTGTACCTTGCCCTGGTATTGGATAATTGATCTAAACAATAAGCAAGCAGAATTTTCTTCAGGATTCTAGTTCACGTTATTGATTCATAATTCAATTTCATGTAAACAAATTGGGATGTAATTTTGCATTGATTTTGTATAAGATTGAAATGTGTAGTGGAAAACTGAAACGAATGCCTTGAAGGTAGAAAGAATAAAGATAAAAAGCAGGAAAAGCACAGTATCCTGACATAGATTTACATTGAAGAATTTCCTGTGTCCTTTGGCCACCTGTGTTGACTTAGCAATTAAATTGCCTCTGTCAGGGTTATTTTCTATTTCTCCAGTCCATGTGATGGTTCAGCTTTGACATCATTGGTGAAACCACAGCATGGCAGCCTGGTAATTTTGGTGATACTGGTGTAATGTGGTTTTATTTTTTTTTCTGTACTGAATGTGTAAATAAGTACAGAAGCTTAATGAATATAAATTCTATATCTGATTTCTTCAGCTCTATTTCAGTAGCCCTGGTACTGAAGGGAAAACCATTTTTTGTCCTTGGTAGCATTTAGTTTTTGTCTCCAACCACTGTTCCTCTCCTGGCAGCACTTTTTGTTTTTCCTTGTAAGGTAGCTACCTGCTTGAAAATAGGAAAAGCTGACTATATGAAAGTAAATTTGGGTAACTCTGGTTCCCCAACAATTAAATGAATGTTTGGTGGGGAAGAAGAGAAAAGAAATAGCTCAGTTGTGTAAGATCAGACTTTTTCTGTTGTGGAGAACAAATAAACCATATTGTTCATTGTCTGGGGACTTTAGAAAATAATGAGTTCAAGCTCTGCCCCTTGTGAAACTTTAGAAGAAATTACTTCTGTGTTAGCACATTTTGGGAAATGCTTGGACGAATATGACAATTTCCCCATTTTGTAGACTGAATTAATTTATTTTGTGTGGCTACTTTTTCTTTTCACCTGCTATTTCAGAGGCAACTTTATTAACAGCCAGATATGTTTTTGAGTCCAAATAATGAGAACAAGGCTTAGAATGCCTCCTAGAGATCTTTCTATCAGGCAGTCAGGTGCCCAGCAGAGGGACTTGTTGCTTGCATTTTTTCAAAAAGTAGTAAAATAAAAATGTTGTTTATTATAGAAAAATCACAGCTTGTCAAGGAACCTGATGAAACTGAAAGAAATATATTATTCTTTCATTTTCCTTTTATTATGATGGCTTTTATGGTAGAGATTTATATGGAATTCTTTTTTTTCCATTTATTTTTGTTTGTTTGTTCCAGGTGTAACTTTTATATAATAATAAGTTTGAGAAAATTACAATGTTCTGGAACATCTAAACATTGTAAAGACTATATATTAAATGTAAACTATCACATTTGCTTGCAGTTATATTTTTATACTTCTAAGAACATAAGAGGCTTTGTAAGCACGTCTTGGTGGGATTCTTGTTGGGTGAAGTCTTATGCCATTGTCACAAAGATGCCAGGTTATACTTTAATCTTTTTGAGAGTATGAAATGCCTATTTTCTAGTTCCTTCAAGAAAAAAAAACAAAAAAAAAAACCAAAAAACACACAACTCAGAAGGGCAGGGGAGCAATTTAAAATAGGTCAAGGACTGTGTGTTTGGTGTCCTTTGTTGCATTCTGTGAGGTTGGCAAACTTCCTAATGCCCAGTCACTGCTCAGCCTTATGGACATGCACACCAGTCCTCAGCCACAGCCACGTCAGTTTTTCAAGGGCAATAATCCTGTCAGTGGAAATTACCATGGTAAGCTGACAGAAGATGTGTCTGAACAATGAATTTAATGAATCATTGAATCACCCTTGGCCTGTTTCCTTCTCCACAAAGATGCCAGCCACTATTAACTCAGGGCAGAGGGGTGTGTCGGTGCCAAGAGATGGAGCAGTGACTTTACACCCAGTATTTCAGGCAGATTTTAACACAGATTGACATTTCTTTAAGTGCCTTGCTAAGGAAGACCATCAGGTTACCAAATCAGTCAGATCATATTCCTGTTTTGCTGCCTCAGGTAACAGTGGTGCTCTAGGTTAACCCTCAGCCCCCCACAGCTGCTCATTCATTCTCCACAGTGGGATGGAGAGGAGAATCAGAAGGGTAAAAGTGAGAAAAAGTTGTGAGTTTTGGTAAAAACAACTTAATAGGAAAAGTAAAAGCTGTGAACACCAGGAAAGCAAAATAAAGGGTTCATTCAGTGCTTCCCATTGGCTGGCAGGAGTTTTGCCATATCCAAAGAGGCAGGAGAGTAACTTGGAATCTTCAAAGTCTTCAAAAATAAAACCAGTAAACTTCTCCAGTGACACAAGTACTAATGAGCTACAGCCCTGTGCTATAGACCAGTGGATTTCATTCAGATCCTCTGTATTGAGCCTTCATGAAGCTGAAGAAGGAAGGAGGCTTTTAAATTTCAGCATAGCATTGTTTTAGCCACTGAGCAGTTAATGCTTTCTCAAGTAGAAAAATACAATACAGAAGTTCAGCATCTCTGATTTATTTTTTGGGACAATAAGTTTCCTGCTGTGAATATTCAGAGTGATTTTCATGTTCTTATTGTTAGTGTATCAGGCCCAGGAAGACAAATAAAGATTGTTAATTCTTGGCAAGGAGTTAATAAATCCATCTGAATAGAATATTGCACAGTATTGTTAACAAACTGTAGAATATTTTTTTTCCCTAACACTGACAATAATCCAGAAAGAAAATCAAACTAACTGCTTTCCCTTTTTGCAGATATTCAGAGTATCAGAGGTCTTGCAGTGGATTGGATATCACGCAATTTATATTGGATTAGCTCAGAATTTGATGAAACACAAATTAATGTGGCACATTTGGATGGTTCCTTGAAAACCTCAATCATCCATGGAATCGATAAACCCCAGTGTCTTGCAGTTCACCCAGTAAAAGGGTAAGGAGTCCATGGCTGTGATAAATAAACTTCACTAAAGCTCATCAGAAGGTTCTTCACTCACATTTTAAATTTGTCCATTTTGTTTTCTTTTAAACCTAAAGTGCAAACGTGAATTTGAAAGCTTTTGCTGAAAATCTTTAAACTGATTACTTCTTCCCTTAGAAAGCTGCTGTTTCCATCATGTAACAATTCCTTGTGCATTTTTTCTCCTAAACTGATGGATGTTTTCACAACTGACTCATTAGACACCCTGTGTACACAAAGCAATATTGTAAATATGTTCATTTTCTTCAGTAAGCTGTACTGGACGGATGGCAACACAATCAACATGGCCAACATGGATGGCAGCAACAGCAAAATACTCTTTCAGAATCAAAAAGATCCTGTTGGTAAACACCTTTTTTTCCTGTTTCTTTTTTAACTGCTAGTGATTCCTTGTGGGTATTGTCTTGAGGTGATATTTAAGTGTGCAATGTTGTTTTTCATGTATAGTGATAAGGACAGGCATAAAGATGTGAACAACACTCGTGTTACTGTTGTGTTTCACAATTTAAGGTATTTTTGGCCCATTCTAACTGAAATCTACTGTAGATTTAGTGGAGTATTATAGAATTCTATGATTACAGTAGACTGAAGGAGAACCCATCTGTATTTCTCAATTTTCAAAAATGTGGGGGCCAGCCAGGGTTTTATAAGTGATGGATATATGAGAGAGGATGCTTTGACTGCAAATGTAAATCCTTCCTTACCAGAATCCCAGCTGCATAAGTGAAAGATAAATTGGCCCTTAACTTCTCACACAGAGAAAAAAAGCAACAGTGGAAGCATGCATTTTATACCTTGACTTAGCCTCAGTTTTAGTATTTGGGGATTCATAGAGTTGATGATAAATTATGACACTTCACAAAAAAAAAAAAGCTCTTTCTATGTGTATTTTTTGGTTTTGCTCAAGTCTCTTTTGGTAGACAATTTCATTCTTTAGAGAGTTAAAGTGATTATGTCAGTCATTGTCAGTCATTGCTGCCTTATTAATGGCTCATCAATAAAGTGATTATATTTTAAAGCATTTTTTCATTTTGTAACTGAACGCATTAAGCAAGCAGAAGTGAAAGTGATTTAAAGAATTCAATAAATTTTACATAAGAGCAACATGACATGCATTTTACACCCTAAATTCAATGCATTTTGTCAAAATTACTTGATAATTGTTTTAGTGTTGATATGATTACCTGTCTATCCACTTGAAGAGACAATTACCTTTTTATCTGGAGAGAAAAGAATGGCAAATCCACTAATTTTAAGGTGAAGGGCAAGCTCTTTTAATAACATTACAACAATATTAAGGACAGTTGTGTGCAACACTTTGCACTGAATATTTTGTGATCAGAGGTCACAAGGTCCTAAATTGCAATGCATAGGGTTTCCAATATCAAACTCTGAATTAAAATATATGCAAAATGCCAGATTCAGTGGTTTAAATGATTTTTTTACTATTAGCTTTAGACAGTCTCATGTTAAGTACAATAAAACAGTTCTAAAGATTTAGAAAGTATCAGTCTTAAAACCTTAATTTAATATTTCATTGGTGCACTGAGAAAACTGTCCATAAATGAAACTCTAATTCATGCAGAGCTAATTTTGAGTGTTTGGGGAGTTCTCAGGCAGATTGCTGAGAAAGACAAATATCTGGTTTATTACAGTTGGATATCCTGGTAATTGATAGGATGTTTAGTTTTCTTGATGCAAAATTTCAGAATTTGAAAAAAGAGGGAGTTTTCCAATCAGTCCTGAATTAAGCTGATGGATTTATTTTTCCTATTTGAGTTCCATCAAAAAAGAAGACAATTTTTCAATTACAGTATTTTCTATTATTACCAAGAATATTTTTAGTTTGGAAATTTTGGGAACTGATACTCTTAGGATGACAGATGGTGCCTTTTTTTTCTTTTTTTTTCTTTTTTTTCTTTTTCTTTTTTGTCATAACTAGTACATACTAGCTGTAGTTTACTGGTCCATTCTGCAATTCTAAAAGTCTCCAGTGCTAACACATATATTTGTTAATAAAAGAACTGGTCATTGGAGCACCATTAAATAATTCTTAGGGATCCAGAATTCATGCTTCATTTTATACTTTGTTGGGCAAATCATTGTTTCATTTGAATTCCCTGAGACCAATATTGTACAATCCTCATGCTGAGATTCACTTTAACAGGTTATAAGGTTTAAGCCAGTCACTCACACTCGAATGCATCATGAATATCTGTGGTGCTTATGGCTAATAAACCACTGGCTTTCATTAGCAATGCAGGACAATTCCTGAAAAAAAATCTAATTAAACATGCTGCCTGCATTAGAAATCATGTGTTTTTACACAGGTTGGTAATAGGTGGAAAGTATTTGGGGGAGAATAACATGCTAGGCTTGTGTAGAAGGAGATAGGAATGTTTTCCATGTCAGTTGCTGCTGTATAATTGGAATGCCTGTGCTTCGAAACACCAGTTGAATATCTGAAGTGTAAAACCAGACAGGACAGGGCTGTAAGTGCTGCACAGCCTGTATTGGCAGTATCCTGCCAAACAGATCCCATCCAGCTGCAGTCTGTGTGCACCTGGTGATGGGCAGGAGGTGAGAGAGATACCAAATGCTGCCTGTGCATTCCCTTTTAGCCCACACTGCCATTCCCAGGGAAGTGCCCCGTGCTGGGCTGAGCACTGCAGGTGCTGCTTGTCCCCAGGACCCCCAGGGCTCTGTGCTTGCAGGGAAGCTGGTTGTACAAACATGAGAAGGTGTGTGCAGAGTCCCCCTGAAGGCACTGCTCCAGATCCTCTCCCCAGCACCTGATGTTTCCTCCTGGGGAAACTCTGCTGCCTTCTGGAGGCTGCCCTGGAACAGAGACGAGACAGAGCAAGAGGATAAAGCAGGGATTTATTAAAAGGCCTCACTGGGCACACCTGGGCAGCACAAGAGCCCAGCCAGACCACACCCAAGATGCCCCAAAATGCCCACAGAATGAATGGACACCCACNCAAAATGCCCACAGAATGGACACCGCTGATGAGATCTCACACTTTTATAAGTTCTGGTCCATCAGCATATTGGAATCAATTATCCAACCATAGCTTCAGGTTATGAAGCTCCATCCTCCTGGTTTTTTCTTCTCACTTCACCGCTGTTTTCATTCTTGGTCTTGAAAGTTGTCCTTGGTATTGAGCTGGAGAAGGAATTGTTTTGTCTCTCTGCTCTGTGAAGAGAACTCAGCAGCACTTAATATGAAACCTAAAACTACCCACCAAAACAGCAGAGAATCTAGAAAACATAAAAGCTGCAACCTAAGGCATCAACACTTGCAGAGAGGTGGAAGGAAATATCAGTTCCTGCAAAGGGACTGGAAAGGTGTTTTTTAGAAGCTCAGAAAGCAAACTCCCTTTGGTCTGCTGTGTCAAATGTGCGTGACAGTGGTGACACAATGGCAGCTGTAAAGGCTGCAGCTCATGGTGCTGCTTTCTCCTGCTGGGGTTTCCAAAACAGCTTTCCACAGGATGAAAAAGACTACAGTACAATATCTAGAGCTTGACCCAGGCTGTGAAATACAGTATTTTTTGGCAACTTGCTGCTGGATACTTAGCATGAGTTCTGGGAGAGCTGGAGCACCAAAGCAAATTGTTCTGGTGGATATTGTTACCATGCCAAGAATATTTCACTGTGAAAAATCTCCTGCGACTACTTCTTGAACATTTTTAAAGGATTACAGAAGTCTGAAATGCATTATCTCCTAGTTCTTTGCTCTTACTTACAGAAAACTCTATACTTTATTCATTTAGTAGCTTATTTTGCAAGTATCTTTATTTTGGCAGTCCTCTTGCTTCAAACTCCAAAGAACTGATTATGAGGTCAGTTCACTATGAATCAAAATGGAGAGTAATATTATAAATTTATTAGGAGTTTGGATTAGATTTTGGTATTTCATCATCCTAAGCAGGGAGAGAACAGACTTTTTATAGTCCTGAATCACAAAAAAGTACCTTGTTTACCAAGTCTCTGGGTATTCATAATTTTAGAATATGAATGATGGCTTCTGGTTTGCATTTACAAGCTGCTAATGACCTCGCTTAGGACCTCAGCTTATTCAAGTAATTCTTCATTGCCAGATAATGCTCTTTCATCAGTCAGTCACTGATTTGGGTAACTGCTGAAAGAAATAAAAGGCACAAATCTTTCTAAAAGCCTGTTTTATTCATTGTAAATGACCAAGTCTTGTTCTCTCTTTTTTTTTTTTTTTTATTTTTTTAAAGTACAAGTAGATGAGTGACTAGATAACATAATTGTGTGTGTTTATATATATTTCTTAAATGCACTTTGATAATGAAAACAGATTGAAAATAGATGTATATCATCCATTAAAGCCACAGTTAAAGTTGTATGCTTTAATTACAGGTTTATCAATAGATTATGGGGAGAATAAGCTTTACTGGATCAGTTCAGGAAATGGAACCATAAGTAGATGCAATTTGGATGGTGGTAATCTTGAAATAATTGAATCAATGAAAGAAGACTTAACAAAAGCTACAGCTTTAACCATTATGGGTAAGTCCTGTGGTAATATTTTTTTTAATTATTGAAAGTTAATTAATAATGAAATATAAAAAGCTTAGGGAAGTTATTTTTGGTTTCATGTCAAAGAAATAATAAATATGGTACATTCACAAGTGAGACTGTGTTGTCCATGAAAAGTTCTTTGTTTAATTGAACCATTTGCAATCTCTATTACGAGGACATTTCTAAATATAGACTTGCATATAATATATATATATGGAGTGAAGGTAACAAATTGATGGCTTTTATTTGCTATAAACACATGGGAAGGATTTTGAAAGGGGAAGGAGCTGTTTGTTACACAATTATCCATTCCTTGTTTCCCCAGCTCAATTCTTCCTACTTAGTTTGGAATATTCCCAGTTTGTTGGATTGCCTGACACTTTGGGTTATGAATTAATGTTTGAGGATTTGCTCAGATGTCTGCTCATATTACATGTATTAGATTGATTGAAAGAAAAATATTCCATTTTTTATACTTGGTAAAAAAGAAACCTTTAGAATGTTCAAAAACATCAGAAAAATCAAAAGAAGAGGAGCATAAGGAAAAAATCCTAAAAAAAAATCAGCGAATTGCTGTTCACTGAATACTATAAAAATATTGTTTCAAATTGACTTTTTCTCATATGCACCTTCAGCTCTTGGTCCTTGTTGTAGCTGGGACAGAGTGTAGTAAGAAATTCCAGTTTGACTCAGAATTTATGTTTATGCTTCTGCTCTTTACTTTAGAGCTTCGCATATTTCCTACAAATTACTGATCTCTATTCTGGTTCACTTAAAAATCACTTGTATTTATCTTGGATATTAAAAAAAAAATAAAATTGATAAACAGACCTCTGTTGGGATGAATGAGTTATCAACTGCCAGTCTTTTTATGAAATATTTTATTTGATTGATTAATTAAATAATAATTATATACATATAGATGGTGTGCTAGTGAAAATTAAAAAAAATTTAGTGTCTTTTATGCACATGGTGAAAATTATGTCATATTATAGTAGTAATTACTAAATTAGATTTATTGTACACCTATTTGGTCAGTACTCTAAATGGTGTCAGTATCTGTTTAAATATGTGCATTCATAAACATGAGCAGGTTTAGTGTCAGAAGGAATCATGAATGTTAATTTGGACAAATTGTTTTCCATTGATTGGATTGTAGCTAGAAATAGCCTGGATATGTGACCTTTACTCTGGGGAGCTGTTGCAAGTCTTCCACAGGAGGGGTAAGGAGTGTTTGTTCATATTGTCACTGAGCTGGTGCTGCTGTCAGCTCTTCACCTGGGATTCACAGAAGTGACAGCAGTGATGATCCCTCTGGGACAGGGAATAAAGAGTTTATAGCTACCATGTAAAGGAGAGTACGTGAAAGCAGTTGAATTTCTGCACATCTGGAGATGAAAGAATATCTGCTGCGGAGGTTTTATCACATATACCTCTAATATTCAAAGTTTAGGATGCTTTGCTTTTCTGGGTGATGACAATTTTTCCTATTCAAAAACGGTGAATGAGACTTAGAGTCTGGGCATTTCTGTTTGTTTGGCTTTGGCATTTTGGAGTTGTAGTTATGCTAAACTGCATCTTGGTGTGGCAGTGAGATTCTCCATATAAACCTGCTGGAGAAAAGTACAGACACAGAGTTTTATCAGCAGTGTTGTATGTGCTGATTGAAAAACATGAAAAGTTTCTGCATTCCATTTATTGTCCTAAAGAGTGAGTGGCTGTGAATCAGCTGTGCAAGCAGGCTTTTGTGCATGTGAAGTGGGTCAGGATAGAAAATCCAATGCCAGCAGCAAGATAAGAGCACTCTAACTGATAAATGGTCATAACTAATAATGTTTAAGTAAAGAAGAATGGCTAATTTTTTCTAAAATAAGATTTAATGTGATAGTATGTGAAAATTTACTACCCCTGCTATCTGTTTGCCTACCAGTTTAATCAGAAATTTTAGCAACTGAATCACAATAATTGCAACGTTTATTGCACCGTTTTTGCTCCTATTCCTAAATTTTCTTGACTGCTTGTATCTAAAAAACCAGCAAACACAAAAAAGCAACATGAATGGAATGTTTCTCCTCTGTGAGTATTCTGAGCTGTCCTTTTGTACCATCTGAATTCACCAGTGACTGAAGAGAAAGATGATACATGTGCCTAAACCCTTAACTATTTGTAGGATTTAAGTTCCGCTCAGTGCTGGAGAGTCCTGTAATCTTCAGCTTTCTGCTGCATTATTCTCTCTTTTGCATTTCATGCCTCCCCAGATCAAAGCAGTGTTTTGAACAGCTAACTTTTTTGTTGGTATGTTTTAGTGTGTGATATTGGTGGTTGTGTTTCCTCTGAGGCAGAAAGAGGAGATGGAGTTGGGTATTTTGCAACTCCCCTTGTACAGCTGAGTCACCAGGTCACAGAGCTGGTCACTTGTTGATCACCAGAACCTTTATTGGACTGAGGAGCTGAAACAGGGGGACTGTGAAGGGCACCTCAGTGGAGTGAGGGGATGGGTAATGTGTTCTGAGATAGCCCTGGTTGCCATGCACCCATTCCCTGCACGGAAGGAGAGGATCTTGAGAAAAAATGCTGAATTTTTAATAAGTTTAGTACACCTGTGATGTCTCTTCAAGCACCTCAGTTGTTGATTTTGAAAATGTCTTTAGCTGTTTGGGAAGCATCCTCCTCCCCAGCCATCAGTCTCCCTGTGGGAAAGCAGGAGCTCAGAGGCTCTCAAGGAGATGCCCACAGCCTGTGCAAGAGCTAATGCCTTCCACCCCATCTGGACTGCCTTGTGCACAGAGAACTCACAGACCTCACAGCTTCCAGGGCCTTTTGCTGTATCTTACACTCCAGTTCAAGAAGATTTTTCAGAGCTGTACAAAAAGCAATGACTGGGAGATGCTTGGCCCAACCAAGACTTCTTTAGTTTGCCTTGCTAATCTCTGTGCTCTTCTGGTAGCTTGAGTTTCTTGATCCTTGACCCTTTTAGTTTCAGTGTTGGAGAAGAGAAGCAGTTCAGTACTCCGTGGTTCTAAATGGTGATTTGAACTCAGTGATAGCTGATAGTGACACTGATAGTGAAGTCAGTAAAGTTTTGGTTTGTTTTGTAATACAGTTTATGGAGCAGTTCAGAGCTTCACCAGCAATGAGGATTCTCCTTTAGGGTGACCCCTCAATCTCCACATTGTTTTTATTGCTTTCAATTCCTCTATTTTAGCATTGCAGTTTAGCTGTTGGAAACCATTTGGAAGTTACCACTTCTGTTTCAGATGTTTGTTGTTCAGTCCTTTGCAGGCTCTGTTTAACATTTTCCTACTATTGCATTCTTTAGTGGAAGCTTATAGAAGGTAATGATAAGACATAAAAAATAATGTTAGCAAGCAAGTTGGTGCCAAGGTAACTGTCAGGTTTATCCTTGAGGGAAATGGAAACAATATATAATTCACATCTTTCTGTATTTTGGGTCTTTCATTTATTGGTTTTCTGCTAAGCAGTGTCAGTCATCTTTGTTTTTCAATATACTGAGCAAAATTCCTAGTCTTGTGGTGCCTGCTTTTGCTAAATCTTTTTGAGCATGATATAGATGGGATGAAAATTATATTCCATTTGAAAGTAAAGTATTTGAATATGTACAAAATTGCTATTTTTTTCCATGCCTTTAAGCATACAAAAAATATTTTTGCTGTTGCTATTCTGTATTACAAAGAAGTTACTGTAAATTTTTGAAGTCATATGTGCTTTTCTGCTTTTCCCACTTTTTCTTCAAATCCATGTTTGCTATGTGAGATGTCAGTGTATGCAACATCAACCATTTTTAATTAATCTATCATCCAAAAGTACATGAATACTTTGTCTAGTACCTCCACTAGTTGTTGTCTTGCATTTGGTCATAGTATTTTCTTCTGTTACTATGTAAACCTTACATTTTATTTTCTTAAAAAACCTCTGCTGATTTTTTTTTTAGTCATTTAGAAGTTTATCTGATTCAAAGCGCCCTGTCCCCCACATAATTTTCGACACCTGCTGCTGGCACCATTTATAAGTTGATATCAAATATATCCCCTGTTCTAATATTCAGCATGTTCCATGTGAAAGAATCTCTGAATGTCAGTACAGAAAGATTCTTTCCAACAATAATAAAGCACTTTCTATATTTGTTTTAAGGTTTGAGTTTAGTCTACCATTCAATATCTGATTTTAGCTGTTTTCCTTGTAGCCAGTGTTTTGAGTGGGATCAAGTGATAAAGATGTATTTGAACTCTGCATAAAATCTCATTTCCTGCCTTCCAAGTTATTTAGTGAAAATGGTTCCTTGGCTGTTACTGAAACTGGTTGGAAATTCACCTTTGTGGTGAGAGCTGTGTTTCTGGATTGGTGAGCAGAGTCATTATTTCACTCGATCTGGGTTGCAAAGGAGCTCACAGCAATATCTGACGTGTTTCCACACTGGTGCCTCGTTTCTTGAATGACAAATGGCTCTGAATGAGGTACTGGGCATTGCTAGAAAAGCATGTTACCTACAGTAACATTGATTAGTTACTGTAGGTCTGTAGCTGAGAAGAAAGGGATGCTGAAGGCTTCTGTCAGCACTTTTGGTGGAGGCATTTCATTGAATTTTGTATCAGGTCCTCGCAGAAATACGATTTACACAAAACCACAAAATGCAGCTCATGTCTCTACAAAATAGGAATATAATGTTGATTGTACAATGAGGCTATAATTTGTTGTGCATTTGGTCTTTTTTTTAGTATAAAATAGAGTAACTTCATATGGTGAATGATTTTATGTGCAAGTGCTATTTCTGTTGAAATTCATAATAAAAAAATTCAATCAGCAATACAACAAAATCAGATATACATAATAGCTTTTTGATGGGAATGCAGATATTAGAAGAATGTCTTTTGAACAAAAACTGTATATAAATGCAACCATCAAGTTGTATTATCAAACAATCAAAACAGAAAGTAACAATTAGAGTATTTCCTTTTAGACAGAAAATGTGGGTTAATATTACCAAAATATCTTCATGCTCTCGTTTACTTTCATCATGCACTAGATGATATATTGGTTATTTGATTTTTGTTTCATCCTAAACAAAGTTTCAAAACTAACACCAGAATGCTTTCCTAGCAGCTCAGAAGGTGGGAGCTGTGACTTTGCTGGGTCTGTTTGCAAAGTGAAAGGGGCTGCTTAGATCAGGAGACTTCAAACACACACACACCTTAATTTTCCAAGTCATCAGTCTTCTAATTGCCGTAACACCATCCATTACATTAGCATTAATAAATGAAATATATCTAGGCAGTGTGCCCGGCCCTAAGTGCAGTACATAGTTGTCTTCCATAAATACTCAAACCACCATTAATGAAAACTAATGGCCCATCAAAATTTGCATTCAGAGTACTACTTGAAATCTCCAAAGGACTGTCCACAAGGCTAGGGTAGCAGTTTTTGGCATTTGAAGTTGCTGTTTCCCAATATGTTGCTGCACTTAATGCTAATTACCCAACAGAATGGATAAATACAACAATTTTAATATATATTATAACCCAGTTTCAGCAACAAGATTGTAATTAGCAATCGAGCACACTCTTGTTAGCATAATCAAGCAAATAAATCACTTCAGTTTCATGTTTAAAGGTTCAAAACAGTATTTTTTTTTTCCTTCCCTTGTGTGAAAGCAAGTTGTCTTTATGCTAAAGTGGGGTATTTTGTAAAATCATCTACTATATTGTAAAATTAATATAGAAATAATTAGTTAATCCTGAATATTAGGCATCATAGATGAGTTATCTACTGACAGAATATCAGTAATACAGAGAGAAATAGTCCAAATTTAACTTAGAATTATGGTCAAAAATAGCCATGTAATTGTTGTTTGGGTTTTTTATTATTTTGTTGTTTGTTTAAGACTGTGGTGGTGTTTGTTGGTCACCTAGCAGTTTCTGAAGAATTAAAACATGCATTTCTTAGGTTTTAGGGCATAACTGGAAAGCTGTTGGGCAAGTAGTCATAAGAGGTTTGATCTCAAGATGTCTGTACTTCAGAATGTGTGTTGTTCAGGCATTTTGGTTTGGCTTTTTAGATTGGTGGGGTTTTTGAATTTTATATATATATATATTTTTTTTTTTTTAGCTATACTAGGTCAGGATTTGTATGACCTTTCTCATTTAAATTCCCCTACCCTATCCTTGTCTCCTTCTAAAAACCATAGCATACCATTCTGTGTAAGAGAAGAATGAACACTAGTTCAGTAAGATTTTATAAGTTATATTTTTATATAAAGGTTTACCCAGGTTTCAAGTTAACAAGAATGGAAGTTGAAGGTAAAAGAATAATTTTGAAGAGTATTGTGATACTTCACTCGTGAATTATTTTGATTTGTCCTTTTTATTGGTGTAGGGGAGGCAGAGGACTCCTCAACCTCAGCAGTCACAGTCAAGTATTTTAGGATTGGTAATGAATTTATGAAGTGCTGCTTTTGTCAGCAGAGGAGAACAATTCCACGATCTGATGTGGATGGAAATTGCTCAGACACTCTTAACTGTGCAGATGTGGTCTCATTGAGTAGCTCAGTAAACAAAAGAGATAGCTGGGGGAACATTGAGCTGCTTGTGTAGAAGTGGATTTGGCTTTGTACTAATACCAAGAGGGAGAAATGAAAATATTCGTGGTGTAGGTAATCACTGGTAATTAAACTTCTTGATTAAGTACATGCCATGTGTTCATCTCTTGGTAAAACAATATAACAGGTTTGGAGTTTTTGTTTCTTTCCTTTTCCTAAGGAGACAGGCAAATCACAAAATATTGCAAATATTGCACAAAATAATAAAGAAATGCCTGAAGGAGTTTGATTACTTCTTTGGAATAAAGATGAAAATACCAAAACCTTATGTAATTTGCTTTCTTCCTGTACCCCAGTCTTACAAAACAACTGACTTTTCATGGATGAGTTTGGATATGTAAAAGAATAAGTTCATATGACTGTGTACAGAACACCAGTCATTACCAAAATTGAACAAAAACTCTTCTTCATTTACAAACATTTCATTGTAAAAGTTTACCTAACCTTTGGGATTGTGGGTCATTATCTAACAGGAAAAAAACAAGTCCAATTCCCAATATTTCATATATGGATTATAGCACACAGTGCATTTTTTGTTATAATTTACATCATCAAAATTGAGCGTAGGCACTTCTTGTTCTAAGGATTTTCTGATAGAAGTGCCTTTAGGTGCAAGCTACTGTTAATTGATCATTATTACAGGATGATGTTTTGAATCAGTCAATTCTAGATTGATTAGTCAATGCATAAAATTATAAGTTTTCTTTAAATTTTATCCAAATTTAAATAGAGAGTTCTATTTGCATCTCCAAATCTTGATATTTAAAATATTTTTCATTCCATAGATTTTGGTCTTATCATATACCTGTGGAGAATATGTTTTGGATTTTTCCTAGATCTTTTATTTTTTCTGTAACTTTTTTACAGTTATCTCAGTGGAATTTTTTTTTTTTTTTTAGATCTACACTTTCAATGACAAATCACTCAACTGTGTGGCTCAAAAATTTGTTATTTAAATATTAAAACGGCAACATTGGTAGAAATGCTTTTAAATGGAAGAGAATTAGCTAAAAATGAAGTTAATACACAATATTAGTTGGGAAAGGAGTGTTCCTGAAGTTTAAAGGTTTTCAATTCAAGGTTTTGCTTTTGGTTCCTCTACAATAATAACCTTGTGTGTCTGAAATGAGGAGCCCTGAGACGATTCCTCATCCATCTGTGTGGGCTCAGCAAGTGAGGACTCACAACAGAGACAGCCAGAAGATTTCCTATAGGCTTCAGCCATTGGTTCACTGAAGTTTGGGCTTGAAATCAAAGCTGTTAAAGTTTTAATTCTGAAACTTTGGGAGGCAGTGCCTGCTTTTCAATTTTTTTCATGATTTCATAGTTACTGATTATAACTTTTTTTTAATAAAAGACTTAGTTTAACATTTCAAGCAATTTTGTTTGCTTGTGAAAGTGAATTTCTTCCCTAGGGTAACACTAGAATTTCCATGTGTATATGAAAAAAATCAGGTATTTTTCTGTGCAGGTAGCCTTGAATCAGCAGCTGCCTCAGCAGAAGTGAAACTGGTGAAAACTGTTTTCATGTCTGCAGAATCTGAACAACACCATTTCTGCAGATTTTCTCTATAACCTCTTTAGGCAATTTCCCTTAAAATTGATCACAAAATTAACCTTAAAAGCTTTTTCCTGCCTTAGGTCTCAACCATATACATTTTGATAGTGATCCTCCTAATTTCCAAAACTTGGAAATTTTACAGATAAAAAGCTTTGGTGGGCAGACCAGAACTTGGCTCAGATTGGCACCTGTAACAAAAAGGATGGAAGAAACCCGACTGTGCTGCGGAACAAAACTGCAGGAGTTGTTCATATGAAGGTGTATGATAAGGCAGCACAGCAAGGTAAGTCACATTTCAAGTGTATTTAACCAACTTTTAGAGTGCACTGTGTCTTTCCTCATGTGGTTCTCCCAATGTGAAGAATAAAATAACTTGTAATCAAATAACTCCTTGTGTATCTTAGTGGATTTCATGTTTTCTTCATGAAGCTTCAAACTTCTGAGATGTGTTTAGTTTACTGTGTATAATGTCTATTATAAATCTTATTAAAATATGTTCTTCTCTTACTTGTTATAAAAATTAGGCTGTTAGGAGCATGGATTTGTGAGATCACTTTGGACTGTGTCTTAAAAATACTAAAAAGGGTTCATTCATGAAGATAACAAGGCTATTATAACATTTGATGAATCAATAGGATATAATCAATGGTTTGTTCATGGTCTAGATTAAGATGCATTAATGTTAGTGAGATTAATGTTAGTGAGAGTTCATCATTAACTCAAAGTAGGATTTTCAGCTTTTTCATATGCTTTTGCTTTAAACTATGCAAATTTTCCAGAAAACAGAAATATTTATATTATGAGGGGAAATACAGGGTTGAAATTCTGCATGAGTGAAGCATGGAAAGGTATATGAATTTATGAAATATTTTATGCATATCTCAATTTTTCAAAGAGGTTATCTGAACAAAAATGGGAACTAATAATGATATATCAATAACAACACTTACTTTTTAGCCAAGGTTGCATTTTTCATGTTTTGATTTCTCTTGCCTCTTCTCCTGTCCTGTCATAGGCAGCAATTCCTGTCAGTTAAACAACGGGGGATGCTCCCAGCTTTGTTTGCCAACATCAGAAACCACCAGGACTTGTGTGTGCACAGTGGGCTACAACCTCCAAAAAAACCGCATGGCCTGCAAAGGTAAAATGGCTTCCAGCATTTCATTTTAACTCCTCCAAGTTCTAGGAGAACACTGCAATGAGTAAAGGAACTTACTTTAGCCATTTTTAGTTAAATTATCATATTTAATATGCTTGATTGAAGTAGTAACAGAGAAATGTCTGCTGTGGTTAGGACAGAATTAAATTTAGCTTTACATTAAATTATTCAAATAAATACACTTCTGTGGTAACTCTGATTGTTTATTTTTTTTATGCAGACTGAAAAGCAGATCATATGAACCATCATTAATAAATATTTGTTCAAGGTCATATAGGTTATATTTAAACTAAATTATAGGCTACAAGTATCGGAGTGGTTGAGGATCTCATCCTATTGTATTGCTTTTAATTTAAATAAAATAAATATTTTCCTTAAATCTTTTTCTTTTTAAGTTGGCAGAAGTCAGAACAAAGCTCATAGCCAAAGTCTTACTCTTTGCCTGAATAATGCAGAACAGTCTTATAGTCAAGGTGCTTTATAGTTTTATAAATTTAATGTTATTAATTACTATTAATTAGGACTAAGTAATTCCTGGGAATTACTATGTGAAAAGAACTCTACACACCAGAATTTATTCCTGTTACCCAAAATAGGTGCATTTGGAATTTGACTAATCTAACACAAAAGTAGGCATTTAAAAGGTATCACTAAAACAACGTAATTCTCTTTTCTCTGCAAAGGAAATGTGCATGACTGAAGTGAGGTGATCCCTATACCTCAAAACACAAATCACTGTCCTGTTTTCCACAAGTTCTTTAAAATTATCTCTTGCTGAATATGTTCACAAAGCACAGATGTGCACTGAAAATATTCTTGAATTTCTCATAATTCAAACTGATTTTTTCTTAAGTTTTAATTTTAATTTCTACTAATTACCTGATTATAAGGTGACATTTGAAATGGACAGTGATTCCCTTCTCTTTCATATTTGTAAATTACAAATTACATTTGTAATTTAATTCGAAATGCACTGTAAAAACTCATGGATATTTTTTCAAAGAACTGGAGTTGTCACTCTGAAAAACTGTGGAGTACTATTGGAAAATTATGTCTAATGTGTATTAGCTCCTCTGATCCTGGTTATTTGGAAAGTTTCCACTTTGCTGTCATTGGCTGCTTTATCTTTCCCTTAGGTATTGAATCATTTCTCATGTACTCTGTTCATGAGGGAATTAGAGGAATTCCTCTTGATCCAAATGATAAAATGGATGCTTTAATGCCTATATCTGGGGCTTCCTTTGCTGTGGGCATAGACTTCCATGCAGGTAAATATTATGTATAATTTGTTGTATGTACGGTTAAAATTGTAAATTCTTCTCAAAAATGAAATAACCCCTTGTTTTCAAACCTTCTAAGCAATTACAACTGCATTTAAAGGCAGTGGAAATGGATCATGTCACAGAGTTCAGCTCTACCTTTAATATTTACAGTCAATAGTTGTGTATTTTGCTTTCCAATCAGTGGCAGCTGATGTTCAGAGCTTTTCTCATATAATGAGTATAATTCAGTTATAGTCTCCAGAGACTTAAAAACCACTTAAAAGCCAAAACCTCTGCTCTCACATCTGAGATGGGAAAGACTCTGTTACAGAGATTTAATCTGTTCCTGGAAAGACACAGGAGGAGAGAGAAGTGGTGACCACACAATGACAGAGAGTACTAAGACAAAATGCAATTGGATTTTCCAGAGAGGCATTTTGTTTGTTTTATTGTGTTTTTTTAATTATGCAAAATTCACAAAATTATTATGTCTAACAAAAAAGACAAAATTGTGACCTTTTCCATGTAAAATTCCAACAAGGCTTTTATTGGCTATTTTACATCTCATTTTTTTGGCTTGGGATTTATAATTTTTTTTACCATAGTCATAAGATACTCTAGCTCTTACTTTAGAGAGGTTTATGTGGACTTATCTAATAAATATCAAATTATTATTTTGGAAGAATGAGATTTTTGACTTTTTGGAAAAATGAAGTTTGAGGCTGAATGAAATTAAGTGAGGTTCTCCAACTTGGCTCAATGAAATTCCAGCACAGGGAACATGAATAGAATTGGCAGTGACAAATGCATTGCAAAGATAAATGTAAATGGTGTGCAGCAGTGAAATCACGAGGGGATGGTGTGTTATAAAAAAGTTACAGCTTTCAACTGCATTGCAGCTTCAAAAACAGCTGTTTGTCTCATTTTGGTACCTTACATTGAATTTTATAAATGCATTTCTAAAAACCTACATACATCAAATAGGATTCAGAAAGCAAGTGGAGATGGTTTCAGATTTCATCTTGTGTGCTTGTTTCCTACTTAGTGGGTGTTGCTTTCATTTCACTCCTAATCAGGAGGGAATCCCAAATGTTGCTGTTATCTCAGTAATTTGAGTATGCAAAGTGGATAAAATATATTTATATATGCTAGTAGTGCAGTGTATCATCATTAAAAGTCTAATGGCAGTGTTTTTTGCAGACATGAACAAGCTGGGAGATGCACACACCTTTTTTTTCTCCCTGTGTTTTGATAATTCTAAATTCTAATTAGCAAATGAGTAAGAAGATGCATGGCTCTCATATTTGTTTTGACTGCTTGAAGTCAGAATTGTCATTTGTTTAATTGATGGTAGGGTGAGATTCTTGAGCATACCAATATTTTTTGGTCACGAATAACTCTCTTATTTTATAACTACAATCTACACAAATATTTACACACACACACACACATATATAGATACAGTGTTGATATAAAATATTTGTCTATATAGGTAATATTTCTATGCTATATATAGAAATATGTACTCTTAACACTTATGGACTTAAAAGCAGATTTACAAAATATGAAAAAAGTAATGAAGGAACAAATATTATTTAATATCTCTTCAAAACATCTCACTCAGGAGGTCATCAACTCATTGTTTTGCAAGCAGAATGTTCATTTATAGAACCCTGTCAGTGAAAATAGAGACAATTCTGCTTGAGGATGTTCTCACTTTGTTTATCCCACCACTTCTTTGGGGTTATTATGTGCCACAGAGGGGAATTTGTGTCTGTGCTTGGGCCACTTCAAATTTTCAATCTGGCTATTGAATTTAAATGGTCAAAGTTGTCCCTTTTTTTCACTTTTTGGACAATCACTGCAGCAGAAAGGCTGGGAAGACAGCTGAGATGTCTTCAAACACCAAAGAAAAAGACTGTTAGTGGAAGTCTGTCAGGACATTTAAAATAAAAGCTGACTTGCGGATGGAATATATTTTTTTTATTCTTTTGTCAGCATATCACACTCAAATGTCACTTTTTATTTCCCTAGTTGATTTTTTTTCCCTTACACTGTTAAAATTCAACATGTCTGATTACTGAAGGAAAAGACGGCATAAGCAGTTTTATATCGTAGCTTTTCAGACTCCTAAATATTTTGGAACAGTGATAAACAAAACAGTATGTTTTTGAAGCATTTATTCCATTAGGGAAAAGGTAAAGACAGCATATTTATTGTGATTTTTAACAGAGGTAGTAGCTCCCATCTGCTGTCATTGCCCTATTGTGCTACATGTGCTAGAATTCTGACAATTATTTTAAACAAAATTTAAGAAAAGGCAAAGGAAGAGGAATTAAACCTGATCATTTTGACACAGTGCATATTAATAAAGCTATAAATGGCAATATTTACAGTTGCTAATGCAGATACTTGGAGTGAAGTAAGTGAATTAATCTGGGAATCGTTGGC
Organism: Polioptila caerulea; assembly: GCA_013397295.1. Lineage (NCBI taxonomy): Eukaryota > Metazoa > Chordata > Aves > Passeriformes > Certhiidae > Polioptila > Polioptila caerulea. The sequence continues at coordinate 166,906 of VYXF01009249.1, read as the reverse complement.
ACATGTTTTACAGGAAATGATACAATCTATTGGACAGACATGGGTTTCAACAAGATCAGCAGAGCTAAGCGAGACCAAACCTGGAAAGAAGACATTGTCACAAATGGTTTGGGGCGAGTTGAAGGAATTGCAGTGGACTGGATAGCAGGTAGGTCTGAGCCTGTCATCATTTGTGAGAGTGCATGCTTGCCTCTTCAGCCCAGGGTTAAATAACCTGCTTTCCTTTCAGCTCTAATTTCTAGTATCAGAAATGTCTGGAAATTACTCATGTATATAAGTAATTATATATATTAGTATATATATATTAGATATAATTCTATGAATTATTATATATATTATATATTGGATGGCACTTCTTAGATGGACAGTGTCAATACCAGTTTATGCTATAAAACTGTAAATTACAATAGGACTGTAAATTACAAATATAACACCTAGGCAAATGAAAACATAGCAGTTTCTGGTTCTGATTTAAACACTTTCCAAGTAGTCTTTCCTTCCTGCAGTGACTTCAGGGTGCCTTTTCCAGGTAACATATACTGGACAGACCACGGCTTCAACCTGATCGAGGTGGCGCGGCTGAACGGCTCGTTCCGCTTCGTGGTGATCTCCCAGGGGCTGGACCAGCCTCGCTCTATCGCGGTACACCCAGAGAAAGGGTAACATGTCATTCCTAACGTCCACAGGGCCTGCGCCTTGCTCTCTGTGTTCATAACCTTCTCTAAGCTCTCTGCAAAATAGTTTCAGTTTTCCAAGGAGACCGTCTCGCCTGAGGGTTGCACGTTGCTCGGAAGCGCGGTCAATCTGAAGTGCCCAGCAAATCCAAGGAAGCCACATCAGCTGATGGAGGGCTTTGTGATGGAATCACAGAGTGTAATCCTTGGTAGTGATAAGCTCCAGGATCATGTAACATCCCAGTGCAACAGCCAGGGAGAGTGGCCAGGGTAGCTGAAAGTCATGTGAGATGAAGGTTGTGGATTGGCAAGTACAGCTTGGTAAAAGTGACGTCTGAATTCACCCAGCTGATTTCTGAGGGCAGGGACTACCCTGCAGAACACTCAGAAATAAGGAATGTACCATCCCCTTCCACCTCCAGAACTCCTTGTGGAATCCCTGTCCCTGGAGTTGTTCAAGGCCAGGCTGGACAGAGCTCTGAGTAACCTGGCCTGGTGGAAGGTGTCCCTGCCCATGCACAGGGGTTGTTTAGGATACTTAAGGAGAATTAAAGGCCCAGATTGGTGTTTTACATGTCTGGTAGAATGTCTGGTGTATCTGCTGCAAAGGAAGGAAAGCATCATGTGTTCTATAATATTGTGCCACAAAATGATACTTGGAGAAGTTTCCACTCTGTTCTTCCAGGAGAAGCACAGCAGCATTTTGCTAGGGAAGTACAGGGCTGCCTTTCTGTGTAAAGATTAAGGCCTTTTTGGCCTTTGCATTATTGCTAAATCTCTTCCTCTTTTCGAGGTAAAACTTTCAAAGGTGTTCTTCCCTTCCCTTGCCCTTACTTCACATTTTGCATTTGTCTGGAAGCTGGAGTTGACAGCTGTAAGAATAGAGAAGAAAATAGCAATTATTAGAGCTCGTTGAATTTTCCGGTTATGCCAAGATGGGAAGCAGGCAGCTCGTTGGTGACATTATTTATTGTCAGTGAGGAATGTGTAGCCCTACAAAAGAGTGTCTTTGTCTCCCATCAATTATATTTATTCATATAATATTTTTTGGCAGCTGTTTATTATTTTCTTTGGAGGATTTTAGATTAATTTAGCATATTAATTATGGGTTGGTTTAAGGAATATTTGAGTACATTGAATGTTTGCTTTTCTGTGGTCAACATTTAGCTCATATCCTGTATTAATAAGTCTCAAATAACTCTCTGACCTCTGACCAGACTCCTGAAAGCAAATTCAGTTCTATTTAGAGGTGCTTTTAAAGATCTGGTTAAAATTGTGTTAAGCTTATGTAGTGATTGTTAAAAGCCAGCTGATTAATACTGCCTATTTTGGCATTCCTCAACACATTTTTAATTTAACTCTCGTTACAGTTCCATTTCCTAGTCTCCCTGAGTTTTGTCATTAGTATAAATGGTATTGTTTGTTATATCAAGGACTATGAGATCAGATTCATTTTTCCTACAGTGAGAGCCAAAGTGGGTTGCTTCAGAGGCTGCATTTGATGAGCAAATTATAGATTCATATTTTTTTTCACCCTTATCACATTATTATCGTCTGGTATTTCACATATCTGTTTCACATATCTATCACCTAGTCAAATACAGCTGCTTTGCAGCAGATTGGTGTAATGATGTCACCAGACACAGGGGAGAACTATTTAGTAATGCCCAGATTTTGTGATTAAAAACCGACTAACAAATACATTCCACACAGATGAAAGTATTGGAGAATGGTTTTGTGTGTTCTGTACAATTTATGTACAACATATTACTAAAAAAACGTTTTAGTGTTCTATGAATATTTGCTATGAAAAGCCTTCTTTTTTTGGCAATTAGTAATATTTTAGGCCTCAATTGTTACATTAGATACTTCTTCCTCAGAATATATGCTAATTTGTGTGTTTATAATATATTTTACTGCAGATATACATACATACATTTATATTTGTAGACATACAGATATTCCCACAAATCTGTTCCATAAGTTACTGTTCATAAAGGACGTGCTCTGTGTAAATTTTTTTGGCCTCATTTTGCTATACCTGAAGCAGCAGACTGAGGAGTTTATCAAGGTAGAAGTTTGACAAAGCATTTTATCCTAAATTAGTGATGCAACTGTGGCAGTGAGTATTTAGGAACATGAAATAATATAAGTAAGGTTCAGATTGTTCCCATGAGGCATTTGGCAGAATTTGAAAAGTATTCTCAAATAAGATCCCATTGCTCTACCATTTCCCACAGTGCTTCTCACTACTTCATAACTAAAATATTTTTAAGTGAGGCATCCCTTGTATTATCACAGATGCAAGAGCTTCTGTTCCAGAATTAATTTTTATTTTTGAACTTGTTTGTTTGGTTTTTTATCCCAAGCACAAAGTTGAATTCTTCAAGGAATAGAATTACATCTGGACAAATAGAATACAATTTTAAGAATTTTTTAATATATATAATTTTGAAAACAGTATCTTAACAAGGGTCTAATAACCAAGTGGTATGATACATTTAATTTCTTAAGACTCTTTAGAGACATGAGCACCCTGTTTTTTAGATATCCATTTAATGGTAATTGTTTGCACTTTTAATTGGTGATTTCTACAACATTCTAGGTATTTATTTTGGACAGAGTGGGGGCAGACCCCTTGCATAGGCAGAGCACACTTGGATGGTTCTGAGAAGGTCGTCCTTGTGAGCCTGGGGATTGCATGGCCTAACGGGATTTCCATCGATTACGAGGTTGGTTCCTCTGTGTTCCAGCACACCTTAAAATGTGCAGTATTTGTTATGTTTCATTAAAGCCAGCTGGTGTTCCACCTTGATGTAATCTTAATAATTCTTAATTAAATTCTTGGACAAGCCTGTTGACGTTTCCTTTGAAATTAATCTTTAGGAAAATAAATTGTATTGGTGTGATGCTCGTACCGACAAGATAGAACGAATTGACCTTGAGAGTGGAGGGAATCGGGAGATTGTGCTGTCGGGGAGCAATGTGGATATGTTTTCAGTTGCCGTGTTCGGAGCTTACATCTACTGGTCTGACAGGTAATTTATTTTTCATAAGTATTTTAAATCTCAAAGCGTTATTTCGGCGCCAGGTGCCCGACCTTTGCAGGATTAGCCGCTCCTTAGCAAGGTCGCAGGCGGCATCGCGGAATCCCGCGCAGTTTCCAAGGAGAGGGAGTTCTCAAAGATAAGAAGTGCCTCAGTGCCGTGGATGAGAACAGGCTTCCCCAGCTTTGTTACGTGAACTCCCCACTGCCCTTCAGTCATTTGTTCGGTGTGAATTAGTTGAGGATTGTTGATGAGACATCTTCAACTTTTTTGGCAGAGCACATGCAAATGGCTCTATTAGAAGAGGCCACAAGAATGAGGCCACGGATGCTGTGACCATGAGGACTGGCCTTGGAATAAACCTGAAGGAAGTGAAAGTCTTTAATAGAGCACGAGAGAAAGGTTGGCTGTTCTTAAGGATGATTGTTTTAATATCACCTGCTGCTTTTTCTGTATATTGAAGCATACCAAAAATTAAGTAATCAATGATTTTATCACCACTTTTTACTCTTGAAGTATTTTTCTTTTGAAAACATAGAATCAATGTACTAAAGAAAATATATAGTAAAAATCCTGCTAAAATTCTTCAGTGTTTCAAAGGGAAAACCTAAAAACCAAAACACTTCCTATCATTCCAGGTTTGATGGTTTTTGTTTTATTTTTCTTAAAAGGCAGTCTTAGGGTTGAGAGACCTTGGACTCTTAGGACCTGTGCTTTACAGAGCAGTAATATCAGGCAGTTTCAAATTTCCTTTGGAAAGTAAACCAAAATTTTTTCTTATTAGAAGTTCCCAACCTGTGTGTCTCAATATTTATTTGCTGACAGTACTTGGGTTTTAGTGTCTTTTTTTGTTGTTGTTTTTGTCTTTTATAGTTGTTTTTTTTTTTTTGTTCTTTTTGTGGAAAGAGACCTTGTAAATAATCAGATTTCATTTATATTCAATTAGTTTAGCAAACTCAAGAGACAAAAGTTATTATAGACCCTCGGTGATTTATGGTACTGATGGTTAAACTTCCAACTATCCAACAAAGAATAATATTGCTATTTAACTTCATTTTTACTTCTAAAATTCCGGTTTTGACAAGACCTTGAAAAACTTGTTTTACTGAGGAAAATTGGTTAGGTGTCTACAAAAAAATAATGATGTTTTCCTCAGAAAAATCTGCTACCGGGTAATCCAGACAAAATCTTCTAGAAATATATTCAAAAGGAGAGGAAAAAAACCAATGTTAATGCCATTAAATATAAAGTTTCTAATACAAATATTATTCTAGTGTTGATGGGACTCAAAATTTACTTTAATCACAGCATTATATATCCAGAGATTTTGTTTCTTCTACATAAATCTCTCCTAAATAACTGCTTTAGTATGACATGTTAGGTAAATCTTCATTTGAAAGGAAACATATTTATGAGCTAATAAAACTTTTTAAAAAATGTTTAATTTTTTGAGAAAAAAATAATTTGCAGACATACATGCATAATAATTTTACTATGGATTTGTGCATGCAATTTCAGAGCATCATATTTTTTTAAGAGAAAAAAATCCACACCAAAATCCATTTATTTTAACTAGGCTGGAAACTGTTAATGTCTGCTGGCTTGGAAGGGCTTTATGTTGTAGAATTAGGAAAATAGAACAGTGGGATAAAATAATGTTTCTTCATGTGTAATTTTTATTGATGGATTTATAGACTTGATCACATAAGGAATAGGAGAAATGGTTACTAAGGATAAAAATCTGCAGATGTTAGTTTGAAAAACATACCTGAATGATTTTGGTAATACATTTTTCAAATTTTACTAGGGTACAAATGGTTAATGTCATTGGGAGGGAATGTCAGTGAGCCAGAAGGACAAAAGGGAAAAAACAGGTGAAAAATGTTTTTGGAATGTTTTTCTATATCACACTATTATATATATATAATTTATTTTTTTTTAAAGTTTATTGAAGTAGAAGTACTTAACTGTTTAAAAAAACCCAATGTAATTAAATAATTTCCTGACTTTAATCATTAAAACATCTCCCCAAACAAAAACAACCAAACCAAAAACCCCAACGCCCCAATGAGCTGTGCTGATTGTGATTCATGCTTTTTTTCCAACCCCCTGTTTTACCCTTTCTGATGAATCTGGCCTGCAATGGGACTTGCAAAGGCTCCCATCCCTCAGTGCAGCTTTCCAGGTGTGCAAGGACATGCCCTGACTACCCTGGCTTCAGAACTGGCCCTTTTTAAAGTGGTTTACAGCTGATGAACTGTGGAAGCATTGACATTTTCCAAGAGATTTTAGAAGCTTGAGAATCTATTTCATATATTTTCTTTTTTTTTTTTCTCGACCTCTCATCCTTCCAAACAGATATTAACTTTTCTAGCCTAATAAAACTTTGAAAGTATCTTTGAAGCAAACGGAATGTAAAAATGAGTACAGCTGAATCTTCATATGTTTAACATAACTCCAGAGCACTATCTCAGAGAATTTTTCTTAGGAGAACAAACCTAAATATTTCTGTTTAAAGAACAAGTTACCTCTCATTTGCCAGGATTTTTTTCTTAAAAGGATTTTCAGCTTGAGATGTATCAGTTAAAGAATTCAATCAACAGTACTTTCAAGACACTACATCTTCCCCAACACGTATGGTTTTGTACCTGAAAACATTCTATTCAAATGTTTTATTCACCTTCATTATGTGGAAAACTTTCAGAAATGGGAAAATCACTGTACTGAAAGAGCTGAGTTGGTAGGTGGAGAGGGCTGTCAGAAACAGAAACTAAACTATCTCAACTGTTTTTTTTTTTAATTCATAGATGGTCCAAAATAAAAAAGAAAAAGACAAATAGCTCCCAATTATTGATGATTACTGTTATTTTAAATATTACTTGCAACAAGTGTAGTTACTAATTTGACAGTGATTCTTTAATGGTGTGCAATTGTCAGGGAGTCAGTTTTTGAAGTCAGGTTTTAAATTAAATTAGAACAAAATGTTAGGAAATGTCTCCATTAAAATCAGGGAGCTGGATTCATGCAGTTTTTTACCAGTCAATACATGCATATTTAATTTGTTAGAAAGTGTCTTAAATCAGTACTGTATCCTGATGGTAGTTGAATTTGACTTTTTGCCAGTAATAGGTGTTTTAAAAAAAAATTTAAAGCTCAAAACACTTGAAACATTTTCTAAGTCTTCAGCTGGTTTTGAAGAATAACCCATTTTATCTTTTTCTATTAATAAAATATGTTTTGTTGTGCATTGAAAAGGGCATTAATTGTATTTGATTATTATTTGTGTAATTTAAAATGATCTTTCAGTGTGGTTAAAGTTGCATTATTTGCTATTTTGGCCTTTTGTTTCCCTTGAGAACATAGTCCAAATAACTGTTAAGAGGAGAATTCCCAGAACACATAAGGATTCATTTCTGTTTAAGTTAACTGAGTGTATTTTTATTTATAAAAGGCAGGTTTTGTTATGTTTTTCCCCAGGTACCAATGTCTGTGCCAAGAACAACGGCGGGTGCCACCAGCTCTGCCTTTACCGCGGGGGCGCGCGGAGAACTTGCGCCTGCGCCCACGGGTACCTGGCAGAGGATGGAATCAGCTGCCTCAGGCACGAGGGGTACCTGCTCTACTCGGGGAGGACAATCTTAAAAAGCATCCACCTTTCCGATGAGACCAACCTGAATTCTCCAGTGAGGCCCTACGAAAACCCGGAGTACTTCAAAAATGTGATCGCGCTGGCCTTCGACTACAGCCTGAAGGGAAGGGGCACCAATCGCATCTTCTTCAGTGATGCCCACTATGGAAACATCCAAGTGATCAAAGACAACTGGGCTGGCAGAAAAGTGCTAATTGAAAGTAAGTAAAAAAAAATAAAAATTGAAATTCCCAAAAGATATGTTTTATTTCAACAATTTTTATTGAGTGAAAAGTTGGTTATCAATTGGCTTTATAGAGGAAAAAAAAGCCAATGAAATTTTACCATAATTAAATTACCGTAATTAATTCTTATATTTTATCCCTGTAAGATACATTTAAGCATTAACCACTTCAAAATAATTTGTTTTAAAATGGGCTTATGAGGTTTGAAGCATATTGCTAGAAAACAGAAGTGATAGTGGCAAACTTTAATTTGTATTACTGTGATTTTAGAAGCTTTACTGTTCAAACAAAACCTCGCTGTGCATTGCTTGGAAATGAAACTATTTGGTTGTTGATTTTTCTAGTGAGTGAATGTGAAGTTTCTGTTTTAACCATTTTCCAGTATAAAATATTAAGACCTTGGTCAGTGTGTTCAGTTGATTCACCCTTCTTGAAGCGAAGCCCAAGAAAGAGATTTGTGCTCATTGGTAATCAGAGGAAAATTCCAACCTACAGAACTGTTTGGTGCTTACTTGGCAATGTACTTATTCACTCCTCCTGTTTGTTCTGCCTTCGTTCACCACAGTATTAGGAGAAATTTCATAAAGTATGACCTGATTCTAGCCTTTGAAATTTGAAGCTTGGCGCTACTAAGAAATTTCTGCCAGCATCTTCACCAAAACCTTCAGGATGAGACAAGCCATATTTTGCATCTGAAGTCTCAATAAAATCTCAATATCGGGCAATAAAATGTTTATCAACCAAGTCTGACATAACTGCAATATGAGATGTATATAGGAAGGTACCAGGTTTGTCATGGGAAAATCTAAATTGGAGGAAAATCGGAATGTGAATACTTAAGGAATACATCCTTAATGTTAAAATCCATAAATCTGTATGGCAAAAGTGTTAATTGTAAAAACATCTGCTGTCTTTCATTTTGTTCTTAATTTTTTTTATAATATATGCAACAAACCACATTCATCTGTCATCAGTTATCAGATGCAGATATTTCATTTGTTTGTTCTCTTGTCCTTTTTTACTATTATCTGGTTTTGTTTTTTTTTTATTTTTGCAATTTCAGTAATTGTTTTCCAAAATGCTATGTAGTATTTGTTCCCTAAGATGTGGATAAATCTCATACAAATTTCTATTTGTGCTATATTGCCTAAATTTGGCTATTTTCTTGGGTCCGTTCAATAACAAGACCAAAGAGTGATGAGGAAAAATGGAAGTTTATTTGATATATCACCTTTTGCTGTTGTATGTCAATGGGAATATATTTTAAAAAGAAAAAAGTTAAACAGTTGCAAACTGTTTATATTATTATAAATATTATTCCACAAGTGATTTTGGACAGTTGTATGTTTTGCCTCTGCACTGGGGTTCTGTGGGGTAACCACTGTCCATGGTTATGAAGACAGTTGGCACCAATGCGTGAAAAAACATTTAAAATATTTTTAAATTGAAAGAGGATAGATTTAGATGAGATATAAGGAAGAAATTCTTCACTATGAGGATGATAAGGCCCTGGCACAGGGTGCCCAGAGCAGCTGTGGCTGCCCCATCCCTGGAAGTGTCCAAGGCCAGGCTGGACACAGATTGGAGCAGCCTGGGACAGTGGAATGTGTCCCTGCCCATGGCAGGGGGTGGAATGAGATGATCTTTTAAGGTCTCTTCCAACACAAACCTTTATGTAATTATACATGATACAAGGTGTTTAGGTTTTTTCCCATTGATTTCCTGTGTGTGGATATCTTAGAGGAATTTATGACATCTGCATTGAGATATGTTAAAGATAAACTAAGTGGTGTTGTCAGGATGTTCCCATTACTCCCAGAAAAGCATTAAACCCAGGGATTCAGAGTTGAGCTCAGCTGCACGAGAGACAGAAACGTGCAGTGATGACGTGGAAGGACAATTTAAACTCTGGTCTTATAGGAAAAGATTAAAAGTATTATATGAAAAGCCAGTGGAATTTGCAACATTTAAAACAGACAAAGAAGAGAAATAAATACTGATGAAGCACTAATGCAGATAGAAATTGGTTTTTAAAAGAACAATGAAGTATTCCTCATTACTTCATAATAGGTTGCTCTACAAGAGCTAAAGACCTTCCATAAAGCATAGCTGGGAATTATAGTCTTAAAAAATTGTGAGGAAGTGTTTCTACTTGTAGCTTAATGTGCCAGATTTCATTTTTCATTAGCAGAGTCAGCACTCTGAATAATTGAATGTCAGATGAAATTTTGTAACCTTGCAAAAGCTTTCACTGTACATGCTTGGGATGTACATGTGAACCATGGCATTTTGTAGAACTCCTTCTGCAGAAATGCTGCCTTGTAAGTGAGAAGGGATGTAACATACACCAATGTTTACTGCTCTCTTTCACGTGTTTGAAGCCTCTTCAGTTTATGTTGAGTCATTCTTTTTCAGCTGGTGTTTTTGTGGCCTTCCATCCCACAGTCTGCATGTGATTTTTCTCTCACTGTAAACAGCAGAGTTGATATAGTTGGAGGCATTTGTTCAACCTCCACCTATAAGGAGAAAAGTAGTGATAGGATTGGTTGACACCACTAATTCCATTCACTGGAAGATGTAAAAGTTTTTTTTTTATTTCCATATTAAGAATCTGTGATCTAGAAATTATTAAATGGAATCCTGCTGAGAGATTTTAATAATCATGTTTTATTTCAGGATTGAAAAATAACATATTTGACATTAATTTTGCCATTTTTCCTCCAAAATCATTAGAATGTATCTGTAGCAAGTTTTCCTTTATTAGGAAGGGATTCAAACCCTCATTGGAAATATCTAGTGTGGTTATATCAATTCTACATCCTTTTTCTACTTCATTAAGTTGAAGTCTACAAATAATGCAAACCTTTGTAAAAGGTTTTAAAGTAATTGAATTTAATAGAGAAAATAGGGCATAATACATCCTACATATTTCATTCACTGAATGTAAATCTGCTCATAAAGGATCTATCAGATGGATCTGTCCCTCCCTAAAATCAGATGTGCCACTCAAATCTGATAGATCCATGAACTTTTCTGCACACTACAATCACTTAAGACACATAGAGCTCCTTGTTAAACAGGTTTCCAGCTCACTAAAAACAGATTTACAACTCACGAGCAACCCATTATCTAGCATGTTTTTAGCTCACTGAGAACAGATTTACTACCCAGAAACAACCCATTATCTAACATGTTTCCAGTTCACTGAAAACAGATTTACAGCCCATACGCAAGCTATTATCTAACATAGTTCCGACTCACTGAATATTGATTTAGAATTCATAAACAACCCATTATCTGACAAATTTTCACCTCACTGAACAGATTTGCAACTCATAAACAACCCATTAGCTAACACGTTTTCGGCTCAGGGAAAGTAGATTTACAGCATATAAACAACTTTATCTGACTTGTTCCAGTTCACTAAAGACAGATTCAAAACTCACCAAGATTCCTGTACCTGGTGGGGTCCTATCTCTAACAGGAAGAAACAATGAAAACCAAAACAATAAACTAGTCCAGGATGTACACAGTGTCCCTTGCCCCAACACCTTTACTATTTGTGCAATGCAGGGGTTTTTGAGGGGAAGTTTTCCTGTCTCTAAACTCTCTATTGGTCCATCATCAGTGGCTTTCTCTTTCTATTATTTTTTTTTCTATATTAGCTTTATCAGATTAATCTTTCTTATTCCCACTTTTTAAAAATTTACCTTGTTCTTGCCTCTGATTTCCCACGAATTATATTTTGGCTGATCTAAGTTGTTTCAGAGCTTATGTTTATACAAATAAGCATTTTTAGAAGTTAAAGTTTCAATTTCTAGGCTATTAGTGCTTTTAAAATTTATTTATCATAGGGAGAATTTTGAAGTAAGATACTCACTAAGCAAAGGCTGCCTCAGTGTATCTGCAGAAAAGTAGTGCAGTGTTCCAATAGATTTAATACAGTGGTACAACAGTGGACAGAAGACCAATGAAGAAGCTAAAAATTACAGAAAAAAGGTGGAAGCAAGGAAAAACAAACAACAAATCAAATGAGAAAGAGGGAAAAGTATTAAAATGAGATAGACTGAGTGAGCTGGTTTTTCTCCTGCCTGTGTAAACAATGGCACTGAGACATTTTGCCAGTGTAGTGTCTTTCACAGCACAAAAAGGAAACGTTATGTGAAAAAAGTGCTCCTGTTTTGAACCTGAGGCACTCATGCCTGAGGAATGCAAAAATCTTTTCACTGCTAACAAATTGTCAGACCCTGTGATGTATTTTAAGGCATTTTGCAGTCTGTATCTTTTAAAGGTGTTCCAATGTATGTTACTATTCTTCCCAACAAAATGGGTCCAATTTAACTGTCAAAAAGGCATTTATGTTCCCTTTTCTCTTACAGAGCATTACATCTTGTACATTGTATGAGATCCCTTTAGTTTTGGTGTTTTCTTCTCCAGGAAAGAACTTTAAAATCTGTTAAAAATAAATACTTGAATATTGTCACTTTTCATTCCATAAATGAATGGGATTCATGATAACTGTGTGTGTTGGAACAGAGGTCCAGTGATTTTCCCTTTTTAAAGGAGGGGAAGTGAGAGGCTATTTAGGTAATAAAACATAATATTATTATTACAATATCAACGTTGTTAGCGGAAAAAAAAGTGTCTGGTTGGTCAATGTAATTTATTTCTCTGTGTTGCTGCACATTAGAGAATGGGACAATCACAGAATGTTTTGGGTGGAAGGCACCTTTAGGATTATCTTGTTCCAAGCCAGGGCAGGGATATCTTCCACTAGACTGAGATTAGTGGGTAAAATCCTTGAATTCCTGCTGTAGGTGGATGAAGTTTACTAATTTTTATTAAGCTTTTTGAAAAATTATTTTAGATATGTGTATTCCTGCATGCTTCACGCTTTGTTTAGGTGTTCTTGGTGTGAAACTCTGAAAGAAATTGATGATGGGAGCTGACTCACACTGATCTTTTAGTTTGGTATGCCAAACATCATTACTGAGAAAAGGTGTTCCTGCCTATTGCACTTGAGATTGTTCATGAAGAATTAACAATGTTTGGGACTTAGTCAACTTTAAACATTGCCCTTAAATCTATATTGATGTACACGTTTGCTTTTTTTTTTTTCCATTAGCAGATGTGATGTAGTTGCACAAAATGTGAAACTGTGTTTGGTGAATTGCAGGAAAAAGCTGCAGAGGAACATCTCTTTAATTTTATTGGGTTATTTTTAAAGGGTAACATGATCTAGCAAATATTATTAGGTCATGAGGCTTTACTAGGCTATTCTGTCGTTATTGCCCCAAATAGCTCTTTTTCAACAGCAACATTAAAAACATGTGATTACACATATTTATTAGGAAGTTTATTAGATGCTCATACAATTTTTGAAGGTGGTAAAGGGCGAAGAGTTTTGGGGTTTTTTTATAGTGTGCACATAATGCATTAAAAAATAATGTGCACTCCTGTAGTTAGGGAAACATTTCTTCCATGAAAATTGTTGAGATTTTTAATAATCTACTAAAACACTTCCCTCTCTGTGTTGGCTTTCCATTCCAGATCTCTTTCTGTTTTTAAAACTTCTTTTATATGGACATGTTTAACTACATTGAAGTTATGATATCATAACACTTGCTAACTAGTAATGACTTGTTGAAACGTGCTGGGAGGGCTCCAGTTACAAAACACTATTGGTTTTTTAAATTGTTGAGTTCCCTGCATTTTCTCAAGTTTGTGATGTATCAGTAGTCCTTTTCTATGTTATTCCTGCTGACTCTAAGACAATCTCTAAATTTATTAAAGGAGTAAGTTATATCTCAGATAATGAAGGAGAGAGTGTTGCAGGTTTGTATCTCTGCTGTGAATTTCCTTGATAAATAATCAGGGAACATTTGTGGAAGGTCTATATCCATTGTCTGAAAAAAATTAATTGGAGGTAGGTATAGATTTTGTTCTAGAAAGCTGGTGATTGTTTCGATAGACATGTTTAGCTAGATATGAGATTTCAGTATTACTCTTTCCACAAAAAAAAGAAAAAAACGAATGGATGAGGGGTTTTTTTCTGCTTTTAGAATGGTCTTATGCTTCTTTATATCATTCCTAGCAAATGTTCATTCTTTCCAATATTGTCTCAGGAAGTTGGAGGCAGTGACAAGGTCGCATCCATGGAGATGTTTGTAGTGTCTTGGACTTAAGCTTGAAGAATCCAAAGCTTTTGTTCATGTATTCTTATTTCATTTGATAATCTTTTATGTGGGGCAGCTTATAGCATGAGTTTGTTTTTTCAAGATAGAGAAAAATGATACAGATGATTTCTCATTCTTGGTATTATTTTAGCAAACTTTACATCTGCTCTGAAACTAAATTATATTCTCAGGCTAAATAGAATGGTGTCCTAATTGGTTATTGCAGTTGATTACAAACTTAGCTCCATCTTAGAACTGTGGTTTAGCAAAAGGCTTTGGTACTCGAAGAGCAAAGTGAGGGTGAGAATTATGTAAAGCTCTGATTGTGCAGCCAGTGAGAGGTGTGAAAATAAACACTTTCCTTCAGGGGCCTTGCTGCTCGTGAGGCTTTGCTTTCACCCCGGATCAAACGGTGGCCGCCTGTTACCTGTCACCATCATCCTACACCAAGGGAGTGACAGAAAGCACGGCCCCCTCCTGTGACCAGTCTGCTGGAACAATCCCCAGGCTGAGTCCTGAGAGGGAAACTGCACATGCCAAGTCACAGAATGAATCCTGATCATTAAAGCCATCTCCAAAGTTCTGATATCAAAGTGCTGTTTAGGCTCAATTTTATTACTTTGATGGCTTTTCAGCCTCATAAAAATGATGGTGCTGACAGTTGTTCTTGCTTTACGTCATTGTTAAAGAAAAGGAGTTGGTTAAAAGGAAATTAAAGGAACAAGGTAATTGAAGTGTGGTGCAGCTGAAAAGGTTTTGACTGTAAACTTCCTAGGTAGTTTTAAAACAGAAGAGAAGAGGTAAAAATCTAGAAAATTGAGAACTAGTATATATATATATATATGACTAAAAACTGTTATTGGATAATTTAAACTTTGCCCTTTAGTATTTTTATTTTCTGGTTGCATTAATAAGGGAGCGTATCCTGAGTCCTTCAGTTATTGATTTGTTGCTTGTCTGTTCCCAGAGAAAGTCGGATGAAGATCAGCATGGTGATATTTATAGGCTGCATCTCATCTGTGGGATGCAATCTATCTTCGTTAACTTCAGTAAAAGTGATAGATAGCATTTGGCAACGTAATGATGTGATCACTCTGGCATTGCCTTTGTAAATCATTGGCTGTTGCATTCTCTTGTGTAGATATTTAATCAGTTATACACCCCATTACTGATTTAATTCAGAACGTCAGTGGCAGGTGAATAATGTGAGTATTTGTATATTAATATCATATTGTATTAATGTTCTTTTCATTTAAGTATGCTATTCATGTGAAAATCATAAACTGTTGCTTCATAGCTAGAATAAATTTAATCAGTGCTGTAGGCATCTAATGCCATCAGTGTTTTAATTCAATATGTCAGTGAAACAAATGGGATTCTTTTCATTTCCAGTTTCTTTATGCTTTACAAATTCAGAATATTACATGATGCTGCAAAAATATGAATCTTAGAGTAAACAAATTACTAACTTTCAACCTGTCGCTGGCTTTTGGGACTAAATCCCCCCACTGTAGCACCAGAGAGGATGAGTACATATTTCTGATGTATTTTCTAGTAACTGAGTATATAATGATAAATTAAATTTAAGGAAGAAATTGCTCTAGAATATTCTTTAAAGAAATATGAAATAAGTAAATATACAAAAAAAAATCTATGCAAATCTGTAATGATATACCACTGCTTAGGAATCTTCCACAGTGTCCTGTCTTTAGAAATATAAAATTGCTGAAATGTTTTCGTTTTAAGGAACAGCTGAAAGTCTAGAGGACCATTTCTAGGATAAATCTGTCCTTGGTCACTGTTTTATCATTGATAAAAAGGTTTACAGGAACTTGGAGAGTCATCAACAACTAAACAAAAAACAAACCCCNTTTCTAGGATAAATCTGTCCTTGGCCACTGTTTTATCATCGATAAAAAGGTTTGCAGGAGTTTGGAGAGTCATCAACAACAACTAAACAAAAAACAAACCCCAAAACCAAACAACTACAACAACAAACACCAAACAAAAAACCCCCCAACAAACAAACATATTTAATCTAGAAACACATAAATTAGCAAAAAAGTGCACTGCTGTCACATCCAGATCACACCACATGGTAGCAGAACAGAGAACTTGTGTTAAGAACAGAGCTGCTTGTGTTATCCATTGTAAGAATTTATCTAAAAGTTGTATCACTCTCTAAATCTTCCGCCCTTGACTTTAAAACCACCCTATTCATAGATTTCTTAAGCTATTAAATAAGTAATTTCTATATTGCTTGAGTTCTTAATTCCATAAGTACAGGACATGATAAAACTAAAAGTTTATTAGCAAATAAAAGAGTGTGGCCAGTGTAAATCCTTCAGAATTAATGCTTTTGGTGGAGTTAAGAAAATGCACTTGGGGCATGTTTGCAGCAGCTACTTTTTCTTTTTAATTAATTTTTTTCTTCTTGTCTTGTAACAATTTAATTCCTCTGATTTATCTTTTTGTAAGAGCAATTTTTTTTTTACTCTGAATTTTCCTGTTTCAATTATTTGTGAAACAATTGTCATCTACAGGTCTTTCACCTCAACCTTATCTTTGAAATATTGTTTTATAGATTGTTTTCTTTTAGCCCTGAGAACACATGTATGTATAGCAAAGGATGTTTTTTTTGCAGAACTGCATATTTCAGCTATTTTATTACCACATTTTTCATCTATGTGCGGAATGTTTGCTTGTCTCCATACGTGCCATAACCTTCCGTGTAACTGTTTTCTAAAAATTCAGAAATTTCCATTTTATAGACAGTAACTTGGAATGAAACCTCCTTCTACCACCATTCACAGGCCTAAACATGGAACTGCAGCACGGTGTAAGAAGGGGAAACTTTGCTGGCTGATACCTGTGGGAAATTTGAGTTTTCCAATTTAGTACAGAAATTACTCATAAAACAACAAATCTGGTATTGATGAGCACTTTCATCCCTGGAGTTGTCTTTTAGTTGATCACAACTCGCTGTGACAGGAACAACATCATTATTTTTTGTCTGCTACAAAAGAGTTTTGGACTGTAATCAATTTGCTCTCAAATTTCTTGACAGATTCAGACAGGAAACAAAGCTAAAGTTGACAGAAATTCAAGAGGTTACAGCAGAATTTTTTTTTTTTTTCTGTCTTCTTAGAAACGAAGAGCAATAAATGGTTTGATGGTTTGTTCACTCCAAATGCAGTGCAGAATTGGTCAGAAAATGTCAATACACCTGTCATTTTTTAATAGAATCACAGAATATCCGAGTTGGAAGGGACCCATGAGGGCCATCAAGACCAAATTGTGATTCCTCACAGGGAAACCTTATAGTTAAATCATATATCTAAGAACATTTGGTTTAGTTTAGGGCATTGAATTGGGATTCAGCATATAATTTCTGTAATTTTCATGATATTTGAAAGAAATTACTATCTTTGAATTTCAGTTGTTGGTTTCTAAAACCTTCACTATATTTCAATATTTTGAGTTATTTGTAGATGAGCTGAAGGTACATGGGGTTTATTTCATAACTTCTGTTTCATAAGTAGGCAAACTATTTTTACACATATTCACCTCCCTTTAAGGTGTGTCAACTCATTTTTTTTTCTGTTGTTTCTTCTTGAATACAAGTCATTGTTACTTCTCCACAGATGTGTCCCAAAATGTGACAAGAAAAATACAACAAACTGATAAATCATTATTGCTCTTATAGTTTTAATTTATTTGCCTTGAAGTTTTGATTCCATGTTTGCTCTTTCAAAGCAATCAAACTTTTGTTGGGACTTTTTGTTCTATATATATGAAATGCATAGTAAAAATTACATCTTTCAGCAAGCTAAATATAAATTGTAATAGCCAACATAATGTAATCCTAATTGGATTTCTAGATTTTTGCCTTCTGTACCTCATTAATAAGCTGCGTGAACCTTCTGGTCTAAAAATATTTGTTTCTTGCAAAATAATAAGTGAAGTTATCAACATATATATTTCTGTAGTAATTCACAAATAGTGGTAGAAAATAATTATTCCTATTTTTCTCAGTCTGTCACTTTTATATATTTGGCTTAAATACAATTTCTCTTTTCAGGGCATTGAAAATATATTTTAGTTGCTTATTCATGTTTTTCCTAGCTCGAAGTTTTTTGTGTTGAATGAATGAGTGTGGCGTCATGGCTTATTAAAATCAGATGTTGATGCCGAGACCTTCAGAGTTGATATTTTTTCAGCAATTTTCAGGTGTTTAGCAAAAGCCAATACAGTTGTTAACAACAAGGCACTTTGATCTCTGTTAATGTAGCATGTCACTGCTACAAAATACATTGAGAGATGGTGCTAAATAATACAAGTAACTATTGAAAAAATGCCAAGGCTGGGTGTAAATTATATTTGAAGATGAGATTAAATAATTATTGTCTTGAATAAATGTTTGTTATTTCTAATGTGTTATCTGGGGACACTGTAGTGGTAATGATTGCTAGGATTGATAAATATTGTAAAGTGTTATTAACCGTGGTCTTGCCCTCTATGTAAACTTATGAAAGGAAAATGACAAGATTTCGATTACAATTAAAAAGAAACCTGCAGAAATGATAAAAATAATTGCAGAATCAGCTGAAACAATGAACCCTGCGAGTCTGCAGGATCAGCTCTGAGGAAAAATGAAACCGAACCGTGCCGTTGGCAGGAGTTTTATTTGCTCTGTCTGTCACGGTATCTTGCAGATGTCGGGTCAGTGGAGGGCCTGGCTTACCACAGAGCTTGGGACACTCTGTACTGGACCAGCTCCACCACGTCCTCCATCACCAGGCACACCGTGGACCAGCGGCGCCGCGGGGCCTTCGACCGCCAGGCCGTCATCACCATGGCTGAGGATGACCACCCCCACGTGCTGGCCCTGGATGAATGCCAAAAGTAGGTGTTACATCCCTCCCACAAATCCTAATTCTAGCCTGGTGCCAAGCAGCACTTCTTTATTTTAGTCAACCAGTATTGCTGCACCCTACGAAGGTGGATGAGATTTCTCCGTTTAGGAGACAAATGTTTGATTGCTGATATTTTTTATTGTCTTGCCCTTTAAAGGAGTTGCAGAATTTAGATTCAACATTTTATATGTTTCTATGTTTCAGATTCAAATAATAACTGCTTTTTCTTGGAATGTTAAAAGAATTCAAACTGCTTTTCTTAAGATGAGCTAAATGCAGGTTGTTGAGTGGTTGTTTTCTCTGTTACCCTTAGTATCATATCTGGTCATTTTATCATGTTACTCTTACAGCTTAAGTTTAAAAAAAATCCTTTGAGCTTTAAAAAAAAAAAGTCTGAGTTTCTTCTGTGCAAAATAGAGGCCTATGTGTTTATCACAGAAATAAATGTTATATAAAAGTATGTAGCAATGGACAAAACCCTGCAAAGAAGTCTGACTTAGTTCCTTCCCTCTACTCTCAAAAATACTGTTAGAGAGAGAATTTTTATTTTTGCTTCAGTATCTTACACATTTGAGGTACTTTAATTTCCTCTGTTAATTCTGAGAGAAGGGCAATCTGCTTTTTCTGCTTCTTGTAACTGTGTCTGACTTTTGGGGAAGTTGGGGGCATTTCTGCCATATTAACTTCTACTTTTAATTTGTGGTAGCTGAATGTACAAAGCCTCATGAGTAGTGGAGCTTATTTCCATATGTGACTTCGTGTCCTGTTAATGCAAATCAAGAGTTAATGCTGTGTTGTAAAATACAATTCCCAGGGGAGCATTACTAAACTCCCTAAGCTCTGATGGAGACTGCAATGAGAGGAGGGGCAGGGTCTGTCAGTCCATGGGTTAGAATTCCATCAGCAGCCCCGTCCATAACATTTTTGGTCATTGTTAACAGCAACAAGGGGCTGACTGAGCCTCCTCCAGAGCACATTGAGTTGTCCTTTCCTGGCCACTATCCACCACCAGTCCTTGGGTGTGCAGAGAATTCTGTCACTGCTCTAACATGGAGAAGCTGCAGATTAATTTCACTGTTAAATGTTACTAATGCATGCATTAGTAGAATTAGGTTTATACCATTACACAGCTTGTATCACTCTCTAATGGTAAATTACTACAGAGACAAGATCGGCATTGAACAGATCTGTCAGAGAAAAAAATGGTACTCCTATACAAATTAATGAACTAGGAAACTGCTATAATTTATATATATAATTTATTTATAGGCTGTTACATTTTCTTGTTCATTATTGATTATCATAATTATTTATAGATGTCATTCAGAATTGTTTATGGAGGCATTTGTTTGTTTTTTTTCTCTGTTGCTCATTTTGTAGAGAATTAAATTATAAAATGTATCTTATGGTTTTGTTTGTTATTTTGATTTTAATACAGCTTAATGTTTTGGACTAACTGGAATGAGCAGCTCCCGAGCATCATGAGATCCACCCTCTCAGGCCAAAATGCCCAGGTTATCATTAGCACTGATATTCTGACACCAAATGGACTCACCATTGATCACAGGGCGGAGAAACTTTACTTTTCAGATGGCAGCTTGGGAAAAATTGAGAGGTGTGAATACGATGGATCGCAAAGATATGTAAGTAAAAGAAAAATCCTGCACATGATTGTTTTTTGGCATTTATTAGCATCTTCCAAGTGAAATTGTTACAGAAAGATTAATAATTGCCTAATTTTCTCCTAGTATTAGGAGTTGCATATTAGACTTTTAACTCTATTGAAATACAAATAATTCCCAGTTCGCTCAGAATTTCTTTTGTTTAACTTGAGTGTTACTCCACAAATCTCATTTCTAATATTTTCTGGCTTTAAGTTTTCAGATATTGGACTCTCTCCGTTACTCATTCATCATAATATGTTTTGGTCCTTGAACACTCTTTTATTTCAGCTCAAGCAAATCTTTTACTGGGAATGTGTTGAAGGCAGTTGATCTGTGCTTGTGGTTTTGTTACATCTTTAGTGCTACACTTCTCGTATTTCATGAAATCTTCATTTCAGGGATTTTGTACCTCCCTAAGTTCAGGATATAATGAATGAAGGGCATGTTCTGGCTTGTATTCAATTCCCAGCCTTACAAGAGAGTGCACATCATCTCTCTTTGATATCTATTAACTTTTTTAAAGTGTTTCATATGCAATATATGAGCTTTGAAATATTTTTTTCATCTTAAATTAAAATTATATGGTTTTTTCAAAGTCTTATCCAGAAGTTCCCCACATTATATTTAGACAATTTTTTTTTTTTCAGAATAAAATAGGAGAGCCAAGCTTTTAAGAGCTGAAGTACAGTCAGCTTGGATAGGCATGTGCTTTTCCTTTTTGCTTTGATTTCCCTTTTATAAAAATTAACCACAGCTCACTAATATTTTCAGATGCAGTAACTGTATCAAACTTGGCAAACCAACCAATGGATTCTGAAGTTTTCAGTCCCTGACTATATACTTATTAACACAAAACAGAAGTACAAGGTAATTAGTTAAGTACAAGGTAATTAGTAGGTTGTGATTAAAGAGTTTAACTTGGTCTTTGCATGAGGTATAATAAAATAGGTGTCACAGACTTGAAGTAGGACATGATGCCACTTATCTGCAGAAACCATTACTAAAATATTACCTTTTTAATCAGGTCTCTGGCTTTCACTCTGCAGCAGCAAGAAGAAAAGGATCATTCCATTTTCTCAGCAATTGAACATTGCAGCTTCCAGTTTCTCTGAGTACCTTGTCTCTTGGTTTCGCTTTCTGACAATTTACCACTTCTCCATTGCAGTGAACAAAAAAACTCCTGAACACAATGATCTGAGTCCTGCACGCTCTTCTGCAGGGTTTTGGGAGCTCTAGTGTGTTACACCAATAGCTGTTGTGGGAAAATCAGCTGATTCTGTTGTCAGAGATACTGATCTGGGTTCTCACTCCTGCTTTGCTTACATGAGGACTGTTATACCAGAAGGGAAGGCCCAGCAGGCTGCTTGGCCTCTGGCAGCACTTCAGCAGCGTGGCTGATCACATTGGAGGTGCAATTTTCCTGATACAAGCAATGCCAGAATCCAGCCTGGTAACTACTGACCTAGTGAAAAATGATATTTCCAGGGCAGTTGTTTTACTTTGTTCATATGCTGTCCAGCTGGATGAGATCCCTGATTTCTGTGACATCAATGCAAGTAATGATTGCTCCTCTGCGCTGGTGCTGCCAAATTCTTTGGGGTGTTTCTGTCATCAACCACCTGTCAAAAAGAGTTTAAACAGATTACCCTTTTCCCCAGCATCTCTGCTTCATTGCTCTCTGGTTTCAGTTAGGTTAACAAGGATAGAAATTGGATAGCAGAACATGAAAGGCTAATGGTAATGTAATGAATTTTCTTCCAGATAGCAGCTTCTTTCTTCATTCTGCTCACCACAATAATCTAGTACAATGAATTAGGAGAAAATCATTTAGCAATATTGAACTGACTCTTTAAAGTGGATTGTAAGGGTTTATTGATTTTTGTGTTGAGCTGATATTTTAATACTAGTATAGGGTTCCAGGAAATTCTTTCAAATTTCTTTTTGGTAGATTTTTTGTTACTAGTATTCCTTCTTATTACTTAGAAGATATTAAGTTTTTTGGGGTTTGGTTTTTTTAACATTTTTTGTTCTGTCAGATCTTGTGGTTTAAAAAACGGAAGTGGCAATTTTTTTTTTTTTCATTATTCTTTCCCATTTTCTTCCCTTTTTTCTTCTACCGCTACTTGGATTTAATATTGTGGCCACAGCTGATTTTACCTGCTTAGTACTTTAATTGCAAGATTTTTTTTTTTTTTTTAATGAACACAGAAACGTAGCCAACTGCAAATAAAGTTGTTTTCAACTTTTGGACTTATTTTTCTAATAAATCATAAGCTACTTTGATTTATTTTTACTTTTCTTCTTCAATGTTAAGTATTTTGTAGCGTTCTACATGTAAAAAACTAGAAACATTGTTAACTTCCTGTAAACAGTTATTTTTTAACACATAGGCTGGAATATTTTGATCTCAATTATAATTTTGTTGGCCTATAGGTGTGATTGTTAAAATCAATATGGGTTTAGAGGCGTTTCTGATAATTATAAACTTTATGTGATTGCAACCTGCCAGTAATTGTAACTTTCAGTTTCTAGGATGTTTGCTTTTATTCTATTGAATTTCTGTATTAAGGGAATGAAAGAAGTTCCATAGCTGGTGTTCAACTTCTGTTCAAATCAATTAGGTTTTATCAGATATCTTCAGCCTACAGCAGAAGTGCAAGCTTTGGGTTTGGATGTGCATTTATAAAAAACTTGAGTTTATGAATGACCTCTGAAATTTACTTTTCATGTGTGTTGTTATATTTATTTGAAATACAAGTATCATTCAGGGCAGCAGAATAATTTTGGTCATTCTGAGAAGGTGTTGATGATGACATCAATGTTACCTTGAGAAGTGACCAGATAACTCACCAAGGCAGGATAAAAGTGAGGTCAGCCAAGGCAGTTGGAATGGAGAGAAATTGTGCAAAATATGAGCAATTTGAAATGTAGAATGTCTAACTCCATTTAAATAAGAATGTGCTAAAAATTATTAGCAGAGATTCTCATCAAGATCTGAGTATTAGCAGGTAAAAATGATGCAAGTCCTGAATGTGACCCTGTGAACAATCTCATTGCTGTATTCTCTGTGAAAAAGTGAATATTCAGGCATGAAAACTAACCCAAAGGCAAATAACATCAACGAGAAGGCAGGTATTTTAATTAGCTTTGATGGTTGGTCTGAGAAAAAAAGAATAGAGCCAACTTTCACAGAGAAATTAATTCATCAGTGTCTAGGGCTTCTCTGTAATTTTTCTAAGTGGCACTGGAAACAATGATAGTACACAAGCAAGAAAGGCCAGTAAAAGATGATGTTGGCACAATATGCACAAGTTACCACCAAGACACTGAAGTTCACCATGGTTTGCTTCTCCTATTTCCCCCTTTTATGATAGCTAGGGGAACAAGAGTTAAGTTCTGGGTTTTTAAGCAATTCTTCTTTCTAGGTTTGAAAAGCAGCTGGAACAGTATAGGTACTCTTGGCAATTAATGGCACTAGAAGTGAAGTTATGGATTATTTTAATTTTCTCTGTCCAGCAATATAAATACAGTAGTTGGAGCAGGAATGTAAATCCTTATTTTTCTTTTTCTTGCAAATATATTAAAAAATATTTTTTTTTCTCAACTTTTCAAATGTTCACGTTTCCCTTCAACATTCATCTGAAGCCCAAACCCAATAAAAAGAGTGAAACACTCACCCCCTGCTTAATTCATTGCTTTTTCAAATTCACTCCATTGACATTGATGGGTTGCTTTCTTTCAGTAGTTCTGTAAAGAAATGTTTAACTTGAATCTAATGAAAGTTACTCCCTAGCCAAAGGCAGTAAAATCCTCTAATCCTGTGAGGCAGGTACTTGGTTGAGACAGATCCAACACTTTTAGTTTAGGACAGTTTGCTGAAATATCTTGATGTGCAGTGTTGGTAATCTGGTAGAAATTAACTTAAAGAAGGAATTAATGAACAGATAAAACTGATTTCAAAGGCTGTAGGGGACAAGATTAATCATAATGCCTCAAGATCCAGCAAAATTCTAGGAGACTGAAGTGAATCTAATGTTAGATGAAGTTGTCATTGTCATTTATGAAGTTGAAAATAATTATCATGGGATTAATAAGCATGCAATTTCCAAGAAGCTGGCTAATCTAATAGTGGTAAATAGAAATAAAACAGAGCTGGGTACTTTCCATTTCCATGGCACTGAAAAGTACAGGGCTTTCATAAGCAGTTGCCTAATCTATCATTCAGCTGAACTGCAAACTAAGGAGCAGCTGGAACTCTGCAAATTCAGCACTGAAGTTTGGTTTTCAGTGTCTTGGACATTCATTGTTTTCCTGGAGATACAAAAATGGAAAAACAAAAATGAACTGTTGAAGCACTTCTGGTTTTGTTACATTGTGCTTGGAAAATTCCATAGAAATTTGATCTTACTGCTCTTGGCAGGAGGGGCCTTAAAGTATCTCCATTATATCCTTTTCTATAATTGAAGTTATTGGGAAGTTTATTTTGAAAGATAAAATAAATGAAAGAAAATTCATGCATTAAAGCTGTGTTGAAAATAGTCTTTATTCAAACCAATCAACAAAGAGCATCACAACAAGCACAACCAGGAGTTTAACCCAAATGTACCTTTTTTGGGTGAACAAATCAAATACATTAAAGTTATCCCTTAAATTATTTAATTTTCCCCTACGTGTGCAACAGGTTTCACTGTATTTCTTTCTCATATAATTTTTTCCAGAGGTTCCTCTTCTAAAATATTTTAAAATCAATATTAATTACTAAATAAATATGGGATACTACTTTAGGTCTTTCATTTTAAAGAATAAAATAAGAAACTTTGGCTAATATGAGGGTCCGTATAACTCGGTTCTGTCAGATTTTTTAATAATTTAAAATGTTCTTATTTTTTAATTACTGATATCATTTTATGGTTCTATAATCATTTCATTATGCAATTGACTTTAAATAGTCAGTATTTTTAACTCTTAAGTGCAATTTTGTGTACACAATTGTACACTGCTTTAGACCTCTGAGTAGGTTTAGATATCTTTAGAAAAGAGAAGAACCCTTAAAAAAACATTTAAAAGCTTTATTAGATACTTCTTCCCATTTATTGAACATTTTGAAAGAGAGTTATTGATAATAATCCATTCATAAGGGTTAAAATACTTACCAAAAAATAAAAGTAAATCGTATTTTAAGCTGGTGGCTTAACTTTATGCACTCTTCTTTTTTAAAAAAAAACAAACCAGTATTTCTGTAAAAATTTTATGTCATGATAAGAATAATTGAGTCTAGTTCTTAATGACAATCTAATAAGAGTTTTATATAAATTATCAAAATTACAGTATTCTGTCAGAAATTCTCCTCTGCCTGATATGTCTCCCTGTCTGGCTCCTTTGCTTTTACTGTCATATTTTTCTAGAGAAACTGCTACACAGATCTCAAATTAGAGTTGTCAAATGCTAAACCAAAAGCTTTCCAGACAACTTAAAAAGCAAAATTCAAAAAGGAGAGGACCACAATTAAAATTAAGTTGTTTCTCAACTTCTGACATCCCCCAGCCCCCCCAGTCTCCTCATCTCTTTACAGGAACCAGAGAAAAATTTTCATCTGTTGCTTGGAGCATGAAATATCTTCTATAACTCAACTTTTTTATCATTTAATATTAAAACATGGGATTACTCTTGGATGTGTCTGACTTCCACTCTTGTAGGTGGTAGGGATGACTTTTCATGATTCCTTCAAGTTTTAAAATTGTACTTGGGTTGTTGTGAGTTTTAGTATAAATTTAGACTTAAAAAAATAGAAATAAAAATTGTCACAACATTCAGTGTTATTATATAAATCAGGATTTCAAAGGGCTGTAAAGGTGGCCAAAAGCTGATAGAAATATGAAGTCCTTATTTTGGATGCTTGAATAAAACCAATGTACTTGCACAGGGCTGTGACAAAATACAGAGGCTCCAGGAAATGAAATACAATGAGCAATAGTGAGAAAATGTTTGGTTTTGTGACCCCGTGTTTGGATCTCAGCTCTCCCAAGGCTGAGCAGCCATGATCAGTTCTGTGGTGAATTTACATTCCACTGTTACAGTCTGAGCAGAATTAGGACAGTGCTCCCCAGCACAGAAGGCTGAGCAGGGCAGTGCTTTAGCCTTGGCTGTAAAAATAAAATCTTCCCAGCTGGGACAGTTTCACACTATCACAGAGAAGAATATGGGGATGCAAAATCTGCATGGCCAGATTTCATAAAGATCTTGCAGAAACATACCTGATTTTTTTCTTTTCCCCGCCTGAAATGTCTGAATTTGAATAGTGTAGGCTTTTAAGAGTGTATTATGAAATGTTCCTTACTGGAAATGTGCACAATTAGAGAAGAAGCCTTTTGCCATTAACATATTCCCATTTATCTTTTAATACTTTTAGTTCTGGAAAAATGTTGGTTAGAGAAAAGTTGTCCCCTTGGGGTATTTATCACTGGGAAAAAAAATCTTTCCTGGAAAAAATTATTTGCTGTCCAACGCTCTTTAAAATATGCAGAAATACATGATGTGCATAGTGAAGCAGAATTTGTTATAATTATCTGATTAATGTAAGTAATTTTGACATTCTGTCTGTATAAATGAATTTAAACATGAACAGGAATGCTCCTGTGCACAGGACGAGAATTATTTATGTTAGCAGGTTGTTGAGATATCCTGAACTGTCACAGGTGGGAACAAACCTGGAGCAACTTTTGTCATTGAATCCTTCAGACTTGGGGCACCTTCTCAGTGTCCAAGGCAGAGCTGTACATCAGCTGTGTTTAGTGTCAAAATTGGGGCTTTTGTTTCACAAAATGAAATTTGGACCTTCTGTATATTAGGTGTATTCTTTATTTGGGGAGAAAGGCTTCCTACACACCCTCAATGAATTATTAATAATTAAATATAGGATTGACTGTTACTACTCCCTTCTGTGACACAGCATCCCCTTGCAGGCACAAAGGGCTCAGATCCATCAGATTGCTGGTTCATGGAGATTTCCATGAAAATTCACCGTTATTAATATAAAAACTCCCTCTAGGAAAGGGGATGAAGCACACAAAGCAGATGGAAAACCGTGGTGATCTAAGGAGATCTGTTCAAGGATATTCTTTTTCTAGTTTTATCCCAGTTTCCCTATGATGAGTAGCACACAGACACAGGATTTTAATTTATTTTTTTTTCCTAGCCTGGCTGAGAACCATTCCAACTTTACAAATATATATAATATACTTTTTTCCCAGAGAAATCTGGAATACAATTCAATAAAAATAGTAAAAATATAATTTATCTCCATTACCTAATGGAGAAATATTAACCGTCTTCCAGTAATTCTTTTCAGACAAAAATAAATTTTCAACTAAAAAACTGATAAAAATTCATCAGATTCTTCAGAAGAGAAACTGTTCATTTGAAATTTTTAATTCTGATACATAGAAAGAAAGAACATATGCAAATATTTTACTGGAGCTGTGATTTGGATTGAGATTAAATTCATTGTATTTCTAGAATTTTTTTTTCAAACCTTACTATGTAGTGACCTTCAATTCATTTTTTCCTTCTAGATTTTAAATTAATAATTACTGTAGTGAATTTTTTTTTTTTTTCTGCCTGAATTGGGAAACATGAAACATTTATTGTCTGGGGTACAAGTTTCTAACGTGATGACATGGTGTGCGCTCTTCAGTTCTAGAGCTCTTCAGTTCACCTTGGTTCCTAAAGATTGAGTTTTTACTTTCAGCCATGCTGAAAGAACCTCTTCTCTTTTCTATTGGAGCTATTAAGCAGGTAAGGTGTTGAGTAGGTATTTTTACAGGCACATTTAGATAAACTGTGATTTTTTTTCTTTTTTTTTTTTTTTAATTAAGGAACAAAGTTTCTGAAATTTGGCATCCTTTTAACTCATTTTTAGTGCTGTTATCTCATTTCCCCAGGTACTGCAGGAACAAAGGCATTAAGTGTTTTGTCTAAAAGCAATGAGAGTCACAGTTTGCGCTTCAAAATCTTCTCATTCGGCAACAGCACCTCCTCTCTTGTTTCTCTTCTGCATTTTTGCATTTTAGGTCATCGTCAAGTCTGGCCCAGGCACCTTCCTCAGCCTGGCTGTGTATGATGAATACATCTTCTGGTCGGATGGAGTGAGGAGAGCCATCCTGCGTTCCAGCAAATACACGGGAGGAGACACCAAAGTTCTCCGCTCCGACATCCCGCACCAGCCGATGGGAATCATCGCTGTGGCCAACGACACCAACAGCTGTAAGCTCCAAAGCTGCTTTCTCAATGCCAACATTCATTTCAGGGATTTCCCTTAGTTTTAGCCAAGTTAAAAGTTGATAAGGTGTTTCAGAAATTCTTTTGTTATGAAAAGATGTGGTATAGCCTTTTCCCAAGTAAATAAGCATCATTCAGAATTTTCTGCCATGGGTGTTGAGCTCAGTGGATAGCATGGTGGATAAATACTTCCCTGTCAAATTTCGGCGGTTTTGAATGTTGCAGGTTTTAAAAGTTATTATTTTCCAGCTGTTTGTTTATCTTTAGCATGCCAGCATCTGAGGGCTGCTGACATTTTCATCAGACTGATAAAACCTGAATCAATTGCCCGTGAATCCGAGATACGGTGACCTTTGGTCTCTCAAAGACATTGGCCACTGAAGCAAATTTAATAAAACCCAGTTCACGCCTTGTCGTTTGTCTTTCAGGTGAGTTATCTCCCTGTGCACAGATGAATGGAGGCTGCCATGATTTGTGCCTTCTGACGCCTGATGGACGAGTGAACTGCTCGTGCAGAGGGGACAGAGTCCTGATAGATGATAACAGATGTGTGAGTAAGTAATGGTGGCTGACACGAGGCTTTGCTGTGCTGTGAGGCACTTGGCTTTCATAAGACAGTTGGCCCAAGCCATTAATTTCATTTCTTCTATATACTGTAAAAATTGATCCGGCAATTCAGCACAAACCAGGCTTTCAGCTCTTTTGTCTTGTGAGTCTTTTGGGAGGTTAAAAAATGTTAATTCTCTCCTTAAACTCCTCTTATGGTAGTGGGATACTGCTTCTTATTAATAGGATTTTTACATATTTATCACGATTACTGCTGAGATAGAAATATCTGTCTGTATCCTTCCCTAGGGTTATGTGGGATAAGTTACTGAAGTTGAACTTTAATTAAAGCACTTTCTCACCTATCTCTCTATGTTGTCAAACCAGTGATTGGCCGTGGGAGAGGTTCAGCAGATGAATTCACATGCCTAACAATTTATTTTATAATAGTTATATGGCATTTATATTTTCCAAATGCATTGCAACTCTTAAAATTGCTTTTAGGTAAAACCATGTTTAAATTGTCATTTAGGACATGAAATAAGATTTAATCTTCTAAATTATTCTGTAGAATGTTTGCAGGAAATGTTCTGAGCTATCAGGAAAACAAAAGAAGAAAGGCATTAAAACGTTGGGGCAGAGTAGAACAGAATGGATGGAAACAAGACAGACTTCAGTTTAAATTTGAGATCAAAAGTTTCTTCCTTTATAACAGAATTGAAAGTGATACTCAATAAAATTGAAAGTTAGCAATTCCAGCTGAGAAAAAGAATTAACTGTCCTTTCACAGTGTAATTAGGCTGTATAATTTACTGTCAGTCAAGAGTCTTGAGACAAAGCTTCAGTGAAATTCAGAGAGGCAGAGATGATGATATGGGTAATGACTACTCTGACTACTTACTTGTAATCAAAGAGACCATTTGAAAGGCATTAAAATTCTTTCTTTCTGCAGGATGGAGTTTGAAACAATCTCTACAAGGGTGTCCAGTTAGACTTCAACTGAGAGCAGATTATACTATTTATACTATGTATTCTTTTTGTTTTTTCTAAAGATTGTAGTCTAAGATGCTGAACTAGATGAACTATGAATATAATTGAGAATTGCTCTCCCTAAGATCTAAGTTCTTACAATGCTAGAAAATTGAGGGAAAAGAGGTAAAAATACTTCAATTCAAATGTGAAGGACTAAATAAAACATATTCAAGACCACCTAGATCTCACCTTGTTCAGAATCTATATTTTCAACTCTTTTTCTTCATGTTTGAATCAAATCAAGAAATGCTTTCAATTTCTATTGGCTTGGCTATTGCATAGAGCAGACATTGTTTCTTCCTGAATTTGTGCTGAAGTGATTATAATGGAAACAAGAAATGCAAATAACAATTGGCTATCTTCTTCTTGGGTTGTCCTAAATGCTCCTCATTTCTCTCCACTTTGATATGTTGGTTAGAACCATGCTCACAAAGCACATGTATGACCTATCAGGAAGTTCATGACAAAATTTTTGTGTCCAATTTGTGATATGCTTTAGTTTGTTAAGCAAAAGAGTAAAAATGTTAAATATAACACCTGGTTCTCTTCTAAAATAATGGATAAAACATTCACTAGATTAGAAGGGGGTTTTATGTTTTTATTCTTTTTGTGAATAAAAGAAATAAGTGAAATGGAAGCATTGGGAGTAAGTAAAATCGTGCATTGGGATTTAGGCTGTATCATTCAAGCTGGGGGTTGGGAAGGCATGGGTGAGTAAAAGGAAGCTGAGCACACTAGTTCCAAAGTTCTTATCAGAATTAGTGCCTGTGGGTTGTTTCACTGCATGTTCCTTCATGAATGTTTGTTTCTTTTACAGGTTCCCTTTGTAGAAGCTTTTAAGTTCCGATGCCATGGTGTGTTTTACTGTTTTGTACTCAGGTTTTTAAAATTTATGTAGGTCAAATCTGAAATGCAGCCAGCATTTTTTCTCATTTTCACTAGTTGTAAAAGCTTTTAAAAATTCTGTGTTAATGTGGTTTATTTTTAGGTAAAAATTCTACTTGCAACATCTATTCAGAGTTTGAATGTGGGAATGGTGAATGCATTGATTATCAGCTGACTTGTGATGGCATTGCTCACTGTAAGGACAAGTCTGATGAGAAACTTTTCTACTGTGGTGGGTATTTCCAGATCTTTCACCTTCCTGTTGTAATTTTGGTGTTATACATGCTTAGATTGTTTCCTCTGTGACTTTTCTACTTATTCACACCAACTG
This sequence comes from Polioptila caerulea, assembly GCA_013397295.1. Taxonomy (NCBI): domain Eukaryota; kingdom Metazoa; phylum Chordata; class Aves; order Passeriformes; family Certhiidae; genus Polioptila; species Polioptila caerulea. The sequence continues at coordinate 135,485 of VYXF01009249.1, read as the reverse complement.
CTCAGCCAAGATGCTCAGGAAGAAAATGCCAACACAAATTTAGAAAACCTTGACATGACACAGAAAAAATTACCTGAAAATATTTTTTTCTAGCAAATTTCATATATTAACTGACATTTTTAATAAAACAAGTCTCAAATGTTCTCATGTTTCTGTCTCTAAAACAAAAATAAAGAAAAAAAATGTCTAACTGATTTTTTAAAGCTGTAAATAAATATATAAATGCTAGTCATTAAATTTATAAATAGATGCACAAATTCAAGATTTGTTGCCCAGAGAAGCTGTCGCTGCCCCATTCGTGGAAGTGTTCAAATCCAGATTGGATGGGGCTTGGAGCAACCTGGAATAGTGGAAGGTGTCCCTGCCCATGGCCTGGGGTGGAAGGACATGGTTTTTGAGGTCCCTTCAAATCCATTCCATGATTCTGTGATTCTGAGAACCAACAATTTCTTTCCATGGATTTGCCAAATAATTTTATGAAGGCCATTCTATTAATTTGAAGTGTGACAGTGAAAACTTTGCCCATTTAAATCAACTGTACTAAATATTTCGCTACACATTGGAAAAAAAACCAGGAAGAACTGGAGTCCTTTCATGCACTAGGTCATATGCAGGGTGTTGCTTTCTGAATCTGATAAAGAACAGGATACTCCACTCATTATTGTGATTAATTAATGCAGTGAACATTATTGTTGTGACTTCTCCAAGAATTACGGCTTTAGTAAATCAGTCCTGAATTTGCAAACATATCATTGGATGTAAAATTCATACATTCTTCAGTAGTGTTCTTGGGCAGAATGCTGTTGGTATTGGTGCTCAGAAATCCAGAGACATCTCTGCTAATATTTGTTGTTGTTTTATTCTCCATTTATTCCTATTTTGATTTAGGCCAAATTTAATATGCTTCATTCTGTGTGATGCCACATGCAAACATTCTCCCAAAAAAAGTTCATCAAAACAAATGCATTTAAAGTACATGGGCATTTTGTACCACAAGATAATGAAAACTTGGGATTAGGCCTCTCTTTTTCATTTTTTGGGTTATTCTTTTTCATCATGCTTTCATTTATTGTTCTTTATCCCTTTATGGCCCCAAGCTGTGCTGCATAATAGATGAACAATCTCTGAAGAGGTTTTTTTTCCTGTAGCTCAGAATAAATAATCAATTAAAATATTTTTCTGGAGTGTTTGTGTGGATTGATCATGGGGCTGTTTTCACGAGGTGTCAATCCAGTCGTGTGCTTGTAATTTCCCTTTCCAGAAAACAGAGGCTGTCGGAAAGGCTTCAGGCCGTGCTCCAATCGCCGCTGTGTTCCCAGTGATAAAGTCTGTGATGGTGCCAATGACTGTGGTGACAACTCTGATGAGTTTGACTGCCAAGGTAAATGGCACCTTATTTCCTAGGTGATTTCGGAATATTGCTTTGTAAATCCTCATTATGCAAATAGGAGTAGCTGGAAAATAACGTGTGATTTAATCATACGATGGGATTGATGAAAAGGTTGATTTTGGTTTGCACCTATGGTCTTTAGAAGGAGAGTGGTTTTGGCTATAAAATATACATGTGCATTATACATATAATATTTTATACTTTATATGTATAAAATATAAAATGCATGTGCTGTTTCTCTTGTGAAGTAATAAGAGAGTGACTTTATTGCAGACAGACTGAAAGACAGGTGATTTCTTCTTTGCATGTGCTTCTCTGAGGCAGCAAATATTCTATTTCTCTGCTTCTCAGCTGCATGGCAATGTCTGTGTCCTTTGCAAAGCTTACTAGAATTGTTCTCCTTTTCATATCAGAATTGTTTTTTGATTTATGTCTCTTAACATGAATATTTATATCCTTTCATCAGCCAATGCATAAAGACCAGCAAGCAGAGCACACAAATCCTTAGTTACAATTCAGAAAGGTTGGCAGGGATAATATTCCACAAGATTTCGAACTAAAAAGCTAGATAGCTGTAGTAATGAGCATTTTTTGAAGGCACAAAATTATTTTTAATCATTTGCCTAAATAGAAGTAGAAAGAAAAACATAAAGGCAAGAACCCCAGGCTGGTTTTACAGGAAATAAATCTGAGATATTCATGGATAATCCTGAAAATGTTTCTTCCTGCCTCAAATATTTATTATCTCAAAATGAATTGAATCAACTAGAGACACTTTTAGACTAAAAAAAAAAAAATTAAAATGTTAACAACTCATAAGGTGTAATAAACTCAAAATGATATGTGTGCTGGAAGGTGACATGTGTTCTGAATGCCTCACTCCAAAAGGCAGAAGCCTTAAGTGTTGCCTTTTCTCTAACCTGGAAAGGAAACAAGATAATTTTAGTAAGGAGGTAATATAAAAGGTGATCTTTATTTGGAGGCCTCCAGGAGCAGTTATGGAAAGATGTCCACAAAAGCTCACCCACCCCACCCCCACCTATGTATGTATGTAAATACATTTTATAGNTGCCTCATTCCAAAAGGCAGAAGCCTTAAATGTTGCCTTTTCTCTAACCTGGAAAGGAAACTCCAGATAATTTTAGTAAGGAGGTAATATAAAAGGTGATCTTTATTTGGAGGCCTCCAGGAGCACTTATGGAAAGATGTCCACAAAAGCTCACCCACCCCACCCCCACCTATGTATGTATGTAAATACATTTTATAGGTCTTAGGAAATTAGCATAATTGATAAAAGGCACCAATTAGGAAGACAAGTGGTGATGTAATTCCGCTCTAGGTCAAGCCCCTTCTCTGAGTTCCCCTCCAGCACAAGCTGTGCTTTGTCCAGGGGAATGGATCTCCAAGGGTTGTTCTGAGCCTTGGTTCCCAGGAAGAACAAAGATAGAACTTGGGCCTTGTGCCTCCTGGGGCTTGGAGCTCTGGGATTTGTTTTGTCTTTCTGTTTAAGGAAAGGCCATGCGAAGCTTTTGGTTCTTGCCCGGACCAACCGGGCCGCGGCTTTTGCGGGAATTGGCTGGTGACTTTAACGAGAGAGATGGCTTTGATCCATTTGCTTGGAAACAGAACTTTGATTAAATTGAAAATAATAAACAGGACATCGTACACAGTAGAAGGAACAATTTGAAAAAAATGCAGGCTCTGGATCCTGCAGGGCTTTTTATACATTTTGGGCACTGGAGGAACCAGGGTGGAGACTGAGGGAAAGGTCCTACAGGAAGGCGGGATTAGGAATATTATAATTCCTGTGGCAAAAAATAACCACTTGTAACAGAGAGAACTGATAACTTTTGGTAACAACTTAGAAGAACAGCAGAGGAAAATTAGAAGTGAGTCTTTGCTCACTATAATTAAAAACTGGTTTCCCAGAAGTTTAAACTGAGACTTTTTTCTTCTGCTGCTGAACCAACTCCAACAGCCGTGGGAAAGTACTACTAATACAATAGACCACAGAGCTACAAAGAATACAGAGAACATATAAAAGGAAAAAAAAATGGCAAAACCTAGACAGCATCACAAGCATCATCATGTGTATGATGTGCATCTGAAGAGTCTGTTTAGCACACAAATTTCCATCCTTTGTACCCATATGTTCCAGACTCGGCGTGCGCCTCGGCAGAATTCCGCTGTGCAGATGGGGTTTGCGTGGGGAAATCAGCGCAGTGCAACCAGATCATCGACTGTGCAGACGCCTCGGATGAGAAGAACTGCAGTGAGTTTGTGGCTGTGCTCCCTCGCAGCAGCTGCTCCCTGATTATTCCTTGTTATGTAGCAGTTAATTCCTGGGCGTTGCTGCTTGGCGCTCCAACACCTGCGTGGGCTCCTCCAGCCCGACGTGAAAATTAAACTGTGAAGCTCTCAGTCTGTGTTAGGTGTGTGGTAATTTTCTGTCTCTTTCCAGATAATACAAACTGTGCTTATTTCTATAAACTTGGGATAAAGTCTTCAGGATTTATCAGCTGTAATTCGACTTCCCTCTGTATACTGCCAGAATGGATTTGTGATGGATCTAATGACTGTGGAGATTATACAGATGAACTAAAATGCCCAGGTAACTGTGAAAAAATAAAAAAAAAACCCACCAAAAAAAAACAATCCCTAAGCATTAATTTACCTTTTAAACAAAGCAAAAAGGCCTATTTAGGGAGAGAGAGGGATTCTCATTGTGTTGCAAAATGTTTATTCAGTCAATACTGGTTTATTTAGCATAGAGATTATTACAATGCTGAATGCAGTTTATTCTCTTTTATTTTGTATTTCCTGGGATTATGCAAATTATTACAAATGAATACTGATTTATTTTTTTTTCCAAAGCAAATTGTAATGTCTAGCTTTCTGTTTCCTCCAGGTTAGGCCTGTCATTTATCATTTTTATTTAAGTAAAACATGAGTCATTAAAATGTCAAGCTCATCAAGCATCAGCATAATCACTCAGGAACTTTTATTAGCTGCTGCTTTAGTGGGTGGTATTTCTTTTCTTGCTGACTTGTTTTACTTTCTCTTTTATTTGGTGGAGGTCCTTGGAACAAGCTGCTAGGGTAGAATCCAGGGTTATTACTTTTGTGATAGTTCTGGTCTTCTGCCAGGAGAAAGGGATCATGACAACTTGAGCCCCAGACACAGGACTGAGGCTGTATTTAATGTTAACCAATGAATTACTCACTATATTCCATTTTTACCTAATGAAGGAGGGCATTTATGTTTGCTCCATTTTTATCAGAGCCCCTGACTTGAGTTCAAGTGTGTAAAGTACAAAATGAAAACATTTTTTTAATTTCTATTTGTTTTTATAATTGTTGCATTCTAGAGTGAAATTAACCTCCTGCTGACCAGTAACTCTCTTTCTTATAAGAAATAGCATTAAATGAAAGTAACTATTTACTAAATGATACATCTTATTAGTTTGTAAAATTAAAACTTGTAATTTTATATTGTTCAGTGCCATCAAATTTTTTTTCTTAGTAATGGAAAAAATCTGATTCTTTCCATAATCTGATTCTTTCCATTTAATATTCTCTTTTTCCATGTGATAATCCTGTTTTGTCACCAGAAGTTTCTATTAGAATTCTCATATACATTGTGCCAAATTTATTGATGAAAATATTCCCAGCGTCCAGAGGAACATGGGATTTTAGCAGTACTGTCAGCCAAGCTGACACTAAGGACTTCCATCAGTCCTATAAAATAGATGCATATGAAGTTAAAGTTTCCATTCTAATTCCTACATTCTCCAGATTATCTCTTAATTATGTAGCATTTATTGTATGTAACACTTCATTAAGCTCAAAATAGCTAAATTTGTTGTATTTTTAGACAAAGAAGGGGTTTTTTTCCATACCAAAGATAATGTTGAGAGCAGTGTGTTACTGCTTCGGTAAACTAATGTTGCATAAGTGCTAATTTACACACTAACATGCATTTTATTCCATTGTCCATTTATTTGTATTACTTCTCTCTGAATTCCAAACGAGTGCCAAAATGTTCCATCATTTTAATGTGTGACTAATTGCCTGGATCCTTCCTCCCTTTACTTGGAAGCAATACCATTCCCGCTCAACCTACACGTGATTTCCTTTGCCTTTTCATTCAAAACTGACCAGCTCTGGCACATTAAGTTTTTGAGTGTTGTTTCTGTAATGAACATTGCAATTCCCATTAGCAGTTTGGTTCAGTGTCATTGTTCTTACAGAGAATTACAGCAAAATACTCATGGAGGGGAGCTGTACTTAGGGAGTCCTTAAAAAAAACAAGTCATCACAGATGTCCCACTTCTTTCTTTATTATGTTTTTTTTTCATTCATACAGCTGTAGAAGCTATAAATGTTTGCTTTACCCTTCCTTTTAAAAGGGAAGAGGCTGAAAACAAAACCAGTACACTGTGGGAATAATGAAAACCATGGCAGAGGGTTTCAGTGGTCTCCAGTGCTTGGAATTCCATCCTGGGTTTTCCCAGAAACTTGCTTAAGATTTTGAAAATTAACTGCTATTAGACAGAACTCTACCCGTGGCATGTTTTCTTTCCTCACACCTGGTTTCTAAGTTTTCATAAAAGTCAAATTTTAAATTACTTTATGACTCAACAAAATTAAAAAACAAAGGGGACCTTTTTCATTTCTGACCAAGTCTAAACCTCTGGCTCCAGCATCACTGGTGCAGCTCCTGTTAGTCAGTGTATGCATGAGATCTGTAGCTTCTCCCAGTGACCAAAATACTGCCACAATTGGATTATCTTGTAAATGACAGCAGAAGGATCAGAAGGGCAATTTCTTCAGCGGGTGTAAAACAACAAGCAATGCTGACCTGCCTGCCCTCAAAACCTGTAAACTGTACTACTTTCCTCTCTAGGCCTTTTGATTTAGTTTGAAGCTGTGCTTTGATTCTTCTCTAAAAAAAAATGAAAAATAACTATTTCAGCTCCCTAAACTACTTAGCTATCACTTCTTCTTTTTCTTTTTTATTTTTGTGAACACATTTTTTTTTTCCATTTTTAGGCATAAACACTTTGTCCATCAGTATTCAGAAATTTAGCAGAAATGTATTAGGCTCCTGATCATACTAGTAGAGACCATTTTACATTACATTCTTTATTTTATCACAGTTCAAAACAAACCCACATGTGAAGAAAATTATTTTGGTTGTCCTAGTGGAAGATGTATTCTGACCACCTGGCTTTGTGATGGGCAGAAAGACTGTGAGGACGGAGTAGATGAATTGCACTGTGGTGAGCATTTTGTCTTATTTGCTTTTCTCTACTCACTAATGCACTTTGGAAACAAAGCATTTATATCTCAGAGATATATGAAAGGTCTTTAATGCTGTTTTTTTCAGATGCAACTCTAATACTCCTTACTGTCAATGCCTTAAATTCTATTTCATGCCAGAGTGAAAGCCCTTTAATTTATTTTTTTCTCTCTTAAAGATATATTTATACACAGAATTTTCTATTACTTTAATATTTAACAGTTATTCTAATTCTTCACAATTCTTCTTTAGAGGAGTTACAGATAGACTGAATTTGAATCAGTATCTGGAGCCCAGCAGGAAATACCAAACATCAAAGTAGGCACTGCTTTGCATCAAGGGCTATGCAGATATAATTATTTAAAGTGATGACAAAAGTGATGTAAATAAAAATACAGCATGAACTGTGGACTGGTTTGAGGGTCTGTTCTGTCTCAGATCTTTTCAGATTCTTAAATTTTATCTAATTGAGGCACAAAGCGGGATTTTACTCCTAGTGAGAGCTGATCTTTTCAATTTGTATGGATTACCTGAATGGATTCTTTTTGTAATGAAATTGTACCAGAAAACAGTGTCTTTTTTTTTTTTTTTTTTTTTCTCCATTAAAGCCTAAAATTTGGGGGCTTTTCCAGTTTTTTGTGGTTCCCCCCCCTTTCTTTCTTACCATGACTGAACATTTTATATTGCTCTCTTCATGACTCAGTTCCCACTAACATGCTTCCATATTTGATTTGCAGTTTACATTATATATTTGTATTTTATGACTTTGAAGTTAGGAAGTGCTGTGCACTGTGACAATCAGAATCTTTTCTGTTGGCCACGTTTGTCAAGCATAACTTGGTGTTTAAATTTCCAGGTGTTGTACACTTGTACAATACTGTAAACTGAATTAGCTGATTTTTGTGGGCAAGAGGGAAGAGGATTAAGTCAATGCTTCTTTCCCCTTTAATTGCTCTTACCCATTTTGAGATATCTGTTACAATGCTCTCCTTTAAATTCAGATTTCATTACCTAAAATCTTTTTAATGTTAGTATTAAAGTTTGTTGTCATCAAAATCAGTTGCAACCAAGTAAACTTTATAGCTAAAGAACAAAGCCTGGGAAACTTGGAAGATCTGAATTTTCCAGAAAATATGAGCATTGGTTCAGGAGAGTTTTGCAGTCTGATTTTTAAATGTAGAAGCTCTTCTTTTCAATGTTTAGAAAAGTGTAAATGGGATAAAGATGCACAGCACACAGCAGTATTTTCTTGTGAGAATAAATAATATGAAATCTTATATAAGATGGAGATAACTTCTGGAATTTTATAAGGGAGGCCAAATTGGAAAATTGAACTGTGCCCTCTCTGCCCTTCTACCTAAATGAAGCAGTTCACTGTAGTTACTGCATATGTTAAATCTGCAAATGAGGCTTCAGTTTTTAAAGTCCTAATCCTCATCCCACTTACAAAATATTTGAAAATAGTGGAATGTCTTTGGAATGTTTCACTGTTTATTTTTAAAAATGTGTGAATGCAAACTCTGAAACAAGTTGTTAGCATGCTTAATGAGAGGATCAGAGTGTTTTAATAACAAGATTTGGAGTGTTTTAGTGCATGGAAACCAGGAGGAGAGAACGGAGCAGTGCAAGAACTCCTAAACTGTGGTTGGCACGGCAGGGAGTGCAGTGATGCTGTGAACCTAACAAATGCAGGGCCTGGTGTCCTCCCCAGATTCGTCCTGCTCGTGGAACCAGTTTGCCTGCTCTGCCCACAAGTGCATCTCCAAGCAGTGGACCTGCGATGGCGAGGACGACTGCGGCGATGGCTTCGACGAGAGCGATGCCATTTGTGGTGAGTGGCATCGTTCCACTGCTGGGCTTGGCAAGGGACACCACGTGCTCCAAGGAGAGCCTGGGCAGGGAACAAGGGCAGAACCTCCAAAGGGGGTCAGGGATCTCCTCCCTCAGTCCCCCCCAGCCCGCAGATCGGTTCCTCTTTAGGAGAACCATATGATTTGTGTAATTCTATTGTTAAAGTTCTGAGTGACAAACCAGCTGGGTAAAAGGACAGCCAGCCTATTCTCCAGGCCCTACCGTGGAGGTAAAACTCCTGTTTGAGGTTTACATGTGAGTGCCTGGTGCTCAAAGACCCTAAAGTTATTCTATTTTTGGTTTAGGGCTTCTTTTTGCCCTAATGCTCTCTTTAGCCGTAGCTCTTCTGTTCCTTCTAAAATTTTCCATACCCTAAACATATATTGCATGATATTTCTCTCAAATATTCAAACCCTTCAATGTGCATAAGGAGTTGAAAATTTTGTTTTCATTCTAGGGCTCAATGGACTGGCAATGTGTCAGTAAATTGTTTTCCCAAGAAAATCACATTGTGTCAAGTCATGCTGTCACAATTTAGTGGTATTTATACATCGATTCCCTCATTCTCTGTATTTTAAATTTCTTTTTAAAATTTCAGCTTTTAAGTCTTAAAGATATGTTTCTTTTCAAAAATCCTCTTGCTTAGTGTCCATTCAACAAAGAATATTTATTCCTTATTTCCACTGTGTTATCACAGCAAAAACGTTGCTAATCTGAAGTGTTAAGTAGACAGAGAAAAAAATCTGCTTTGTTAAAGTATTTGCCTAATCAAACAAAAATGTAGAAATGCCAGCAAATGAAATGGGTGGAGGTAGAACTTATACTGTTCTAATATGGTAAAATATTAATTATTTAGGACACTTCTCTCAAAGAGGGAAAAGTCTGCGCTGGATATGAAAAAGGGAGAGTTAAGGCTGTATTTCTTCTTAGGAACAGTAGTTGGATCTGAATTGTAGGGAGAAAAGAGATCAAAATTACTTCAGATTTTTCAGTCTTAAAAAGTTCAGTATGTTTTTAACATGAGGTTCAATCCCAGAAATACCAAAAAATGACAAATGAGTGTAAGTAGGCAAAAGTTGCCTCTTTCACATAAGATTGAAAATATTTTTTAAAAATTAATATTTTATTAAATTCTAATTAAAACTAGTAGAAGATACACTGTCTCCTTTTCAGTGAAGTATATTTAATTTATCCAAGAGTTTAATCCATTAAGTGATGGATTAGACAAAATTTAACTTCAAAATGGAGGAAATTCAACCCTAGGGTATAATATTATCTAAAAGATAGCCAAAAAAATGATTAGTCAGGTAAATAATATGTTGAGTTGGTTGGATTGGAGCTGTCAGACATTTTTTACTCCCACTACTGTTGTACACATCGTTTTCTTCTCTGTGTGACTGATGAACAAAAGTTTAGGATGCCTAGGCTTTGGTGGTGCAAAGATTATGTGGTTTGCAATTTCAATTCCTTTGTGCTGTCAGTCCAAATGTACAGCTGAAGTTACTGACCAAAACTGTTTGAAAAATTATTCTGCTGGATAATTTCCATGAAGTGTGGGAAATTAAAGAAGCTGAATAAATGAAAAGAATGGAAGACAAAGCAGATGCCCAAAATTTGACTGTAAAACGATCCTTGGCCAGTAAGTTTGACATAGTGCGCAGAACGAAATGATCCCTGAGGTGTTAAAATAAACCGCTTTGGGCGTTCCCGTCACCGTAAAAACGCGGATTGGGATATTCCAGCTGGGGCTGTGGGCCGGCTCAGAGCTGAGGGCTGCCCTGCTGTCTCTCCCCAGGCTCGGTGACCTGTGCTGCTGACACCTTCAGCTGCCTGGGCTCGCACGCCTGCGTGCCCCGGCACTGGCTCTGTGACGGGGAGCGGGACTGTCCCAACGGGAGCGATGAGCTGTCCACAGCGGGCTGTGGTAGGTGTGCATGTCAAAAAACATTTGTTATTTTCGTGCTATTCCCTGCTATTTTCTTGTCCACTTTGCTGGTGAAGATTGCTGGCCCGCGTGGGAGCACGTGGAGCAGGATCCTTCGGTTTTAGTCCTCCTGACACCTCCAGGCTCTGCTGGCACATCGAGGCAGCCCGGCTGGAGAGGAGGATGTGACACGTCACAGGCATCATGCAGATTTACTAGTGAAAATGAGCAGTTTTACTGCTCTTCCTGAAGGAAATGTTGCTGCTCATGTCAAGGAGGTTGTGCATCAAAAAGGGAGATGCAAATTCTGTCTCCAGTTTATTCTGGCTAATTGTTCAGATCCTGACATCTCTTGCTCTATAAAATGTTACTTCCCGTCTTCCTGAGGTACATTTCCATTAACAGGGTCAAGAGTTCAGCAATGGTTTCATTGGAGGGGATTATTTTATTCATATGTAAAAATAGTATATTAATATATTTTATGTATTTTGAGTGTTTGTGGACTTCAAAGAACATTTATAAGGAGATCTCTTCTTCCCAAATATTCTTTTCTTCAGAGCCAGACCTTAGTTTAGTCACTTACAGCATTGACTTCTGAAGCTTTTCTGTCTTGGATTACAGAAGATTTGAGCTATCTTTACTTCTGTAGCTTTCTTTGTGATGAGTAGCTTTTTCTGGTATTGAATTGTGTGATGCTTTTTATCTGACTAAAAAGTTATGGTTATTTCCATTGAATTCACTCAAATTCACTTCTCATTTCATCTGTCTGTAAGAAAATCGGTTGTTTATCTGATTGTTCTCAATTTCTTTCTTTTTTTTTTTTTTCTGTATTTTCCTTAGCTCCCAATAACACTTGTGATGAGAATGCTTTCATGTGCCATAACAAAGTCTGCATTCCCAAACAGTTTGTTTGTGACCACGATGATGACTGTGGAGATGGATCAGATGAATCCCTGGAATGTGGCAAGTATAGCAAAAATAGAGTAAATAGAAGAATTTCACACTGCTAACTGTAAGGCGTTCTTCAGAGTCTGGTGCTCTAAGGCACTATAAAAAAAGAAAACTCTTCATGTTTAAATGGTTTTAATTTTCTCTTTTAAATTATGCATTAATTAATACAGCTTGGAATTAGCTTGGATTTGGGGCTACAGTGACAATTTCCCATAGTGTCTTTCATTTGATTCTTAATATTATTTAAGAGAATTTTAAAAGTGTGTTCTAGAATTTCTCATTTACTAAATATATCTTTATTATATGTATTTTTGTCTCTGTATATTTTTTCTATCAAATAATTGAATACGTCTGTTATGATAATCACTGAATTTAAATTATATCAACTATAACCATATGTGAATGTTTAATTTTCACCATTCACATGAATTTAGGGTTTCTTGTATATTCTGAGTGTCTGTTCAATGTATCTGGGCCATACCCAGAAACATTAATCTATATAAATAATATTTTTGGAAAATACAGAGCAAATACTCCCTTCAAAATGACAAATTGGCAATTGTCATGCCTGGTTTTGTGATGTTGCAATCTGTATTGGTTATTTGCTCTTAAATTTGCTCCAGAAATGAGAGCCACAACAGAAAACAGCTAGAAAATATCTGTATATTATAGAGGTCTTGATTGTGCACACCCCCTGAAGGGAGTCTGGACATAAATGATGAGAGCAGACACCCAAAAATTGTGAGAAAAACCATCCTTATTGATTTATTAATGACGGATAATGAACAGGAAATCAGTGAATTGCACATTCAGTATCTTTAGCAACAACAGAGTGGGCAAATCACAGCTGCAAAATTTGTAGAACTTTAGGGTTTTCAGATACCATTTTATAATTAGTCCCAAAAGCACACAGACACAGAGAGCAGTTGTGTGCACCTCCTGCCCCAGCCCAGCATTCAGTGCCTCAATAACTGTGCAGAACAAAACAGTCACAAACTTTGGAAATTGCCTTGTCTTCTTCATGCTTATAATTTCTTGTTGGTGTATTTAATTTATTTTCTATAAAATTATGTACACACACACACACTAAAACTATACATGCTCCTTAAAACACTTACAAATAAATATTTGTTATTTTGTCTGACTTTTGGAAAGAGACAGAACAGAAGGAGATGACAGCAGAAGGAGCAGGAGATGTACAAATTCCTAATCCAATTTAGTATGGACCTGCCTTCAGGCACTGGCTGTGTTTGATTCTGCTGGGGAAACAGAAATCTGCAGCCATGTTTGTGCTGCCCTGCTTCAATGCAATTTTCTGTTCCTTGGTAATCAAATACAAACCTCAGTGTGTGGCTGGGATGGTAAACTTGTTATGGTGCAATTTTGGGAAAGGGTTGTGTTCTCTTTTGGGAAAGGGAGCTACTTGTAAAGAGTAGGAGTCCAATTCCAAAGCACACTTTCCAAGGTGCTGTTGGGATTGAAAACTGAACCAAGTCATTCCTCCATGAACCTTGTGGTTTCTGATTTCACTGCCAGCTGAGGAACCTGATGGTAGCTCTGTTGGATTGTAGAGGTAAACCTTCTCCATACTGAGAGCCAAAATAACCCAGGTACTCTTCAGCCACCAGTCTAGTGACCTGACATGAAATTTGGTTTGGAATATAGTCCTAAAAACTAAATTAGTTGAATACATTTTAAAATCTAAGCTTTGTTTTATTTAATTGGTTTTATTTTTTCCATTTGTATAATTGAAAAGTTTATTTTCTTGTTGATTTTTGTAGAGTACTCTCCAGAAAAAATATAAAAATGTGAATGGTGATTGAAGCAAAAGATTATTTTTTTTATTTTATTTTTTTTTTAAGTTCACAGTCATTCTATTCCTTGAACATTTCTTTGATACAAGTTTTGAGTCCATTTTATAAGCCTATCTTTTAAATGAAATCCTAATAGCTAGTTAATTAAAATTGAACAGAAATAAAACCTATATTCACAATGACTTTTCTAAGTTTTTCCACTTCTCTGTCAGTTTTAGAGCTCTCAGTTAAGCTACTGTGTTCTAAAAAGCATATGCTTGTTTGAGGTTTATTTACTTCATTATATATATATATTTTTTTTTAGAGATTCTCTTTTACTTTGAAAATGTATCCATTCTGCATGTTTTGATTTTGTGGCCATCTTAGAAAAAGTGCATTTGGAGTGATTAAATGATTTCGTGTTCGATATGCTTTAAAGGAAAGACACAGCCATAAGCACACCACAAAAATATTTGTTGGATATTGTTAAGCTGTCTCCTAATAACAGGAATAAATGAAATAACACCAAAAAGAAAAGGTGTTTATGATTGAGAGCTGCATAAGTGTATTTCACATCTGTGTGAGTTGTATCATGACTTTACGGTGCTGCATAAGAGGATTTCGATTTCTCTCTTTGCTCATAGCCACTCGTGCAGGAGCACAACACTCTGCATCTCTAAAAGGGGCAAAAAGTGATTTTCTTTGTGTTGGCTCAGATGTGCAGCATTTCATGTTGAGACTGTGAGAGCAAACATGAGGTGACTGGGGGCTGTTCCTGCAGGGTATCGTCGCTGTCGTCCTGGGGAGTTCACCTGTGCCGATGGACGGTGCCTGCTGAATTCCCAGTGGCAATGTGATGGGGATTTTGACTGCCCAGACCACTCTGATGAAGCACCTATCAACACCAAGTGCAAAAGTTCAGGTTTGGGTGTGATTCTTTGAAGAACATGTGTGACCTTTCTTTTTTGAGAGCGATGGTTTAAGGTTCTGAGTCAGCAAACGTAAAACCTCATAGCTTAAATTTCCAGTGCTTTCCTGGTGGTGTTGCTCATGTCTTGCAAGGAGAAAGTGTTCTGAGCGCCCAAAACTTCAGTTCACCAAGTCCAAGCCACCACTTCCTATGGAATAAAATAACAGGCACTTCCTTAATGCATAACTCCTGTTGATACTGTAATAAGATGATATCAATATTGTAATTTCCAAAGTTTCTAGCTTGCTCTTATAATGGTTACTGTGTTCCAGATATTCATCACACAGAAGGTGATCATACAAAAGAGGATGTAAAGTTGCTCCCAATATAAATAATAAACACAGCTTTAATTTTGTTAGTAAATTATTTAGCAAATGCTATTGGTTTTATTGACATTTTCTGCTTACATTAATAAGTTTAGTGGGTCTAACTGGTTTTTGAGGGGAACATTAGTCCTGGTCTGCATGTGTTGTACTATTCTGTGACTTTTTGAAAGACCAATTCTTCTGTCTAGACCTTAGGATTTCATTGTGCTGTAGCCAGGTTCTTGATACCAATTTTGATCAAAAATACTGATCAGCTGTGAGGTTAGGCAGCACACCTACTTTATATTTATTTAAATGTTCCAATAGTTATTTGAAGGATCTGAATGTAGCTGAAATGGTGTATTCAAGTTGTGCCAAATAGGGGAGAATATATTTACAGGTCATTGGGCCAGGAATGCATTGGTATTCAGTCAGGTGTGTTCCTAAACACCTCAGCACCCATAGTGGGCAGAACCTGTGATTTTTAACTTTTGGAAACTAGAACTGCATTTTGTGCAGAGATGATGTAGAGGGTTCTCCATTATATGAAAACAAATATGTAGGAGGGAGTAATAAATTGATGTCTTTACCCATTTTTCTAGCAGAGGAATAACCTTCAAAGACACTGAAAAGGGAAAAGTTATAAAGCTATCAATAAGGAATAACTATTCAGTTGTTACAAAATTTTTTCCTTTTGCGTGCACATAGCAGCTGATCCATGAGAAAACTAATTCCAAATACTAATAGATGACACCAAGTTGTGTGGTTGTTTTTTTTGTTTTCCAGAGCAGTCATGTAACAGCTCTTTTTTTATGTGCAAAAATGGCAAGTGCATTCCTCAAAGAGAGGTTTGTGATAACAAAGAAGATTGCAGTGATGGGTCTGATGAGAAAAGCTGCCACATTAATGAATGCCTCAGTAAGAAAGTCAGTGGCTGTTCCCAAGATTGTCAGGACCTTCCTGTTGGATACAAGGTGAATAATTGCAATATGTGGTGTAATAGAATGTGAGTTTTTATTTTTTCGGTATTTGACTACTGCATGATTATAATGAAGCTCCTTGTAGAGAAGTGGATTACAGGTCCTAATAAGGACATTCAAATTTTCATTTCCTGTAAGCAAACAATTGCCAATTGTGATTAAAAAATGGTACAGTACATAAACATACATTTAAACCTATGGAAAAAGTCATACAGTGCTTAAAATACAACGAATCATACTGGTGTATACAGAGCACTGAAAATCAAAGTAATCTTATATATTGTAAAATACATTGTATTTTAGGATCCTATGTATTGTAAATCCTATGTATTGAAAAAAAATTATAATACATAGGAAGGAACAGCAGAAATAGTGGTTTTTTTCCTGTTTTTTATTTGTTTTTGTTTGTTTGTTTTTTCCGAAGACTGAGACTCTTAGAGAAATATTTAGACAAAGTAATATCACTGAGTAGAATAAAACTGTTGTCTGCATGTGAGGATGTTTTTTTTTGAATCACCTGAATCTGCTCTTTGGCCTTAACAGGTAGAGAAGAGCAGCCTGCAGTACCTGTAAACAGGTTTAGCTAAAAATAGAAGACTTTTTTCAGGATTTTACCTCTGAAGTAACCTTAACTGCACTCCCAAAGTTTCATCTTTTCAGCTAAACATTTGCCCACTGAGACCTAAATAAAATCTGTGCAGCATGTCTTAGATCTGCAAATATCCAACCCTCTGGAACTATGAGGGTTGAGACAGACACTCAAGAGTTGTTGGGTTCAGTAAAAACCTTGTTGAAGTGGTGGAGAAAGCACATGTTGGATCTCTGCAGAGAGAAAGAGAGAATCTAGGAGGGAACATGGCACTAAATAAAATGGCACTGTGGATAAAATGTCTGCTCCTTTTTCAAAACCCCTCTGCCCAGTCGTATTTTGGATCTTTCACATTGCATGGGATAAACTTGCCAGGATCATCAGACCCAAATAAAAGTCAGAGAAACAGAGAATGTTCTGAGTTAGGAGGGATCTGCAAGAATTGTCCACGTCCAGCTCCCAATCAGCCTCAGGAGTTCTCATTCCCATTCCCGTGTTGGTTGCACAGATTGCTAGGTGATACCAATGATTCCAAGGAAAATAATTAAAACCTGTCTATCTTTACCAAAAACCACATGTATAATTAAAAATTAAGAGCTCTAAAGTGTCCATCCATCATAATTTTCAAGGAAAAATCCTTTGTGTGTTTTTGAAAAGATGTGCTTTATTTTTCCTTCAGTTAAAGTAGAAAGAAAAATTACGCATTCTACAGGGTTTTGTTTGGGGTTTTTTGGAGGAAATGGTGCTTAGGATCACATCAGCAATATTTAAAAAGAAAAGTAGATATGCCTCCTGTAAACAATATTAGCAGCAAAGTTATTAAGATGTTACTTGAAAAAATGAGATGCATAAAAAGTTTATGATGCTAACATATTCTGAAGAAAGTACACAGAGGTGATAAACAGAATTAAAAATGAATGTATTTGGTTTTCTTTCCCAGTGCAAATGCTGGCCTGGATTCCTCCTGAAGGATGATGGCAAAACGTGTGTGGATATTGATGAATGTTCATCTGGGTTTCCCTGTAGCCAGCAATGCATCAATACCTATGGAACCTACAAATGCTTGTGTGCAGAAGGGTATGAAACACAGCCTGATAACCCAAATGGCTGCAAATCCCTTTCAGGTATTACTGTTTAATGTTTTTGTAATCCACAGCTGTATCCAAATAATTTGTGGGGAAAAAAGTTAGCCCCAAGGCCTATGTTACCTTTATATGCAAGATAAAAACAGAGTTGCCTTGAATCTGCTATTTTTCAATATAAAATAGGAATGTGACTGTGTCTGAATGCAATAGTAAGTTATATTTTTAATCTATTGTCCTCAGCTCACTTGTAGTAAATAGATCCAGTGGGTTTTGAAAGTGTGAATAATTAACTTTATTAGGAAAAGTACTATAAAAGTTAAAATACATCACTTAGTTCTACTTCTGAGTCAAATGATCATAGCATGGTTATAAGATTTCATCAGCTTTAGAATGTTAGAATGTACATCAAACTTCCTCACCTGAAAAGGAGGAACAGGAAAAAATAATAAAAAATGCAAACTGTTGTGACATGGAAATGTGTACAGGAGCAGTGTAGGCTGGACAAAACATTACATTCTAGAGTGCAAGAGCAGTAGATACAAAGCCTTTAGTACATTTGTAATGATCACTGGTAATCTTTTATTTTAGTTGAGATGTCTCTCAATAGAGTTAAAATAAAGACAGCCTTAAAAAATATTTTTAGAATTATGTATGTCAGTGTCAGAAATATTTCAGTGATGTAATGAATGAGTATCTGAAAGTAAATCTTTTTTATAAATTAGAAAGCCAGGATTACAAAAAGTCAATTCTGGCTTCAGTTCCGACTTAAAAAATCAAGGCTTTGATGAGTAGCTGTTTCTTTCTTGCTGTACCATTCAGACTAATAAAATCTCAAAAAGCAATGGTCAAACCATGCTTGGTTTGCAACTATAATTAATAGTCAGTGTTAATTTGAAAGGAAATCTTGAAATTAAAATATGTGGAATGAAATCTATTTCCCATTTAATCTCTGATATTAAATTAGGATAAAATACAGTGTGGTTCCCATATTACAAAGGCAAAAGAATTAAATTGCATTGAAAGATATACTAATTGATTGCTTTGTTCATTTTTATACTGCATCATTGATCTTTCTTGGAGCATTTGAATGTTTTAAATATTTCTTTCATCCATAACATTGATCAGAGCATGTAACATTTATTTTTCAAACCATCTGTATTTCAGCATTGTATTCCTGATTTTCCATAAATTAACGTAAAAGCTAGTCTAATATATTCTTTCTCCCGGGGTTTAGATGAGGAACCTTTCTTAATTCTGGCTGATCATCATGAAATAAGAAAAATTAGCACTGATGGATCCAACTACACTTTGTTGAAACAGGTATAACCATAGTACCATGCTCTAAGTTTAACTCAATATTTTTATTTTTTTCTAAAGTTTGCAACTGACAGAAACATCATCCTGCAATTGGCGTTGTGTGCACCACAGAACAACTGCAGTACCTTCAGAGTTATTGCAAGGCTTTAAATTGACTATTTTGTCTGGATTTGACTAAAGCTCAGGCAGTTGTTTTGTCAGTCATTCTGATGTACTAAAAAATTATGTTATTTGTGATCCTCTTCCATCACAATGTTTTGTGCAATTTGTCTATTTCAGTTAAAAAACAATCCAAAACCCCACCTATTTGGCCATGTATTATTTGGGCTACTTACTGTCACGATCTAAATCTATTTTCAGACAGACAATCCCAATATTTATGGTATTACAAACCGTGAACTCTTATCTTTGTGTAAATCTAATTTTTAAAGTAATTATTCTAAATTATTATAACAAAAAAAAGTGAAAAACTTCAAAAATGGAAAGTCACCGGTAAATACAGAGCTGCCGTTTTTAGCAGTCTGCTCTCCTATGCTTCACCTAAGTGTAGTTATTTACCACAGATAAGATTTCCAAAATATGTTTTAATTAAAATATCAATTTCCTTAAATACTAATGGATCAGTTGTAATAAGACTAGGAAATTATTTACTGCCCATCAATATCATCAGGCTTTTGGGAACTTCTTGTGTCACTGTGCTGTGCACCTTAATGTCACAAGAGAGGTGCTCAGGTCTTCATGAGAGTAATTAACCACCTTGAATGAAACATTGATTTGATTTAAGCTCAGCAAGTGTTGTGGAAGTCTGTCTGTTCTCCTGAAATCCTTCTGATTCCCTCTCATTTGCATGTCACTGCCTCTCTCCTCTTTTGCTGGGTACCTGTCCATGGAAGCCTGTGAAAAGAGGGGAGCAACAGGAAATTTTCTTCGTGGTTGGTGCTGACAGATGGTCCTGAATTCAAAGGACTCCTCTTCAGTGTGTCAGAGACCCAGCAGCTCCAGCCACTGAACAAAATGTGTGTTTGCCATGTTACATTAATTCTTCCTGGGCTGAGAAACACCCCTGCTATTGAACCTACTGGGCTTTGCTCCTGCAAAGGCAGCATTTGATTTGGAATCCAAAGAGGGATCTTTGCCAGCAGAGGGTTGTGTCCCTCAGCAGGACAGCCTCGTGTCCTTGTGTGCCATGTGGAGTTGGCTCCTCCCTGCACATTTACCAGGGGATGGCAAACACCAGAGTGGCTCTGGCAGAGGAGCAAACCCACCCTTCTCTCTGTGTATTTGATCTGTGATTGCCATTCTAACAGTTGTTCATAGAAACTCAGAATAAAGGAGCTGAAAGTAGGAGCTCGTTTGATCTTCCCTGAGCTATGTGCCAGCTTTTTCCTCTGTTTTCTTTTTCTTTTATTTTTTTTTTCTCAAATACACATAAACAGTACAACTGTTTGAATTGTGTCTCATGTATCGTCTTTGCTTTCCATTTCCTTCACTCCTAGTCATCCAAATCCTCAGGGTTTTAATAGGCAGAGTAGATAATCTTCCTTTTCTTTATTTGTGACTTTTATCTCCATGTTTTTAAGTGGGGCACCAAGGGAGCACAAATCAAAGCCATGGATACATCGTGTGCTGTAACAGAAACAAACCCACAGGTTTAAGATGAGAGACTAAGGCAGCTGATGCCATTTGAAATCTCCCCTATTCCTTCTAAAATGCAGATTACTTGTGAAATGACAAAGAATTATGCTAGGAGGGCTTAAGTGAGATATGTATATGATAAAGAGGAAATTATGTCTGGACAGAGAACTCTGTTACAGACATACAGATTTTTTTTTGTCTACAGTTGATATTCTGATAAAAATTGAAATTAAACGGACCCAAAATAAAACACTTGAAACCAAAGATGTGCAGGCAGTCGATTCTCTGTGTTATTCTCGATCCTTAGGAAACTTTTACAGTGTTGTGGAATATATAGAAATTAGACCATATTTTTTACAAATTGCTGACTTTGATTAATAGAATGTTATAAAATTGTATTAAATAATATTTTGTATTCATTGTCTCCTCACTTAAGAATTTGGGATGTGGGTTTCTCTGTCGATGCAGTTATACTGACAGGAGAAAAAGAGACAGGAAAAGTGTTTTGCAGCCCAGTTATGACTGACAGAGCTGCAGCTGGTTTTGTGGATAGTTATGTGCATGTATATGATATTTTTGAAAAACCAGAGTGGTCTTCCTACACTGAATTGTTTCAGGCTTATTTCAATGATTATTTGTGCAGCCTAACTACTCTTTTCCTCTACATTTTGCTCACAAGGTAGATTTACAGTAATTACACAGTAGTAGATGGTGGATAAGCCCTGTATCAGTTTCTGGACCATTAAATGTTGCTGTCCTTTGTTGTTTACTTTTGGGCTGGCTGGTCCAGCACACTCCTTCCCTGCAGAGAATTGCACTAAAGGGGGAGGCTGCTGATCTACCTGAGGGCAGGATGTCACTGGGCTGATAAGGGAATTGATTAACTGACCTTGAATTTATAGAAGGAATACAGACCACATCCGGTCCTTTCACTGCCGCTCCACATTTCATTGATAACAACAGCCTGGCATATTAAGAATAATTGTGACTTCACGACATATCAGAACATTCAGCAGGTTATGGTTCAGATAAGGAAATAAAACCCATCATCTGAATGCTACCCCCTTCTTCCTTATCTGCCATTAGGGATGAAAAGCCATTATTGTCTGATTGCTCCTCCCAGCCTGTTGGAGTACCTCAGATATAATCACCACTCTTTCTCAAGATGTGTTGGCTCTGTAATTGGAGACAAAGGAGACTCCCAGATCTCCAACCTTCATGCTTTTTGTATCTACCACCTCTGTGTGTGTGTATATCCACACACATCTATAAATATATAGAGAGAGTACCTCTAACACAGCATCTAAGAAATCAAAACCTACTAATTCAGGGATGAACATTAATGACTTTTTGCAGTACCACCATTTTTAATTCCTGGTTAATTTATATCACTAAGGATTTTTTTTTTGTTATTTAAATGTCATAAAGATTATGTTATTTCTGGTTCTCCCATCTAGTTTGCCAAAGAAATGCCAAAGGTAGTAATCAGCAGTGAAATGGAGAAAAAGTTAGAAGTATTTACTGCTAAATTTTGTTTAAATAAGAGTATAGAAAATGAACCACATAGTTTCATACATCATCTGCATTTTTTCAAGTGACACAGTTAATTTGTCACCATATTTATTTCTGTTATAGTCTTTGTCTTACTCTGTTTACAAGTAATGCATAGAAAAGAGAGGGAAGTGCTTCAGAAATATGCAGATAGTAAAACAAACCATTAGGAATATTAAATGTGTTTTGCATTCTGAATGCTATGCAGCAGTTTGTGTTCAAACATTTGAATAAAAGCACTTTATTTTTCGGTTTTTAGGGGCTGAACAATGTGATTGCAATAGACTTTGACTACAGAGAAGAGTTCATTTATTGGATTGATTCCAGCAGACCAAATGGCAGTCGCATAAACAGAATGTCTTTAAATGGAAGTGACATCAAGGTAATTGCAGATTAATAATGCCACCACTAGAATTAAATTTTTTAGTGTTTGGGGAAATACTCTTGCATGCATTTAACCCAGACTGTGAGACTTTGGTGTATGAATGCATACATAGCACGAGCTAGCAACTCCTAGTAAAATTTAATTGCATTTGTACCTTATTTGAATTAAAGATAGGGTCAAGGAGAACTACATTTGGGAGCTAAATTCCTTATCACTTATCTGACAGTTTACTGAATTGGCAGTTCCATGTGGTTTCCAGGATGCTAAAGAAAAAAAAAAAGCTATAATTAGGTGTAAGCTGTATAAATACACTGCTATATTATTTCATTCCTATATAAAATTTCCTGTGCTCTTCAGTTTGTTTTTGTTTCACCTCCACTACATTAAGAATTAAAATAACTCAATGTCTTTGCTGTGAAGGGTAAAAGTGCACTCCCATTTCTACACAGCCTGTCTGTTCTGCCTCTGTGGAGGATTAAGTTCACAAATCCACTATTAAGCACATTTGTTGACTTATGTGAACATTTTCCCAGAACTGGTGATAAGCAATAAGGAATTCTTTGTTTATTCTATTATGTCTGACCTTCTGAAACATGGAGTTAAATGAGCAGCAACATATCCTGTGAATTCTACTCCCTTGTTGCACACCAATAAACATGCAGAGAGAAAAAAAATTGTGTTTTTCTCTCACAGCTTGGTGCCTGGACTGGCACATCCTCAGAGCAAGTCAGCTTTGGTCCTTACGAGTTAGGGATGGAAACTCACTGTCTTCAGAGAACCTTGTTTGCACCCTGCACACCAAAATAATTGTTCTTAAAAAGACAAAAAAGCAAGTGGATGAGCAGCTTCTGGCAATCTGATTGCATTGGGGTAAAACCCAGCATGCACTCAAAAGTTTCACTTGTGAGGGGGAAAAATAGAAGACAAGCAAGTGTGGGGTTCAAAATCCATTAAATCCTTGAATCATATTTATTGTCTTTAAACAGTTTCCAAAGAATCCTCCTCAGCTTCTGTCCCTTCTGGATGATTCAGTATTATATAAGGGCTGGGGATTACTCAGACTCTTTATTTCTAATCTCAACTATTTCAAAAAGAACAAAGAATTTTTTCAGTCGAAAAAGTTCTAATAACCAGGTAGAAGAAAAAAAAAAATTTGCTTTCTACTGATTAATAATCTCTTTTTTTAAGAGAAGGTTTCAGAAAGTTGAACAAGCAGTAGAAGAAAATTAAGATGAGGACATGGAGGATATTTCATTTTTCCATCAATTTGCAATCTGCACAGCAAATGTCATGTAGATGAAAATTTTGCTTATATAAGATGCCATATTCAAAGCAAAAATCATAAAAATAAGTCCATTTAATTTTCATACAAAAAAACCTTTTTTCTCTGAAAAACTTGGCCCAGATATGGCCTCTGAAAACTAAAAAAAAATGAAAAAATTAACAAGAATTATATACTGTAGCTGTCTAATAGTCTGTAAGTAAACTTTTATCCAGTGCCTAATTTTTGTGGCCCTTTGACTTTTTTATTAGGTTGCCATGGGATATACTTTATTTTTAATTGCGTCAATTATTATTTCAAATTACATAATTATAATTACTTATTTAATTATTTAAATGCTGGGGTTGTTATTTGTTATCTAGCAAACCTGTTTACATATTTTAGTGTGGTTTTTTTGTCATGTGAGAGAGTTTTTATGGTTTTTTTCCCCTGAAGTATGAATCTCTCATTTTAATATCTCCCCACTTGTTGTGTTACTCTTTGCCATAAATAGATCAGCTCTCAGTGTAAGTGATGCTATTTGATGTATTGCCTCGGATTCCCCTTGCAGGAGATGGCATTTCTTCAGCACACCAGCTCTGGGAAGCCTGATGGCATCTCATTTTTCTTCTGCTTCTGCTCATGGCGGGGATATTTCCAGAATTGCAGTGACAGGTTTTTCACATGGATGTGCTCAGCACACAGTGTTTCATGGCGAGTTTGGATTCAGATGTCTCTGGAAAATGCAGTAGAAAGATGCACTGTGCACATTAAGTGCCACACTGGAGATGTCAGTGGCTGGGACAGGTGGAAGTGACTCTCCCAAGGAAAGGTCATCAGAAAGAGAGGCTCATTATTTTGGTTGATGCTGTAGTGTGGTGTTTAGACAGCTAAAGCACAATCTAAATTGTCAGAGTTATCCATTGCTGCATGAAATGTCCCTTGTGCCAGTGCAGCAGTTGTGCAATCACACATTTATAAACAGGGGAAGCTGGTGGTGTGAAGGCGTTAGAAAATAAAACATATTCTTATTCCCATTAGGAAATAGCATATCCTGGAATTTAACTTTTAAAAAAGATTTTATAAGTTGATAAATTATGTAACAACCTGAGAAGGTGCTTTTACATATTCATAACTATAAAATTGATTTAAAGCATCTCACCATATCCCTTCTTATCTTGAAGGCTTTTCCGTGTCTTCAGATGGTAAATAAATTTAAAACCATCACATTCAGTTGTGCATAATACAGGTTTATACAGGAAGTTTATACTCTGGTGCACATGCTCTTAGTGATGAAGGTAACAATAAATTAGAATGTACACCACAGTAATAAACCCATTATTAGTGCTTAAGAAATCTCATAAATTTTCAAATATTGCCTTCTGATTTGTGGGGTTGTTTTTCTGAAGTTCTAGTTGCACAGAGCTAATCAGGACTTAATCAGGAATAGAATAGGTCAGGATAGAACTTCTTAGGAAAAGAATTTTCAAGACTTGAAGAAATTGGACTCAAATGATTTTGAATATTCAAATATTACCAAACACTTGACATGTAGTACTCCCAGACAAGCCAGAATGATTCATGCCATCATGATGAGATATGTAATCACATCTATCCAGAGGAATTTGTTCAAGTTCCAGAATTATCCAAGTCATCAAAAACCCCGAGAATAACACATCCCGTAGGCTTTCCTGTAGGTGACTAAATTGCTTTTGTCTCTTAACAGTGTAGTCCTTTTGAAATTTAACTAATTCTTGGGAAGTTGCTCATTCTTCTGCTTTCTGAGTGTTGGAAATAAGAGCACAGTATTTACTTTGCAACCAGTAACTCGCTGAGTGCTCTCATGTTCTCTCTGTCACGATGACATATGGCACTACAGTGACATTAAAATGAAGGATACACTGATGGAGACTGCTGAGAGAAATGGGGATAGGAGAAGCAGATGTGCTCAAGGGCACACTGTGGGGAGAGCAGCCTCATCTCCACTCTGTTCTGTGGAACAAAAAATAGAATAGTGAAGTAGTGAAGGGAGAAGAGGTTTGATTTGGTTTTGTTTTAGTTTGTGTTTTTTTTTTTTTTCTTTTAACATTGAGAAAAAACTAGAAACTTAAGATGAAAAATTGGAGATCAAAGATTTTTAAGAGTTCGTGGATAATGCAGAGAAGTTGATAATTTCCTCTTTACAATAGCCTGGTATGCTCCATTGTCCCTTACTAGGAGAAAAGTGTCACACTGTCATAGCTGCCTAAGAAGAATCATTATCTGAGAAGTGTCAGTGTTCAGCAGTGCATAATACCCATTTTTCACATGCTGTATGTCACTGGATCAAATATCCAGTCTCTCAATATCCTGCTCTCAGTAGCTCTCAAATTGTTGTTCCATTTCCCAGTTATTAAGAGGAATAATTGTAATTTTTGCTTTTCCAGGTAATTCACAATACAGCTGTTCCCAATGCCCTGGCTGTTGATTGGATTGGGAAGAATCTCTATTGGTCTGATACTGAAAAGAGAATTATTGAGGTGTCTAAACTCAATGGCTTGTACCCAACTGTCCTTGTGAGCAAGAGAGTGAAGTTTCCCAGAGATCTCTCCTTAGATCCTCAAGCTGGGTATGAAGCAGCCAATTTTCTGTACTTCCTATTTAATCCTGATTTAATATTAAAATAATTTTTATTCAAAAAATAGGAAATAATACTTAGTTGTTTGTTGTTTTAAGGTTTTTTATCTAATATTCAGTGATAGGAGAAAGTTGTGTTTGTCTGGACTTCACCTAAAGAAAGAAAAGCAGGGGTTTTTTTCCTAGTGTAAAAATATAACCTATCTAGTTCACTAGTTTCAAGAGAAAAACTATTTTCTACTATTTCTTAGAACTAGGGTTTAATTTTCTTGTAACTGTACCCTTTCTTCCCTTAAAATTTGGGAGGGAGGATGCAGACCTTTGTATAACATCTTCAAGATATGAATACATGGGATGTCTCTGTGGTTGCCTAGGCAAAAATCACCCTACAAGGTTAGTGCAGAGAGCCCCAGTCTTTCAGGAAGGCTTAGATATATAAATAAATAGGCATAATAAACTTACTGGGTTTCTTCTTGGTGTGTATAGACAGCTTTCCAAAGCAGTTTTTACATTTTTATTGATAAACATAAGCCTTTGTTCATTTATTTTAATATAGACGTTTACTGGAAATAAAAATTCAAATTCAGAGTGATAATTTGAAGTAGTGTTACTTGTATCTTTGTTGTTTGGTTTTTTTCTCACAAATGAGAAGGGCTGAGTGAATTATCCTGCTGATGCCATGCAGTTTGTTTCCAAAGAAAACATTTTCTTTTGGAGAGAGTGGAGAAAGTTCCCTCTCTCTGCTGCTTGTGTGGAGCAGGCTTGGTGCCAGCACATTGCACCTGTGTGTTGGAGGATTCCTGCAGCTGTTCTTAGGGCCACCATTTCCTCCTGCACACAAATTCTGTTCCAGGTGGGTTTTAAGAATATGAGCAACATCTGGACTTTGGAGAGCCTGTCCAAAGCCTGGAGAGCAGAATCAGCTTCCCAGCCGGAAAGATCAGTCCTGAGGTTCTGAGTAATGGCACACAGCAGCAGCCACAGGCATCCATGTACTAAATAATGGGATTTTCCTTTCTTTATGGCAAACATGCTCTGCATTGTGGTTAAATAGCATGTTGAGGGGAAAATTGCTGCTCAGCTTTCCGACAGTCTTTCTCAGTGTTTCACCCTTTTTCAAGCCTCTGTGCAAGAAACTGTTTTAGTGTTTTGGACCTAGTACTTTTTGAAGCAATTCAATTTGCATTATGTGGCTGTTAACAGCAAAAAAAGTTTTGTAATACATATTAAAAAAAAAAAAGTAAATGTAATACCATATTTCTGCTAAATTTGGTAGTGATGCCATTTATGCATAGTGAGATTCTCAAAGTCCAGTTTGGATAGTGCTTTAAATTCTAAAGTATCAAGGCTAAGCCATTTAAATGCACATTTTACTAGTCCATGATCATTTAATAACATCCTAGCATAAGGATTCCTATTGAAACCCTTTACATTCAGAACACCTATCTACAGACAGGTCTGGAAAAACAGATTTATCTGGAAGGTGGAATATTGTAGAGTAATTACTGATTTATTCTTGAGACCAACTAAATAAATTCAGCATTGAGTCATAGAATGGTTTGGTTTAGAAAAGATGAAAAGATCATCCACTTTCAAACCCCCAAGATGGGCAGGGATGCCATTCACTATCCCACGTTTCTCAAAGCTCCATCCAACCTGGCCTTGGACCCTTCCAGGGATCCAGGGGCAGCCACAACCTCTCTGGTCAATTATTGACGTTATTCAATAATGTGAATAAATCAAAAACTGCTGTGTTTTATTTTACAGGTACTTGTACTGGATTGATTGCTGTGAGTCCCCCCACATTGGCCGTGTTGGGATGGATGGATCCAGGCAAACTGTGGTTATAGAAACACAGATTTCCAGACCTATGGCTCTCACCATAGACTATGTCAACCACAGACTGTACTGGGCTGATGAAAATCACATTGAGTTTTCTGACATGGATGGATCTCACAGACATAAAGGTTGGTCAACACAGGTTTGGGGTTTTTTTCTTTTTGATGCTTTCCATGTAATGTATGCTTGTGTAAAAACTGTCCTTTAAAACCTTTTTCCAACCTTTTTGAGCTGAACTTTTTCCTTTTATCAAAGTTTTTAAATCTACTGTTCATTTTTGTTCTCTGTTATGGATATGAATAGTTTTTAAATGTGCAGTACTATGTGTTTGAGGTAAAAATGTCAAATAGAAAAAGAAGCTCTAGGAACAGACTTAGCAATCTGAGGCAGCCCTGTCAGTTTTATGCTCTGGCACATGTTCTTGATTAAGTTACACAGTGAGTGAAACTTGCTGTTAAAAGTAGAAGGCATAGATCCTCTGTGCCATACATCAGAATAGGGCTAAAATCAGCCTTTTCTCCTTCCTCACATACCTTGGAAAAACCATTAGTCTGCTCAGCACGAGACCAGTATTTCAAATGTAATTTAGGGCTTTCCTGGTAGATGGGTGACACGATAACTTTTGAAATACTGATGTGATGAACTAATCTTTATCCCTGTGTTTTGCTTCTCACCTGACAGATAATTAAAAAGCTTCTGTCATTTATCTATAAAGTATTAAAAATAAAATAAAATTCTACACTATGATGAATAGCTCTCATATTCCAAATTGTATAATTAAAGATCTTTCATTTTAATTCAAATATATTAAATAGTGTCAGTATACTAAGTTTTTTATGGGGTTTTATTTGAGATTAAATTGTTACCTGAGCTCCTTCCTTAAGCTTTACCTAAACCTCAGCCCTGCTGCACTGCTGGCAAAACTTCATGGATTTGGGCTTTTTTAGGCTTTTCTCTAGTACTGGTGCCTCCAGGTCTTCTCCAAACCACAACTGATGAAATAACTACTTTATTTTCAGATCAAGTTTTCTAGCCCTTGTATTCGGGAATTGTAGGTTATAAATACATCATGAATAATTCAATGGCAGTTGTTTGAGATGGTAGATTGGAGACACCCTAGCAGCAGTGATGAGAGCTGTAAACATTCCCATTAATCTCAGCATAATGTCCATGGTTTTTTTGGGAGGAACACTGGTCAGCCGTAACCTGCTCACCTAAGCAGCGCTTGCTCAGACACAGCCCCGAACTGGAGCCCTGCTGACAGTCTGTTCGGTTTGGGGAGGAGGAAAAGCTCCCTACTCCTCTTGATGTCCTTCTCTCTGCTGCTATCCTGCTGTTTTTGTTCTCATAAAACCATCCTCTTGGTCTTTNCTCTCCTGCTGTTTTTGTTCTCATAAAACCGGCCTCTTACTCTTCTTTCTGGGTCTTCCAAAGGAAGGAAGTAAATAGTAGCCAAGTATTTATTTACTCTCTTAGCCCTAAACTGACTGCAGTGGTCAAACCTTTCACAGTCTTCCCTTTTAGCCTGAGAGTTTCAGAATTTTTCTTTCCCCAGAAATCTCCCCCTGTCACTAAACTCAGAAGATAGCTTCAAAATTCCAGTCAGATCATCTTCTGTGTCCATTGCCTTGGTCTCCAGGTGAGGTTCTCCTGCACAATTGGGTAAAATCAGTTTCAACTGCTTTATATCTGCAGAATTAATGTCTTCTTCTGAGGATGCCTGATCCTGGAGAAGGAAATTTGTCACAATGCCACAGCAAATTTATGCACATTTGGTACCAGTGGAGTATCTGAAGCAAGCTCCAAAAGCAATCGTGGCTTTGTGTAGAGCTGGTATCATGCTGCTTTTGAGGACGTATGTCTTTGAAGTCCAGATGGTGTGTAAATATTCAAGCCATAAGAAGTGAGCTTTGGGAGAAAGATCCTGAGGTATTCAGATGATGTGAAAGCAAGATTTTCTCCTTAGCCAATTGTTGTAGAGGATGAGGTTGGAGGAGACCTTATGGATCACCTTGTCCAACCTTTTCTAGTAAAAAACATGGTCTAGATGATCCACAACCATGTCCAGCTGCATCTTAGAAGTGTCCAATCCACCATTTCCTTGGGAAGATATTCCAATCTCTCCATGTCCTCACTGTGAAATTTTTTCTTCTGCTCTCCAGTTGAAAGAGTGACCTGTTCCCATCACCCCTTGCCTTTTCCATGAGAAAAGGGAGTCTCCTTTTCTTTGCAGCCTTCTTTAAAGGCTGGAACGTGGTGATGAGGTTTCTCTTTTTTCTCAAGAGTGAACAAACCTGATTGTTTCAGCCTTTGCTCTCGTGGCAGCTTCCCAAGCCTTGGATCATCTTTGTGACCCTTGTCTGGATCCTCTCCCACCTGCCCACACCTATTGCCTCTTGTCACTTTCTGTTCTCAGGAGTTTCACTCAAAACATCATTGTCAAATCAAAATGAAAATGTAGGAAAGTTTCTGTGGGTTTAGCAAAACAGTGAGAGAATTCTTGGTGTCTAAAACAGATGAAATGACCCCGTGAGTGCTCCAAGGGGAACTGGAGAGTTTGCAGAGTTCACACAAAATGATCAGTTTGCCAGTAATCAGTCTTTTCCCTTTCTCCTTGCTTTCTCCTGGAACAACCAACCAAATAAAATTTTAAGTTCTTCGTGGTTCAGCACAAGACTAGAAATATTTTGGAAGATAAAATTTAGCCATTTTAAAAGAATTATTTTAATAAGAGAAACTCAGGGAAGCTCAGTGTTTGGAACTGTGATCCTCCTTGGCTTTCTGCTATCTGTAATCCACACTGATAAGCACTTAAATGAGAAAGATTAGGTTTTATCTCTTGTGATAATTCTTGAAGGCATCTTTTTCACATGGATTTCATGGTCTGTTTTCTTTTGTCATTTTGGACATTTTGTATTGTCAAAGTTAACTAAGGGGGAGATGGTTGAGTTTGCTCTTATCCTTTGTGTTTCCAAATGGAAAATGATAAAGACACAGATATGGGGACCACAAAATACATTCTCATGGAGTAGGGGGAAAAGTCTGAACAGGAATGCTGTGAGTGAAGTACCATTAATGGCAAACCAAGCATTTTCTCACCTGTTTCTGTGACCTCTGAGGATAAGGCTGGCTTGTTCTGAGGTTTTTTTTCCTGAGTCTCTGATTTTTGGATCTTAAATTGTCTGTTACAAAATATATCAGAAAATGCCACTGAGACTTCTAAAGAACCCAGCAAGTAACTCATGAGAATGAGTGGATTTCATACCATTAGGGGATGGTTTGAGACACTGGGTGGTGTTGTGTGCTCCACATCAGATAATTCAGGATAAACACAACAATCTTAGGCTAATTATTGGCATGTTGTCAGTTAAACTGAGGAGTGTTTATTACATGCAATGGGAGTTGACGTGTATTTAGATCTTGGTGTTAACATATTTTCAACAAGTATGGGGATTTTTTATTTGTTTGTTTCTTATGAACTTTAAAGCTTTTTGAGGAGAACATCTGCTACTTTTCTCTTGCAAAGTTCCTCTGCATTTCAATGGAGAAATGGTCTTTTATAATTGTCAAGAGAGTCCTAGTAAGAATTTTGAAAACATGCTAACTAGGCCAGAAATCTTAGAGTACCTGGGAGCTCTTCTTGGCACTGGGGGCAGCGATGACCTTGCTGAGCTGTTTGAAGTTTAATGCCTGGTTATATAAACTGTCTTCAGAGCTTAGCCACTTCAGCACTGCAGCATTTACAAATGTTAGACACTGTAAATGATTAAGCAGGTATTGAAGCGCTAATCTGGCTGAGCACTAAGCTGGTTTACTTATGTGAGCTTTAAAAAAAGAATAAATAAAAAATTTAAGAATTTGTCAGACTGAGCTGCTTTCTGTTCCCACCACCCAGAGGAGATGCAGACTTCACAGTTCCCTGGGTATCTGGTTGCTCCATGCAGGTTTTCCCAACCTTCAGGCCTCCTAAATCACAGAGGTGCCTACATTTGCCCATTTCTCTTTAAAGATGAGCATCTCATTAAAATGAAACTATAAAAGTGAAATCTCACAGTCCAGTTTAGGAAGTACAGAAACTTCTCTGAGATTAGGCCTTAAACTGTGTCAAGTTGATGCTTTAGAATGTGAAGAAAAAAAAAAAATTGAGCTCTTCATTCCTTTGTCTGACAGGGGCATGGAAATTAAGCAATGGAAAAGTGTTGTACTTTAACCAAATTATTAATATTATTAAATTAATTCTTTATCTGTAATATACTTATCAGAGAATAACTTTCCTGGAGTACCTCAATTTGAAAAAAAACCATTCTTGAGACAGTTTCTGCCTGAACGTTTGCAATTCTAAGACTTGGAGAGTATATATGCAAGTTTTGAAGTACAAGAGGTTTGGAGATTACAACCATTTTAATTTTTAGTTATTTTAGTTACTTGTTTTTAACTTGTTTGACTTTATTTTTAGTTCATTTTAGTTACTTGTTTGGTCAAGCACTGTTTGGGATTAGCATTCAGTGTCAGAAAATCCATGATTTATGGATGAAATGAAGCACCACTAGAGAATCAGAGCTGGCAGCAGGTGTGTTAGAAGAGGAGGAATTGCAAGGAATGTGCCCAGCTCGGGGGAAGGAATCACAAAAGTAATTTCAGAAATTGCTCATTGTAAGGAGTTTGTAGGTAGAAAATGAGTATTTGTGTCCAATTCTGAACTCTGCCAGAGTTTTAAAAGAGAGGATGCCCAATTGTTTATAAAATTGTCCTAATATAGATGTGATCTAAAATACTATAAAAATCAATTCCTTACAGGTTTATACTGGAAGTTTTCATAGAGTTTTCATTTTAAAAATTAGAGAAGTCTGAAAAAGGGTTTGTTCCTCAGAGCAGATAAGAAGCAGCTCTGATATGGCAACAGATTTTTCCCAACTTTTGATTAGTCTATAGAATTATTCATTGTAGCCACATCTAATAGCACAAACTGATAATTACTTCCTCTCCACTATTGACTTCTGGATTAACTTTTCATAATTGTTCCGATAAAATTCTCCAATCCATATGTCATCCCAAATCTGATTACTTTCTTTTATTTGGTTCCTTCTCTTTTAAAGGTCAATATTCAGGGAAGAAATGCTCAGATTCACTTATATTAAAGGGAGTTCACACAGTTACTTTACTCTAAGGTTCTCCAGTTTGTGGAGCCCAGTTTATCAAGGTTGCCAATGGGTTGGTTTCTTTATATTCCACTGCTCTTGTGAAATATGCTCAAATTAGATCAGATTATAAATTTCTGAAAATATTTCTCTATGATTGAAACGTCTCTATGAGCTGGACTTGTGCCATCACAAATTTTAAGGGATGAGCCTTACTTTCCATGCAGTTGCTCCTGTCAGAGAGCAATCACGACAGAGAACATAAACCCCAGATTTTCTGTTTTCTCCCTGTTTGTACCAACACAATGGAAAAGGGGAGGATTTTGATCAAGGGAGTTGCAGTGTTGAGCAGCTCCCATGGTTTCAGTAGAAGATAAATGAGATAAACCAAAGTGGCCCAGTAGTTTGTGTCCTCACAGCTGGATAATGGCAGGAGAGGGAAAGATCAGAGAAGGAATAACTTGGGGGTTGCTGGGAATGGATATCAAAACCAGCAGCACGACAGAAGTCTAATTTGAGGGGCTGGCCCACAGGTAAAGGGTCTCTGTAAATCTGAAAAGTAATTTAAAAACCTTTTAAATTCACTTGCACATTGTGAGTTGTTCTACTCAATAATGACTTGTATATATTTGAGAGTAATTTAATTGCTGCTCTGTACTGCTGTGGAGTAACTGGCATATAAACAAGTGTTCACAGTGAATTTAAAAAGGTAATAAAACATTTTAAAGTGGGACAATAAAATATTTCATTCCTCGTTTTGATCAACTGGTTTTACAGGCAGATTTTGAAAAATTTATTCATCTCTTCTCATGGTGTTGTTCTATCTAATAGTGAGCTTTAATATCTCAAATAGATTATTGCCTTAAGATATCTAGATTTACATCTAAATTTCCTGCTTGTTTAGTGATAGCAGTTTGGGGATGTATAACAAGTTTTTTGTGAGTTTGTTTTACTGAAATATTCTCAGTTTTCATTGTTTCAGTTCCATTTTTATACTGGTAAAATATCCCACCACTGAATGTTGGGACTTTTACCTTCCATACTTAACCCAATATGGATGTGTGATGTATATATAAATTTTGCAAAAGAAATATTTATGCATGGTCATGTTATTAAAGATATGAGTAGTAACATCTTAAACTATTTTTTTTAATTTTATTTTTTTTTAATGTGAAACATAGCTTCAATTACTGGACTTAATCTATATAGTCCATTAACATTATTTTTCTGTTCATCGAGTTTGACAGGTTTAGGTTTTTAAACCAAGTGTCAACTGAATAAAAATCAATTATAATAAAATGTCTCATCTTTAAAATATGGTATTTTTTTGTAATATACTTAAATTTAATTATATCTGTCAAAACTACATTCTTTGTCACAAGCTTAATAGAGATAATCTTGTTGTCATTATTCATTTCTAATTTTATGGACTAAGCACTTCAAATTCTTTGTCAAAGGGAGCAAGCATCACGAGTAAGAAGTATAGAAAATAAAGAAGTATTGACTGTTGTCTCAGAGAGGTTCCAAGTTGAATGGAAAATGAGACAGAAGCAGCTACAGGGAGTTCACTTGGAAAGAGAACAGTGGGGGTCAGTAATTGCTGCAGAAGAGAAGATCAGCAATCTCCAAGTTTATTGTGTTTTGGAGGTTTAATTGCCATTTTCTTATTAAGGGTTGTTCTTCCTTGATGCAATTTGTCTTTGGAGGATTTGTAATCCTTCCTAGGAGATTACCACTGGTTCCTGTTAGATCAGGATGTCAGTAGGCTTTTTATTTCTTGTTTTATTGCAATTTTAAAAATCAAGTTTCAGAGAGTGGAAAT
Source organism: Polioptila caerulea (assembly GCA_013397295.1). Taxonomy (NCBI): domain Eukaryota; kingdom Metazoa; phylum Chordata; class Aves; order Passeriformes; family Certhiidae; genus Polioptila; species Polioptila caerulea. The sequence goes on along the minus strand of VYXF01009249.1, from coordinate 100,782 downwards.
CAAAATAGTGTAGCCTGTTGTTTCAGGTTTGGTTACCCATGTAAATTTTCTGTGTTTTGGTGCCAAAATGCTTCAACAGAAACTGCTCTAGTGCCACGGGGAGTTAGCAAGTCATTTAAATTGTTGCTTAACTACAATTAATTACCTTTAGCAGTTGCTTCCCAGCACAGGCACTCTAGCTGGGTGAATTTTTGGGAAGAGCCTAACAGGAATCTTTCACCCCTTCTGATTTTGTAGACTTTGCATAAGGGCAGGACAAGGTTGCAGTCCCTTGGTCTTGGGAAGGGACTCATCTCTTTCTGTCTTAGAAGTGATCAACCTTCTTCTGGACATGATAAGGCACTGATAATTTTGTTTGGTTTTGTTTTTTTTTCTCTTAGAGAGGGTCAACGTTTGTCCTTTAAAGGACACTTTTTCTTGGTACATTGATTTTACCACCTGCCAGGGAGACCTTTTTTATTATGATTTGTGTTATTGCATTTGCCTTTACTTTTGGAAGAACTTGTGTTTCAATAAGAACCAAGGGAGCTGGGCTTCACTTCTGTATGGCTTCTCCATAAACAGGTTTTGTAGCTCAGGAATCCTAGATGGAATGATTTTCATTCCTGAAATCAAATGAACATTTTTTTATGCTTAAGTAAATGTGCTCAGAAAATATAAGGGAAGCAGAGTTCACTTTTCAGAGAAAAGTAAATATTTGTATCACAAATATGACTTACAGCCTATGAATTTATATTCTTGGATCAAAATTCATACAAAATTCAGGAGAGAGAGAGAGAGACAGATATATTTTAAGTCTGTCATGTTTCTCATGTGTCTACATAATCATCTTCTCTCCTGTGGCTCTTCTCTTAAGTTCGTGCAGCACTTTATCTTCCTTTATTATGTTAGAGATTGTCATTTTTATTTGTCTTCAAGTATATAATAATTTTTATTTCCCACCACTTCTGATTTGCTGCAAGCCTCGTCGTTTTTCCCTTTTATTACCTGCCTGTGTTTTTTTTCCTGTTTGCAGCAGCTTTCTGAAAGGCCTGTGCTTTCCTCCTTTCTGCCTCCTCTCTCTTGCCCCTTTTCTCATCTACTTGTTTGGTCAAGCACTGTTTGGGATTAGCATTCAGTGTCAGAAAATCCATGATTTATGGATGAAATGAAGCACCACTAGAGAATCAGAGCTGGCAGCAGGTGTGTTAGAAGAGGAGGAATTGCAAGGAATGTGCCCAGCTCTGGGAAGAGGAGGCTGTGGTGGGGCAAGGAATCGCAGAAGTAAATTTTCTAGCTTTAACAGAATATATTCCATTCTTTCTAATGGGTTTGCAATGTGATAAAATATTTTCAAGTAGCTGATGCAGAGGAGACAGAGGTGATCTGTTATGGCTAACCTGCCTTTACTCTAAATTTGCATGAAATAGTCTGGTTCTGCAGTGCTTGCCAAAGCAAGAGGAGCAATGACTCTTCCTTTCCTGTTTAAAACTGTGATTCACAGCACACAGTTTGCTGTAGGGTTAATAATTAATATTGCAACATTAACTACTGCAGGTCATTTATGATGAGATCGATCAGCTGAAGCTTTTTTGAAGTTCAAGGAAAAAGGGGAAAAAAGGAAGTGGGCGTTTCTTCCACTCCATACATTTATAAAATGTCAATATTCACTGCCCAAAATTTGGAAAGTGTGAAGCACTGATGTCCTCAAAGGCAAGGAATACAGAGCATGAGAGACTAATTTACTGCTCCATCAGATAATCAGATGTAAAAATGACCTCAGTTTTCTGTTAATTTTTGTTTGGTCGTTCACAGTTGATGGGAACTGTAAATTCTAAAACCTCTTACATGTCAACAATTCTCATGTTTCCTTTGTTATAACATACTAAAAGACAGAGAAAAATTGCATTCAGCTTTACTGTTTCCCTAAACAGTAAAGGACGTCAGAATTGGTTGCCATTTGATGCCTGTTTTCACAAAACTCTCTCAGGCTTTACAGGTTTATCTTCTACAAGAAAATACATTGAATTTTATGGTCAGCTTAGAAGAAATTTTATAAGGTGGGTTTTGTTTTGTTTTGTTTTGTTTTTGTTACGTAGTTATTAATTCTTCTTTTATAAAAATTTTATATTTTTATGGTCAGTATAGAATTTTTGTAAGAAATATTTGTCCAGTGATTCTGTACTTATTTTCTGTTTTACTTCAAGTGGATTTTTATTTGCTTATATTTGTAGTATTCATTGCTTTCTTAATGGATTTTTAAAATAACTTCCTCTACATTTCACAACAGAATACATGCAGCTTTTACAGCTTCAGATGGTGCAAGTTTGTGTTGATTGTGACCTAATGAAATGTTAATGCAGAAACCCATTAAAATTATAGAGTTGCTTAGAAATAAAAATAGTGACAGGACAAACTGCAACCTGAATGTGTGAGTGTTAAGCCACTGCCAGTTTCAACTTTATACTATAAATGGTGATAATAGGAAACCCAGTTTTTGGAAACAAATGTATTTGATCATTCTTCTTTTAAAGAACATAAAAAGAAGATAAATTAATATTTGCATTGTTCCTGATAAGGTGGGTTTATTTTTAAGAAGTTGGACAGAGTTAAGCTTTTCAACCTGGTGCTTGCAGATTTATTTTTTTTAATAAAATTGTACTTGAGTCGATGACCAGTTTTCTTATGTGCACTGTTCTAGCTGTAATATTTAATATTTTGTGCCACCCACTTAACTTGGCTTCCCTGTCAATGCAGTGTGATGAGACAATTCAGGCAGTGTGTGGTAATCTCCCGAATCTTCTTTAGCTCATGAATATCAAATTTCATCTGGATTCTGATGTATGTCTAATCCAATGAAGGCAGGATAAATTGTTTGGCCAGCCACAAACATCCACAAAATCAGAGTAAGCGTTTGCTCATATATCTGTGCTTAGGGTATGGGGTTTACTTCCTGGATATCCAAAATAAGGATGTCTCTTAGGTATATTTCTCATTTAATTTCATTTTTCACTGGTGAGGAATTATAAAAATGATGAAATCAAAATAATTTTTTCTATGTAAATCTCTTCATGTATGTTATGGCTTTTGTATACCCTTTTATTCTGATTTTAAACTTCGATCAGAAAAAGACAAAAAAAAAGACAAAACAGATAAAATAGGACATTTTTTGTCTTTAGAGAGGCTGGAGTGGGACCTTTGACGTCTTTAATTTGATGCCAAATGTAGAAGCCAGGGTTATAATTTATATGAATCAATATTGTCTCAGAACAGAAGCAAAAATAAAATAATTAGTTTTATCTAAAGCTTCAGGGCCTCATTCAGGGCAGCAGTTTCTGATGTCCCATCCTGCCTTTCCTGTCTGGTTTGTATTTCTCATTGGAAACAAAACATAATGGGACTCCACAAATCTCAGAAATTGCATGAGCTTTTCTTGTACTGTACCACCTATGGAACTGTGGCAAAGTTGCTTCTCTAATGAGTGCCAAAATTGAGATTTCTTTGGGCTTTGACTGATTTCTCGGAAATTCTTTGAAGCTCTTTCAAAAATATCACATTATTTCAGTGTGATAGATGTGGTTCATGGAGACAAATAAGAAGAGAGAATAATTTCAGGCCTAAGCAGTAAGGTCTCCTTGACCAGAGGGCAACATGTCCTGCACTGCAGTTCAGCACAGGGAGGACTATTAGATAGAAAATTGAATTTTCTAAATAGTTTTTCCATGTACTCAGTATCAGTCATCAGATTTTAGTGAGCTATGAAACGTCCCAACAGGAATTTGAGATTTTCCTACTCTATATCAGCACTTTCCAGGTAAAAAGATGCAGAAAACAAGGCAAAGGTGTGAAGGCTGTGCTGGTTAAACGTGACAGTCAGATGCTGTGCTCTGCCTTTTCACCTCTATCAGTAATTAAGTGATTCAGCAACAAAAGATTATCATTTGCAAATTAATTACTGTGGTCAGATATTCTCCTGTGACACTGATGATTACTACTATTGATGTTAAAATGAGGGGGAAAAAAGTGACATTCAGTTACTGTTTACCAAGAACAAATACTTCAGGATTAAAGAGTGTACAGCAGGTAGACAATGCTCCAAAGCTTTTTCTCCCTTTTGTCCTTCCATCCTTTTCCAATGATGTTGGCTCATAATTTTGTGATACAGTAGCTATCATCATCACTTTGTTTATTTTTTATATTGTGTGATTGATGATGCTGGAAATTATCAATAATCCCTCTTACTGCAATGGTTATTTAATGCCATTTTTTTGTTATTTTTCCCGTCACTCTCATCAGTATATCTCAATGAAATAAAATTGTATGAGAGGGTCTTAAACACAGAGCATCAGGAGATGTATATGTTATGTTTTGGATGTTTTCTAATACCTTTTATTCCAGTAAAAGAGCAAATTTTTGTTGCCTATGCAAAAAGTAGGGAAAGTTATGGTTTTCTGCATACTACTTTAAAGTTTGACATGTCTTTACTTTGAAATATGGAGGTGTTGGTTTTGACTGAAATTCTTTCATTTCCTTAACACTGATTGGGCCAAAAAGTTCTAAGCCAGCAGGGCTCGTGCTGCACCCACCTTCCTTGTAACTGGTAAAAAAGCACCCTGTGGTGCTGGCATGTTGTCACCAGAATTATTCTCAGGACATTCCCTAGCAGTTGTTCTGTCAGCCTGTGCAGTGGGGAATATTTTAACTGGCAGGGTGAACATTAACCTGAGCATCTCTCCTTCCAGTCCCTAATCAAGACATCCCTGGGGTGATTGCACTGACACTGTTTGAAGACTATATCTACTGGACAGACGGGAAAACCAAATCCCTCAGCCGTGCCCACAAAACCTCTGGCTCAGACAGGCTCTCCCTGATTAACTCGTGGCACACCATCACAGACATCCAGGTGTACCATTCTTACAGGCAGCCCGATGGTAAATATCCTGTCTCTGCTTTCCAAACAGCACATTGATGTATTTAACTGTGTCCACGTGCAGAGGTACTGCATGCTCGTTTATCTGCAGTGATTGTTTCTGTTCTGCTTCAAACTGTGGAAGTTTTCAAATTACCTAAATCCGTGATTAATGTTTTAAGCACATCCAGTATTAAGTACATCTAGCAAAACTTGTTCAGTAGGGAGATAATTTATATGCTTAAAAATTAACCCAAGTACTGACTGAAAGTACAGAACTGTTCAGTTGCATTAAAGTACAAGTTACCATTTTTTTAAGAGAGGAACAGTGTGTTATGAAAACTTTTAACCTGGTTCTTTGGAAAGTGTTAATGTTGCAGAAGAATATTGCTGGACTGAGGGAATGTCAGAGAACGTGAGTGGTATGATTGTACCTTATCTGCTGATACCTCTGTGTTTGAATTGTACCTGAATTCTATTTAGTAATTGACCTAGATAAGCTAAATTTTTCTCTCATTATTTAAAAAAAAAAGAAAGCTTTTTTCTTCCTCTAATTCTCTCAGTATTGAGCGATGGTAAAAATTCATTTTTGCATACAACAGAGAATAGCTTAAAGGCAAAAGGAAGAGTTTGCCTCTGTGGGTTTTTGATTTGGGGCACTGCATTGTAAAGACAGTACATGGAACACAATTTTCTTCCTGCAGAAAGCAGATACCCCGCAGTGTGCTGAGATAAGGGGCTCTGATCCTCCTCCCCTGTTCTGTCCACAGTGTCCAAACACGTGTGCACGCTGAACAACGGCGGCTGCAGCCACCTGTGCCTGCTGGCCCCTGGCAAGCTGCACTCCTGTGCCTGCCCCACCAACTTCTACCTGGCCGCGGACAACAGGACGTGCCTGTCCAACTGCACCGCCAGCCAGGTACGGCTTCGGCGGCTCTGCCCCTGCCTCCAGGCAGGGAATGGGCAGCTTTGAAAGGAGCTGAGCACCCAGGGGTGCACTCAGAGCCTTTCACCTCCGAGGCTGCGAGTGGGAAACAGACTCGCAGTGGCGTTTTCTCCAGAGGACGCGGGACTTGTTCGCTTTCCAACGCCAGTGCTCCTGCCAGCCACCAGGACAAAGGCAGCTGCTACGCCCGTAAAAATAGCCTTGAAAAAAATATTTGTCTGAAAGAGTGAAATACAAAGTGTGTATAACAGTGATTTGGGATGCATGAATGAATTTTGCATTAAAAAAAAAAAAACGCGCTTTCTCAGTCCAGTCCTTTCTCTTTAGAAATATTGGATTATAATAGACTTGTGTTAAAAACAATCCAATAGGTAAAATGGAAAAAAAATCATCAATTAAAACACTAAACTGTATTCCCTACTACTTAAAATAAACGTTTATTACTTTTTTCCTTAAAATATAAGGTGGATAAGTAGAACATACTGATTTCTCATGAGAACCACCTCGGTTCTTTGGACTGTTCTAACCAGACAATTGATTGGTTGTTGTTATAGTATATATGGCCTTTACAATATTTCTAGTAGTCTGATTTTCTGGTAGTTCCTTTGTATTAGAGGTGTGCTAATGACCTCTTACAATATTCTATATCATGATGCATGATAATGATTTCCAGCATTAAGGAAAATAGTTTTACTCCTAATTTTTAGAGTGCAGTGGCCATCTTGATAAAAGAGGTACAATTTCACTCAAATAATATTCTTATTTGAGAGACCTGCCCACTGCCTTTCTCTGTTTCCTTAAGATGTAAATTGCTTTTAAAATGGGGAATTTCTTACCAATTTTTGCCTGTATTTAGTTTATCAAATTTGGCTTAAAAAAAAAACAAGGCACTTAAAAAAAAAAAATTCTTTAAGTGACACTAGAAGCTTATTCTGCAGTGAATTTATATACTAACAGTTGACTGAATGGCTCCATTCCAGTCTAATTAATGCAGTGGTAGTCTGAATTCAAGAAATAGCATCACATCTTGGCTACTTGAAGAGCAATATTTTAACACTTGTGGATTCCACAGAGTGGAGAGCAGAGTTATGTAAAAGAGGCACCTTCAGACACGAAGTTAGAGGTTGGCATTGGTTATTCATCATTTTTTTTCCAGGTTTGCAATCTGCTTACTGTTTGATAACTCATCAGTCTGATGGTGTCAGATGCAGAGATCAGTGGCAAAATTTTGTTTCTCCTTGAGATTTTCAGGTGTTGCTGTCAAATCAGAGCTGCCCTTACACTGTCATTGTTTTTGACAGCACAGCCATTGTTGGCTGTTTCTGATGGAAAGGAGTAGGATGTTCTATAAACTGACCTTGCATCTGCAGACCATCCTGTGATGGCTCCTCTGGCATGAGAAATTGTCCAGTACAAATCCCATTAGAATCTTGAACACCAAATTCCCAACCATTTAAGACCTATATGACCCTGGTCCCTGATTTTGCAGGGTTTTGTCTGCTCAGTGTTAAAGGTAACACAAGTATTTTCATACCAACATCCGAGTTAGTAGCTATTTCCTGAAAATAACTTTCTGATGCCATTTTGACAGCCTGAAGTCCCTTGTGGTGAGCAAAACCAGTAGAGAAGACAAAGAATGACAACTGTCTGAGTTTCTCTTTGTCTCCTGCCTTTGGCAGCCTCCTACTGAGCCCCTCTGAGCTGCAGATTTTTGGGGGGCAGTAACAGCTGCCCTTCAACCCAGCCTGTTACACAGCAAGCTCCTCAAAGTGGTACAGGAGTGATACAGCTCCAACTGTTGGTTCTGTAACATAAATGCCTTTGAAACCTAATTTTTCTTGGCAGAAAAGATGAACAGAGCTAAGGCACCAAATTTAATACACCATTTAAATACAGATTTATTGAATAATCAATGATTTTTAAAATGTGAAAAAAGCTGCCCAGCAACAGAAAATGAAATGTCTTGCCCTTCTAAACCTTTTGATCTCCTTCTTTTCTGTGTTCATAGAGACACCAAGTAGGAAAACCAACATTTCTTAAAAGCTGACTGGTAATCTACCCAGTTTTTCCCTCCCTGACATGAGCCACATAATGTACTCAGTTTTTAGGTTTAGCCCTAGAAAATTACACCAATTTGTACCATTTGTTTTGTTTGCATTCTTCTTTCAGTCACAACAAAGTCACCTGAGTAGAGAGTAAATTCAGAGCCTTCTTACAAAGGATTTTTCAGTTTCTTCTACAGATGTTTTGTCCTTTTGAAAGTCTGGGGAAGGCTTTACATTTGGCTTGTTCATTTAATTCAAACAATGTAAGCAATACTGTACACAACACCACACATTAAGGCTCTTTTCTGTAACCATAGGTGTTTTGGTTTAGCTGGAAAAATGACATTGTCTGCTTCAAAGTCTACAAAAACTGAAAATTGAAGTGCTTGCTTTGAATAAGACCTTCGAGAACGAAATCACAGAATGCAGCAAAATGCAATGAGCAGTTTGTGTTGGGGCATTGTAAGCCAGCATAACACAGTCATTGAAACTACAGTGATTTTTTATTGCTTTGGCAACCTCAGTTCCAAACATCTCCAAATAAAAAAAAAAAACCAAACAAAAACTCACAATATTTAAAATGCAAGTTTTGTAAAATTAACAGCCAGAAATTATCAGTGCGGCAATGCCTCCAGCAGCAAAGCTGATTTCCGTAAACTGCGCTATTCCTGCTTGTAAATAAATAGATAAATAAATGACTGCTAACATGAACGATTTTCTTCCTGCTGGCCTTTCCTCTTTGCAGTTCCGTTGCAAAACTGACAAGTGCATCCCATTCTGGTGGAAGTGTGACACCGTGGATGACTGCGGGGACGGCTCCGACGAGCCCGCCGAGTGCCGTAAGTGCGCCCTGGCTTTGGGGCCCAACAGGCTCCAAACCTAATGTCACAACCCAAAAATAAGTTTAGGAAGAGGATTTTTTGGACAGTTCTCTTTGCAGCACTGCTTTATGTTCCTTGGCCTCTGAGTCTTTTACGGTCTTTGGAAAATCATTCCTATTTTTTACCTTTCAAACCTTCATTGTGATTATGTTTTCGCTAAAGATTTTAATTTTGAAGTTGTGCTCTGAGGTTGTGGAATTCTTAGCATAAATATAAAATTCTGACAGGCTTATTTGGGAGTTTTTTCCCTATGTAATAAAAGTGTAGGATTCTAATCTCATTTGCGTGTGCTTTGTTGCAATTATAGATGTTTAGATACACATTATTATTTACTGCAGTTTTCTGAGCAGCAGCAATGTTCTCCCTGTGATCCTTACTTTCCTCCCTTAAGCTTACATTTGAAAAAAATGCTCTGTGTTCTACAGTCTTCTGGTTAATTAAGAGTTAATTTGATTTTTTTGTATTGAAATCCCTCACCCCTGTTTTTACAATTTTGTAATTAGTTCTTTTTTCCTGTTGCAGAGGTCTCTGAAGCAAATTTTAACACGTGTACTCATTCTACATAAGTTTTTATTCTAAGCTACTCTATTTTTATATGTAATATTACTATGGAGATACATAATTGCTCATTACTTCTAATGACAGTGGCTGGAGAAGGAAGCCCTACTTGGGAAATGGAATTACAGTGGGATGGGGAGTTTCCTAAATCAGACTTAAACTCAAGTGTTTAGATCCTAAATTCCAGGTCCCTGTTGAGCCTTTGGTAATCTTCAGCCTGCAGGGGGTTTTCATCTTGTGTCATTAGTACGTAACTAGAGCTGAACAAATTAAAGATATCACACTTTGAAATTAGTCTTCCAATCATATGCATACCTTTTAATTAGTAATATATTTTCAGATTGAGATTATAAAGGAAATACGAGTTTATAGGTATTTTTGATTAGTCCTTGGGGTAAGAACAGCAATAGTGAGACTTGAACCATTCCTCTGGTAGAATTCATAAGAAGTTTTGTCTTTTCCCAGCTGAATTCAGATGTCAGCCAGGACGTTTCCAGTGTGGCACTGGGCTTTGTGCTCTTCCAGCCTTTATCTGTGATGGAGAAAATGACTGTGGGGACAATTCTGATGAACTGAACTGTGGTAGGTGCTTGTATACACTGCAGGCTTCAGACACAGGCCAAACTGGTTTAAATGTCATGTCTCACACTCTGTCAACAAATGGCATTCTTCTTCATTTACCTTTGAAGTTTTGAATCTTTTCACCTTTTAATCATTCTAACATGTCATTCTTACCTTCTTTTCATTTACAGACACACATGTGTGTCTGTCAGGACAATTCAAGTGCACAAAGAGTCAGAAGTGTATCCCAATAAACCTGAGATGCAATGGCCAGGATGACTGTGGGGATGAAGAAGATGAAAGAGACTGTCGTAAGTTATGCTTAGAGAATTCTGTTCTGTAGCTGGTTTTGAACAGGGAACTGCAGTAAAACACTGTAAATGTCCTCTATCTTAAACAATTTGAGAACATGCAAACAGTTAATTCAAAGGACTGGTGTGCAGTGCTTCATTTACAAAAGAGCAAACTAAAATGCCGTTTATTAACTCCAAATTTAAAGTCATTGTGAATAAGAGATGGGTATAAACAATTTCAGGCATTTAATTGAGTTTTTGACTGAGGTTGAAACACGTATTTGATTTTTAACCACCTCACAAATGACTCATCTTCCTGAGGCTTTCATCTGCCATGCCTTGCAGCAATGCATTTCAACGGAAAAAGATGTTTTTCAGAATCTTTTGTTGGAAAAGCTGTAGATCCAAAGCTCCTTCTACATCTTTTTCTTTCATTGATTATTTTTACCTTTTCTGTTCCCTTTTCTCTAGGGATTTCATTAATTTATTTATGTAACTGAATTTCCATTTGCTCAAATTTTAGTGCAACTTACTTTTCATACATTTATTTTCACTTTACAGTTCTTAGATATAGGTGAAGAAAATATTTTGAGATTTATAATGGAATTCTTTTGCAAGTTTCTGTCTTTGATCATTTTGTTACGAAGATGATGGGGCTGCCTTGAGATGTAGCTCTGTCTTTTACTCATTTCACTGCTCAGATCTGCTGCTGATCTGCTTGTTCTGCATC